>CM032061.1:43368232-43919509 GCA_018831715.1 Matsumurasca onukii
AACAAAATAATAAAAATATTAACAACATTCAGGGGATATCGTTTGTATACAACATTCATTTCTTGAATTATTTTGCTATTTTCGTACCATTAATATTAGATTTCCATAGTTTGAACTATATTGTGTAACATTAGTTCCGTACATGAAATATTTTACTTTTGTTTTACAGTATTCCATCAACCCATAATTTCACCTTTCTTGGTAATGACCTAAAGTCTTGAAATTAGTGTGTGTTGATTTAATTTAAATAACTGCTAGGCCCTTCTGTGTTTCCCTCGTTTGTTTTTTTATTATTTTTAATAATAATAGTAACCATGCGAGTAGCTCTTGTAAAGAACTCGTGTAGTCTTAATCTTATCATTGGATTCAATATTCATGAAAAGCACAGATCACTGTTGAATACTTCGAAACTTCACAAATGACTGGAAACGAACGAAATGAATCAAAGATCGAGTTTTCTTCTATGTTGGGAAATTTCATCCCCTCAGCAGTCTACCTCTCCCCCTCCCCTTGTCCAAAACCACGCCACAAAACTCTCAAGTCTCTTGAGCCTTGTACAACTTTCATCCCTTCCCACTCCTCCCCCATCCCTCGCCTTCAGCTCTTCTCCGACAATCCTCAATTTTTTTACCAAGTTAGACAACTTTCGTACCGATGATTACAATGGAGAGGAACTTTCAACATTATCTGGTGTAAGTGATCGTTTGAGGTTTGTTCTACAATTACTTACATTAGATTTTAAACTTGATTTACAAAATAGGACAATGCTATGGGCGACATACATTTTAAATATTTAAAGTCACTGAGCTTCTTTTTAGCTATCTAAGTTTAAATTGTTTACACTTGGTTTACAAATTAGTAAATACTGCTATACGAGTATGAGAAAATAAAGGTCGAAAGAAAAGTAGTCTTGTTTGAAGAGGTAAAGTTAGAACACAAAGTCCTCTCTACCACACAACCTCAACCTTTACCTAGCGTTACCACAAAAGTAATTTAGCAAATTGAGTGTTGATTGCGGAAATCGAACCGGAGTGACGAGCTCCGGAGTCGCCCACGGGTCCGCTTGGAGAACTTAGCTGGAGGAATATTCCTGTACACCACTTCACAGTAACAGAGGACCTATCACGTATATGCCGCCTATTTTAAGTCGGGCCGGTAGGTAGTTTTGGTATTTCACGCGGCCGCAGGGGGCAGCGAAAGTGGATGCCCCTAGTGGCGGGAGTTAGGCCTGTAATTGTACAAATTACCCACTTTACCAAGCCGACACTGGCTGACCTAGCCTCTAGTCAAGCAGTCTCTGTCACATTCACGATCTAGTGACGTAACACACACAGTCAATTGTCTATTGATGCACTGGGGTGAAACTTTACATCTTTCCATACCTATCACGCGAAGAAAACTACAAAATAATTCATAATTAGAGTTCAATTTTATAGTTTTAACTATGATTTCTGCATTTCAAAGTGTAGAAGTAATGAGTACGTATTAAGCTTCCCAGTGACCCTATTTAAAAATAAAACTTAATTTAGCGTAGGAGCTTCCAATTAATAATACGTAAATAAAATATGTTACAAATGGTAATTAACTTAGCTCAAGTGACGCCTGGTTGCATTATTAGTAGTGATTTATTCTTATGAATGTAATTAGTAGTTTCGCTCAGGGAATATAATGTCGAACAGTAATTAACAATATTTATAAGCATAGTTATTAGTAAAATCTGCTGGTTTGTTGTACTTTAAAATAAACTATATAACGATCATGATCCTCCTTGACGCTAATGTTTCTTCACACGTTAGTTATTTTCGGTTAGTCTTTGGTGTGGTGAAATTCACTCAAACAACAAATCATGTATATTACTTTATTTGTTAATACTATATTTAATTTCACAAGTACAATCATTTTCTTGAGCTGACCTTAATTACATTTATGTTGAATAAAATTCAACATAAATGTGTTTTTTAAAAGTTGATCATTTAAATTACCAAATTAACAATAATCTTAGAAAGTCTTGTTTAGAATAATCGTAGGCCTAAATGCTCTTTATTAAATTATTTTAAATCCAACGCATAATATTACTTATTGAACACAGATGTCCACTTGTCTAAACAGACTTTTCAAGTGAAGCTTTAACAAAACACTGGAGAAAGGTTTGACTGGTGGTTAAAAACAAAAGTCGGGTGAAAATGAAAACGAATTTTCCGCTAAGTTAGCTGCCATGCAGGTAATCCACACCGACTGTCATCCCGCCGGAAATGCGAATATTTCCGACGTCACATTTATCTCTAAATTTTAATGCACAGAATTTATTACTCTTAACTTTGAAATGAATTTATGTTGTTTTTCGGGAGCAGCCTAATAAAAACGTTTAAACTCAAGTATACGGACTGCTCATAACGGGGCATAGTTTACTCAGGAAGAGAGGGAGCGATTCGCCTAAACACTGTGGGTTTATACTACTGTATAAAACCTGTATTTATAATCCTATTTCAATCAAACTGGTATAAACCTTTATGGTACCGTACTTAACATGTTTCTTAAAAATCTACAGAACAATTATTGTTTTCCACCGCCATATTGGTCTTTCTGAATGGGTTTTTTTTTAGTACACATCTCAGGTTCCATGTATATACCAATGTTGATACTAATCTGATCTTTAAATACAATTTTTATATCATAAAAGCCCATTTTGAGGGAAACGCCCTAGGACAAACGTTATGGGAAATTCGCTAAGATTTACGGTAGCGCTTGTGGCTTGATTATTCCCTCGCTGATAACGTTTTAATAAAATAATAGTTTCTAGATTGTTTCCTATTTTTTATTTATTTGTTTATTGAAATGTATGTTGTAATTATAAATACATAGGTTGATGTTTTCTAATTTGAGTTTAACGAGTAAAGCTTGCAAGGGCTTACAAAGTTTCTGTCGTGACTTTCCCTCTTCTGTGCCAACAGAGGGTTGATTTAAAAATTTAACAATGTACCGCAGCTTCTTCCTGGTTTAAAAATTTAGTGCGTTTACAGCTGTTAAACAAACTAGTTTTTGTCATTCTGCTCTGAAAACAGCTGCTTTAGACACATGTATTGACAGTGCTAAAGTGTCACTTTTACATCCAGGTAAATAAAATATTGTGTTGATGATCTTTTTGTGGCATGGACATCAGCTGGTTCAACGAGTTTGTTTTGATTGTTTTGAAATTTAACACTAATGTATAGTAAATCAGTGTAACAGCTGTTTCTTCAAAACATAACTCAAACTGCTGAGCTCAAAACAATGTTTACTTAATTAATTGTTTATAGTATGGTTTAATAAATTGTTTATAATATGGCAACATTTATTGACATTTATTTCCCATTATTATTTGCATCATGACAACAAATATCGTTCATCACTCGGCCCGAAAGTGTCGTTTTGACCCTCGGTCATTTAACTTGATCTCGTATCAAAAAGTGTAACTTTAGGACCTAGTGATGAAATATACTATATTCTTTTATGTATAGAAAACTGTTCTCTTTGCTGAAACCTCTTGTAGTATAATAAAAAAGAGTTCTGATTTTGTATATAACATAAGTAGTCAAAACATTATAGGGATCAAAATATGTAACGTAATATCGTGTGTTAGTGCATTATAAGATACGTTTTAAGACAATTAGCATACTCAAAACCTTGTTTTATAAATTAATATTTTAGCTATGTAACCTAATTTGAATACAATAACTTTCACTATGTTTATAGTTAGAGTGTAATTTTATGCATCAGGCAGTTCTTGTTAGAGTAGAGCAAAACTCTGCTATTTCTGCTCTAATCCAAACATCCAATTAAGGCAGTAATTGGAAATATAATTATCTACCTGCAGCTCGTGGTGTAGAGGGGGTAATATCATGGTGGCTGCGTCCCTCTACCCAAAGCGAGAGGGGGTCTGTTACGGTAAAATGTGTAAATAGTATAGTATATGATACATTGTTACAATAATTGAGGTATAGTATTTTAGTCAAAATGTAGCCACCGAAATGTGAATTATCGTTAAATTTTACTGTGCAAATATACTAATTATTATAGGTTTAAGTTTAAAGACGCATCGCATTTAAGCGCATTATAATAAGTTTGTAGTCATTTGTCAAATTAAATTGTGTCTAGTGTAACTATAGCTTATTGAAAGTATCAATTTAAGGATAGGTTGACACGAGCTATTCTGAAAACTGGATTATTGTACTGAGAAATGCTCAAATAAAAGGTATCTGTATGTATTATTTGTTTGTAATATTTAACAATTACCTTATATTATTGCTGGTAAATCAAAACTAAAATGTTTGCAGCTGCTTTAAAATACAACAAAGCTTCAATGTTGACTAGTTGTTAATATGAGATTCACATTGAAAAGAACATTGTGTTCACTCCTTCAAAACATGCTTGCAAGCTATCAGGTGGGACCGAAAGTGGCTAACTAGGCATCACTAAGCTCACGATGTGTACGTGGATGTATAATCACTTCTTTATCACTGTTCTCAACTAGCTTTAACTCAGCATATTCCGATTTGAATCAGAAGCGTCAAGCTCAAATACTCATTTGAATATACAGGGTGGACCAATGAAACCGATACAATTCAAAAATGCAATGAATAGATAATGATTAATATTATAAAGCTAAATATTGTACAAAACGGTAGGGTTTTTATGTCATTTTGCTGGAAACAAGTCATTTTTTGAAAACGACATCCTTTCAGTAGCGACCTCGAACAAGCTGACACTCCTTTATATGCTTGAAAAAGAACTGTTTCTCGCATCTTCTTAACATTTTCAGGTGTAAGGACTGTTTTAGCTCTTCTACTGATTTTCTCTCGTATAATAGAAGTATTTATGAATAAACTTACCCTACTTGCAATTGTTTTACGCTTAAGAACATTTACGTAACCATGTAAGATCAAACCATTAGTTAGCAAAAAGTTGCAGTATTAAAAACTTCAACAGCAAAAGCACGATGCTCAGTACTCTAAAGCTATGGTTTCCTAGAAAAAAGTTCGTAATGTAGCGGTGAACGTAACCGTGGCGGTGGACGCAACACAATATTCAAACAGATGTAGACAAAAACAACTTTTGACATGTTGTTTATTTTAGTTGTCAAATCTGATTTACGTATATAGTAATGGATAAGCTAGACTTTTGTTTACAAAACAATATGTGTCACCTGGCGAGAAAATCCTTAACTAGTTTTCACCGCTACTTTACGTCCACCGTTTTCTAGGAAACCACTCTCATCTGATAACATTGAAAACAAAACTCACCGTCATATTACGGCCATAATGCAGCGGTCACCACTTTCTAGGAAACCATAGCTTTAAACGCCATTTCAACTAAAATGGCAGAACATTTTTGAGATTTAAAACACAGATGATGATTCATTGTTGCCATATTAACCATGTGGGAGCGTAAACAAATTGTATCGTTCACATTGGTCCACTCTGTAGTTAATTAAAAACTGTGTTAAGCAAAATATAGTTTTAACGGTAAAAAACCTCTGCTTCCATACGCTAAAGCTATTGCATGAAGTCTATTGGCTGATGCCCACGTACAAGTTTGACCACTACACTACGCAAGCAAAAGTGAAACCGGTGTTTACATTGTGCAGATACACTAACAGCTGATTCAGAGATATTGACCAAACAATACGTACTTGGCCGTCTCTTTGTTTCCGGTCCTTTTTGTTATCTATCTGGAATTGCCGCTTTAGCGACCCTTTGTGTCGGTAATTACCCCACACTCGACTCTCCACAACACTTATCTCGATATTGCGCTAATTATCAGAGGTTATGTGTTAGCGCTTCGTTCATTTGTGGATTTACACGGAAATTATCTGTTGCAGTATGCAATATTTTGTTTGTCTGTGTGCTCACTTGTTAAGGCCATTTAGCTGTGTGGTTTATAGTATGTGGTGTGCACATTACTGGAGGCTTTGATTGCTGTACTTTTATGTTGGTAAAGAGTAATCTGCAATGCTGCATTGAAACACAGTTTTCGCTGCAAGTGTCAATAGTAAAAATACATTTTAATGTAGGCGTATAACTTTTGAACAATTTCAACATCATTATACTCCAAATTTGACAACATCGTTGACCAAATTTGACAATAAACTCCTTCAATTAAATTGCATACACCTTGAGACTCTTGACTGTGGTTTAATGTAGTGGACATCCTGAAGGCTGAACTATTGATCAAAGTAAAGTTTATTACGATGAGCTGTTATATTTTACTATATATTTTATCTTTTGATAATTATTATTTAAAAAATAAAACTGGCAAAGATTAGAGGCCATAAAGCTAAACCGATTCCAAGCTACGTTTGCCAAAATAGCATCATGACAATAAAATAAAGAAAAACAAAGTATATAAAATACAAACTAGAATCCTTGTAAACTAAATAAATTTAACCAACACTTTAGTTGGCAAAACATTGAGTTAGTTAAAATTAACTTTTGCTCAACATAAATTAATCTTAGTTATTTATTATAATTGTATTTGACGTATTGGTTAAAGTGCTCACCGTTTTAAACACTTACAATACCACCACGATATATGACTACAGGCATTACAATTAATTATAAACACGTATACTAAATCCAGAAAATGACTTGTACTTTTACGTGAGTTTGTTTGATTGTTAAACATTGTTAAACTCTATTACATTGTTAGAATTTCGATAATGGACAATTTCAAACATACTAAGAAATAATAATGTACAATAAATAAATTATAAACTATGCAACCAACTACTGAACAGTGCACATCTCAAGCACTTATAGCAGAGGTAAAACCAGCACTCCAGAACAATATGCAATTTATAGAAAAAGAAACCAAGGCGAAGCGGCGAGGGAGCGAAACCTCGCTGTCAGAAAATTTCGTTACTGAGATAATTAAACCAGTCGAGGTTTGTTGTGTTTTAATTTGAATAATTACGTTGTCCCAGGAACGAACTGTGACAGCAGAGCGCGACAAGTGACCCGACCCACCCCCCTCTCACACCCCTCACCCTGTCACCCAGTGCAAGAATATAATCACAACATTGATATCGGCCAATCAGAACAATAGAGAGCACATTTTCACGCTTTCTCCTTCATATAGTTAATAATTAACTGTATTTTAAAATTTAAATAGTATTTAATACAATTGAATAAACATGAGTTATAACATACAAGGTCCTTATTAAAATTGGTATTAAAATTGAGTATTTGTTTACTGAATTTCTGTTTCAGCAGCCAGTTATTACAACTATTATATTTTTTTATAACTTTAAAATTCTTTCAAATATTTCACTTTCTATGAAGAGTGCTGTAAACACTCACATGCACCTCTCGAATCACGTTGATACACTATACGTCTGAAAAGTAACGAAACTTTTTATATATAGAAACTTATAATGTCATCTAATAAAACAAAATATAGTTTAAAATATGTGTAGGCCCCTATTTTTTCTTAAAAAAAGAGTAAATGTGTTAAAATTGCCTGGAAAAAGATATAGTTATGGCGGTTCAATCGTCTGCAGCTTTGTTTACTCGTCACAGAAAAGAGCTAATGTTATTAAATTTTTAAAACTTGGCAGAACTTTTACGAAAATATTCGCGTCGATGAAAAAGATCTATGGTGTAAATTTTGTATAGAACATGTTTTTTAAGGTATAAACTTTTCTAAGAAATTTAGAACACGACTCTAAGCAAGGTCAGCCAAAAATTAAAATCATTCCCACCAATTGTTAGTGGTTTTCATTTTTTGACCAACTTTGCCATGGGTCGTCTTCTAAATCTTTACGGCCATCTTTAAAACCTTTTATATCACAAAAAATGTACCATACAAAATCCTTACCTTAGACCATTTCCATCAGCTCAAATGTTTCCGTGACAGTTCAGCCAAGTTTGAAAATCCTAACCATTAGCTCTTTCCTCTATTTAGTTTGTGTGACAAGTGAACACAGGTGATTGGACCGCAATAACCTTAGTCTTATTTAATGGAGAAAATACACATCTTTTAAAGCATTTTTTTATTAGCTCCAACCATGCAGTTTACTATAAAACGTTTTCCTTTCAACCTGAGCTTATTTAAACACACACAAAATATTATATATGATTATTACAATATTGCCATTAACATTTTAACATTTTTATTGTCATATACAAAATACATTGTGTTGACAAATGATGATGAATGGTAAATGATACATTATTTACAAAATGAATGGGGTGAATAACAAAAACATGAGAGCAATGGTAATTTTAACCACTGATAAGAAGAAATGGTCTTATAAAATATAATTATACGATTAGTTTATAACATTTTTGAATAGTTGTTAACTGGAATCGATAAATTCTGCAACAGAGTAAGGAGCCAAGCACAGTAAATATTGCTTTAGTTAATTTTTGAACAATTTGTGGTCGTATAAACGATTTTTAACTTCAACTGGAAGAATATTCAAAACTTTTGGCCAGCTTGCACTGGCAATCTTTCATGAATTTGTAATCTATGACTGACTGGTCTATATATTGTATTTGAGCGTGTACTATAATTGTGTATGTCCTTACCTTGCACTAAGTCACATTTAGATATACAATTAACATAATAGTTTCAAATATATAAATTGAAGGCAAGGTAAGTATTTTTAAATGTTTGAACAGCTCTTTACATGATTCTCTAGGCATTACATTACAAATTACACGAATAACAGCTTTTAGAAGAATAAATACTCTTAACAGTCATTTGTTGTGTAATGTTCATCAAGTGAAAACGTAGAAAGAATTGTGCAAAATAATATTAAGTGGAATGTTTGGAACATCATTGAAAATCAAGGCATCCGTAAATTTCATTATTAACAAGATCCTGTATTCTACTAGCTGTAGCTGTGTTTTGAACTCTTCAAGATTGAAGTGAAATCCACCAGATGCAGCAGTAGGACAGGTCAAGTGGTCTGTGGTCTACTAGGGTGTACTGACTGTAGGACGGGCTGTGCCCAGGCGGATGGGCGACAAGAGGTGGTCCAGCCCTCCATAACTCAAGCGTCCACAGGCCATAGCGACCAACGGCCCGAGACCCCTAACCTCTAATTTAATGTCGAATATATTCTCTTTATTTCTGCTCTGCTCAAAGAAACCCACGTATATTTATTTCATAAGGCCAACGATGTAATTTAATTACCGAACAAATTTACATAGGAGATAAAAAGGCTCCTTCGGCGTATTTTCCATATTGCGTTGAGTATTTTGGGACATGTTGTCTATAGATTGAAATTTTAGACACCTGTCGTAGGTTATTTTAAAGGTTTTAAAATAATCCTGCTGTCTAGCAAAGTCCGCCAATCATATGTTACGTAGTGATATTGAACAACTACACAATTTCAAGAAAAACTGCAAGAAAAAACTATTATTTATTTATTTTTTATAATTAAAACAAGCTATGTGAAAAATTACTTATTTCGACAAAATTAGTCACTAAAGACAAATAGTTGAGACAAATTTAGAGTTATAATTACAGTATATGCACTACTGGATTCCCATTATATTTAAATCACAACCTATATGTTGCATCACCTTTGTGTTGAACCATCATTCTTTAAAACTGTATTGTATAGGCTATATCAATTAGTCTCTACTCACAGGTAATTAATTCATTTAGCCTACGATGCACGAGAGGTCTATTGCAATTCAATTACAACTATTTAATCTTACAATTAAGTTACATTAACCTACAATTAGGTTCTCATTTAAAATCATTTATTCACTATTTAAAGTTTACGTTATTGCAAAATATTGTTGCCCATTTTGATTTAAAGTGTCCCACCATCCTATTTATGGGTTAAGTGTAAGAGAGGAATTGCTAGTCCTAACTTCGCCTAGTAAAACCATTTTTCATGTCATCCCTTGTTTTCTTATTTATAGTCCTATTGACACAATATTTACTCTTGCTAGAAACAAAACCTACTTGGATATTAATCACTACATTACTTCACCAAATTACTCCTAAAATAAAAGGTAAAAAAGGTCAAGTTTGTCTTGTTTAACGAGGCAAAGTTAGGACTACAAAGTCCTCTCTACCACTCAACCTCGTCCTTTACCTAGCGTCACCGTATAGTCAAATTGCAAATTGTAAGTGGTGACTGCGGGGATCGAACCCACGCCACCGGAGTGATGATCTCCGGAGTCGCGCGCGATACCTATCCACCACGGATCCGCTCCGTAAAATATAATGTTTACAATACTGCAACAATGTTCCGAAACGCGCGACAAAGTCAGGATGTGTAGTGTCGTGATGAATCGCAACGACAGAGACAACGACAGCGCGAGCTAGAGCAGTCAGACACAACGACAGATGGATAGGGGCTCGTTTGTCATCGGTCGCTAAAACAACGACAAGAGTGTTTCACATACGATCCATATTCATTCAAGCCTTCATAACAAATCCTCATTGTATTCTCCACTCACGGCTTTTTATGTTGTCCATTTTTCCACTGTCGATGGTTTTCAAAGGTGAATACTTTAAAATAATGAAGATTTGTGGTTACTGACAATGTTAACAATGGTTAGTGGGGGTAAGTTTAATGTGAGGTTTCGGGTTGAAATCATAAAGAGGAACAAAGTAAATTACTTCGTTGCTTATGATTAACTAATACATTCAAAGTAAGAGGGATGTGGAATTCTAGGCAACAAAAACATTGAAACAATGTTATTAAAAATAATCAGCAGTGAAAGCTCAAGCTGTGACCCGAGAGGTTGAGCCTTATACACGCACTCGTCAGCGCTCGTGCTGCTACCTGGCCCATGGTTGAGGAACTACACGTATATTCAGCTGTGGCCGTGGGAAATAATATTTCCATGTATACGCAGTCACAGACAGTTCAAACAAGTCAATAAGCAAACTGGTTAAGCCTACATCAGGCAGGTACTATAAAATTGCTTACTCGTTTAAAACAAATATAAAATATCTAGTTTTGGACTTGCAAGGAAAATCCGCCCTGGCATTTCTCAACACACCGAACAATACCGGAAGACTGTAGACCCTCCCCGAAAAAGTCGCAAACGTAAACGCTTTAACGGAATGTTTGGGTGATTTTATTATACTCGTAATTATTATTAACATTGAAGTAATAATAATATTAAAAAGTAAACTTATGAACATTGAAAAAATCATTTAGAAAATTCAAATTACTTACGCTTGCTTTACGTAAGATATTTTGTTTGGTGTTTGAATTGAAACAAACCGTTATTGAGGCGCAGCGGATAGCCTGTAACACGCGTTGGTATACAACATAAAACTGAGCCAGGCTGTGAGTGGAGCTAATTAGAGTAAAAATTGCAAAGGAAATTCGATTGACTCATGCCAGCTGCTCTTTAGTGCTTAGCTGCGTGTCGGCCTGGTTTTATTTATTACTTTAATAAGTAGGCTATAGAAATGTTATTTTAAAGTCACACCTATTATGCCAAAACAACACTTTAATTTAATGTATCATAATTATGTCACTAATAGAGGTTTCGTACAAACAGTACGGCTTATATTGTATGAATGTGAAACAATACTTATTTGTTGTTACCTGTTATTATTCACCTTAAATTAGTAAAGTGATTGTAAACATTATATTTTTTATGTTACAATTTAAATGTAAAGGTTTTATTTGTAAAACCCAAATGTATTTGTTCTTAAAAAGAACCTAAGGTTAAAGGTACAGATAGTGACATGACTAACAATTAAAAGTTTCAGCCGTGTCTGTCAATTATTTCTCTTGTAATCTGGTGAACAAACTCACACACACACACCCTCACGCGCACACTAACAAGACAATCTTTCATCCTAAAGGTAGGGTTCCATTATCGCTAACCCAAAAATATAAAGTTAATTACAGTAAATGCAACTAAAATATTCTAAATTTATAACTCAAGTACGACATTTCCCTACATTTGAAAAATATAGACTAATTGGGTAAAAAGTGTTAACTAACAGTTAAATGTAACTTTGCGAGTTAATTAATCTTCGCAAATGAATCTCTTTACTCTGTCACAAATAAGCTTCATCATTAATAATTAGTACCTTTTCATACATTTGCTGGAAAATAATTAATCCAAGCCAATATTTACGCCGTTTTAGCGCATTTACACTCAGACTGTGTGGCTGGTAGATTGCTGGTTGAATGGTATCGGGAGCCAGGTTACATTGGGTGGGCTGTACAGTGCGCCTTACCCAGCAATTAGCCCATCCTTCACGTACTGTACAACCATTAATCGCTCTAATTGAGCGACTGACGGCAAGGAACAAGGCGTACATTCAGACCACATTACACATTACTTTCACAGCATTACTACTTCTGGAATCCACCCATTGTACACGGCACACTGGTACAATAGTCTCCCATCACTCTGTTCGCCTTATAGTGATTTTTAATTGTAATTTCTAGTACTGTGTATGTAGAATAAAACGTATTAGGAATGAAAATCCCGTTACTTCAATGTGACTCGGGCAATGAACTAATCGTTACATAATTTGGTGCTGTGCTGATTATATACGGTATTAATTTAGCTAAAAACCCATATGGTTTAATACGATTTAATAGGACCCAACTCTATACTATGGAGAGTTACATCATATCTATTTTTGTCTTCAAATTTCTTAGTAATAAATTAACTGTTTAGCGTTTATACAAATTAAGATCTATTATAAGTCATTTGACATAGTATTTAAATTCGGTTTGTAATATTTCCAGCTTGTTGATTTAAAGTCGCTATTGACAGTCACATGTTTTGGATAAACATTCACATTTCAGTACTTCTCTAAATTTGAAGGGATAAATTGTTGGGCCGGATGGTTTAGTGGTCATCATAATCGCCCGGCAAGCGAGAGACCCGGGTTCAAGTCCTGGTTCGGTCCAAACAAATTTTGTCTTCAAATTTCTTTAGTAACATAACTATGGTTAGTAATATTCGTTGTTTGTGTATCTAACCAAGGAATAAGTTTATATGTATTAGAATAGTTACTCTGGTTAATAATACTTGTATATTTAGTAAAAAGGAAGAAACGGACTTTTCCTGCCACTTCTGGAGGAAAAACACTTCTGAAGTGGCAGGAAAAGTCCGTTTCTTCCTGTTTACTAAAGTCCTGTCCGCCACTATTATGAACTTTCAAACTAACACTTGTATATTATTATTAACAACCCATGGTAAGAAGTATGGGTTATTATGGTTCTATAGACCACGATAATACCATAAGAATGACAACGCACGGCAAACTATAATCCTCATCGACTAGTTCCATAACTTACGTACTAATAGTAGTAGTACTTTTGACTACTATTCTCAACCTGATGCTCTTTCAACTGAAGATCATACGTCAGGAAATACTGTTGAATATTTTACCTTTCATGATTTATTATGTTAATAAAAACTATGAAATTAATACGGTTTATTATGCCATTGGATTGTAATAAACCACCGTAGTACGTTTGATATGACTACATGGTTTTGGCATTAGTACAGTATTGTGAACTCCCCCTTCGTTTAAATTTACCATATATTTACCACGGATGGTTGAACGAACCTTACAGTTTCTGTTGTAGTCCAATGTTTGTTTGCAAATCTACAGCGTATTAGACTATACACTGCACCTAATAGATCCCTAAATCCAAAGCAAATTTCGGTCGGGAAAGAGCAATTGTTTGGCAGACTGCTGAACCATTCAGCCTCGTCGCTGCTCATGTTTATGCTGATGTTCTTCCCTTTCCTCTCAAATTTGGATTCTCGAGAGACCTTAACTCTATTCCGTGCCTTCTGAGTCTAAATCCACTCTCACACTATTTGCTTTCCTTTGCTATATCAGTTCAGTTTGTTTCTTGCAGTATGCTGTTCGTGTCAATATACTAACTGGTTGCACTTTTATGGTCTTTTTAAACGCATACAGTTTAAATTCATTGTGTGTAATGTGTAATTATACACTTGTCAATTTCAAATGAGTTATGAAGGAGAGTTAGAAAAGAGAATCACTGCTTATTTTACAGTCCGATAGTTTCTTTAACAATGTTCTAAAAGAAAACAGACGAATGCAGAATTCTTCATTATTTGAAATAATAACTTAACGCACAACGCGTTCACAAGCATTAGTTTCAGGTGGGACAAAATAGCTTGGTTCGATTTAGCTCTCATAAAATGTCAAGAGTAAGACCAATAATAAAATGGACCTTTCCAATATTGGAAATTTTTAATGAAACATATAACAATACACTATCTTTTTATTTCGTGACTAAACAACACATACACAATACATCGGTGTACAATAAATATCGGGCCTAAGTGGGTGTAAAAATACGAGCCAGTGTGATATTCGCACGATATATCGACACCGAAAGTTGTTGAGCCAACAGAACGACATTTATTGCGGTTAAGTTGGCATTGCGTACCAACTTCCGGCGCCAGTCTTTGATCCTCCTGGTCCACATTCGTCGTGGCCTGGACTTGTAAAACTGCTCATCAAAGAACTGTGCTGCTTGGCATGTTTACAGGTCAGTATGACTGAACTAGCTTAAACATAGCTGGATAGTTTCTTTTTGATAATAGCTTGTGGTTTGACTCGTGCCTGGTATAGAGAAGTCATTTCAGAGAACCACGCATGACTGATAAATTTTCATTTATCTAGTAGCACAGTTCAAATAGTTTTCAGTTTTTAACCTTAAACTTTATGAAGAGTTATTATTTTTAATGTGAAGGTTATGTTGATTTGTAAGCGTTTTCTTGATCCGTTCCCACACGGTTTGGGAGTCTTTACGATAGAAAGGTATTGGGAGCTACTATTGGGGAAAGAATAATTATGGATAATAAAAGTTACATCAAAATGTCAAAGGTGAAATCTCATTCCTATCTGACAAGAATAAATCCAGTTAAGTAATGTTTTGAAGAAAGGTAAAAACTTCCAAATTTAATTAGATACCAATGTGGTTTGAAAAGGCATTTCGGTTTAGCTAGTTAAGATAAAGGGTGTGAAGAATTTACTCGACAGCCTACTTTATTGACTACATTCTTACTTTATTTACAATACGACTAAATTACAAACTATTGTTAACTTACGGCTAGTTGGATCAAATTGGTATTTTCCAGGAGGATGCCAGTGCAAAACTGGTCTTATCCGAAACGTCGTGCCAAAATTAGTGAACAGCATAAATACTCGTACTTGCCAAAGTTTGTCTTCTCCATGTTAACCTGTTTAACTGCTAGGCAGCCGGTGTTACAATCATAATATAGTTCTTCCGGTTCAAACCACGTCAAAACATATAATAATTAGCTTGAACTATTTAGTTCTCACTGCAATTGAGCACTATTTTCAGTTACTGATTGGCTGAAACTTTGAATCTCTGCTTTAATTACTCGGTTACGTTCCACAGTTTGTGCTGTAAACAACTATTTTGCGGTTGATTGTTTTAATCAAGAAACAGTTTCTTATTGGAATTTCAAAATAATGAAAAATTACATCAAATTATCCAATACAAATTTATATTACGGTAAGGCTTTTCAGGCCTGAGTTTGTGTTTGGTTGAGTATAGAAACGTTGTTTCAGAAAGGTCACCAAAATATAAGTATTATTGGATTACTTTTATATACTTCAGCGCAGTTTGAGCATTATTGCAGCATTTTAGCGGCAGAGTGTTCTGCTTCACGCGCAGTTGCAGACCAATAATAAAGGTTGATGGATTTGGTGCGTGCTAGGTGCTATGACGCGGGATTTAAAATGTTAATTTAGAGTTTAGCCATGAATTATTTGTATGTGACCTGCGTGAGCAGATGTGATGCAGTGTTTGAGTGAGATACTGAGGAAGAGGTTGGTATTACAGTATTCCCTGCTAAAGTTGGTATGACTCAATACCGAGTATTAATATTTCAGCAGAGCTGCAGAGGTGCGAGGAATGTGATTGTGAGGTACGGATACCTGGATATAACATACTGCTTTCATACAGCGATGTGATGCAGTGTTGCTGAGACTGAGGAAGAGGTTGGTATTAATGACAGTGGTTGATTCCTGCTAATCCACCAGTATGAGACTCAGGCCGAGCATATTGAGCAGCAGACTGCAGAGGTGCGAGGGTGTGATTGTGAGGTACGGATATTACCTGGATATACAACACTGCCATACGCGGATGTGATGCAGTTGCTGATATTGCCGAGGAGCACAACTGATTGGTATTGACAGTTTGATTCCCTGCTAATCCACCAGTATGAGACTCAGAGCCGAGCATATTGAGCAGCAGACTGCAGAGGTGCGAGGAAGTGTTTGCATATTACGGATATTGACAACACTGCTTTCATAGCGGATGTGATGCAGTGTTGCTGAGTACAGATACTGAGGAAGAGGTTGGTATTAATGACAGTGGTTGATTCCTGCTAATCCACCAGTATGAGACTCAGAGCCGAGCATATTGAGCAGCAGACTGCAGAGGTGCGAGGAAGTGTGATGTGAGGTACGGATATTACCTGGATATACACGCACACTGCTTTCATACAGCGGATGTGATGCAGTGTTGCTGAGTGCAGATACTGAGGAAGAGGTTGGTATTAATGACAGTGGTTGATTCCTGCTAATCCACCAGTATGAAACTCAGAGCTGAGCATATTGAGCAGCAGACTGCAGAGGTGCGAGGAAGTGTGATTGTGAGGTACGGATATTACCTGGATATACACGCACACGGCTTTCATACAGCGGATGTGATGCAGTGTTGCTGAGTGCAGATACTGAGGAAGAGGTTGGTATTAATGACAGTGGTTGATTCCCTGCTAATCCACCAGTATGACTCAGAGCCGAGCATATTGAGCAGCAGACTGCAGAGGTGCGAGGAAGTGTGATTGTGAGGTACGGATATTACCTGGATATACGCACACTGCTTTCATACAGCGGATGTGATGCAAGTGCAGATACTGAGGAAGAGGTTGGTATTAATGACAGTGGTTGATTCCTTATCCACCAGTATGAAACTCAGAGCCGAGCATATTGAGCAGCAGACTGCAGAGGTGCGAGGAAGTGTCGGATGTTGCACGGATATACTGCCTGAGTGCAGATACTGAGGAAGAGGTTGTATGTATATACTCACTGAGCATATTGAGCAGCAGACTGCAGAGGTGCAAGTGTGTGATTGTGAGGTACGGATACAGCGATGTGCTACTGCAGTGGTTGATTCCTGCTAATCCACCAGTATGAAACTCAGAGCCGAGCATATTGAGCAGCAGACTGCAGAGGTGCGAGGAAGTGTGATTGTGAGGTACGGATATTACCTGGATACAACACTGCTTTCATACAGCGGATGTGATGCAGTGTTGTGAGTACAGATACTGAGGAAGAGGTTGGTATTAATGACAGTGGCTGATTCCCTGCTAATCCACCAGTATGAAACTCAGAGCCGAGCATATTGAGCAGCAGACTGCAGAGGTGCGAGGAAGTGTGATTGTGAGGTACGGATATTACCTGGATATACACGCACACTGCTTTCATACAGCGGATGTGATGCAGTGTTGCTGAGTGCAGATACTGAGGAAGAGGTTGGTATTAATGACAGTGGTTGATTCCCTGCTAATCCACCAGTATGAGACTCAGAGCCGAGCATATTGAGCAGCAGACTGCAGAGGTGCGAGGAAGTGTGATTGTGAGGTACGGATATTACCTGGATATACACGCACACTGCTTTCATACAGCGGATGTGATGCAGTGTTGCTGAGTGCAGATACTGAGGAAGAGGTTGGTATTAATGACAGTGGTTGATTCCCTGCTAATCCACCAGTATGAGAACTCAGAGCCGAGCATATTGAGCAGCAGACTGCAGAGGTGCGAGGAAGTGTGATTGTGAGGTACGGATATTACCTGGATATACACGCACACTGCTTTCCGCTCTGTTATATCCTGCTTATCTGCACTCCATGCCCACATGTGCTTTATTGCGTCGCCTACTGCAAGGTTTATCCGTAGTTAAAGTTTATGCCAGGTTGTAGATGCATAGCTGAAACGTACCTTGAAAATATTGGTCTTTATATTGGAATTACCAAATCCTAAATAATTGATTTTTTACTGTTTAGCTGATGATTTTCTAGTAAAGTCGGCTAGTTATTTACAAAAGATCAACTCTTGATCAATCGCACATCACGCAACATTCTGCAGGTCCGAAACCGTGAAAGATTTACTTTGTACGTGTAATCAATCAAGGTCCTTACTAACCTGTGTGTCCAACTAAACATGTTAAAATATAACTAATATTATAAGTAAGTCAAAAGAAGGTCATTAATTTTGAGTTTTTAAGTGCCGATGCTTGAGAACAGGTGGGGGTGGATTTGAATACCTCCTGACTTTGTAAAAATGTTACCAATCGTAGAAAATGTTAAGCGTACATCTATATGGAAAGTGAAATTTGCCTCGAATGTTTTGCACCTGGGTTTCCTATGTTAACATATATTTTCGTCTGTAGAGTTTTACGTTAAACAATAATATACAACGTAGGCAGTACGAGGTTTACATTTGTACATTTGGATTTACATATAGAAGTTTGATTCAAATTGAACTCTTGCTCACTGAGTTTAGCCCGCACACTGTCGCCATTATGTCCAGAAGCTTTTGGAGATTTTGTTAATCGAAAATATAGTCTATCATAATGGTCAGATGTCAAAATTAAACACGTGGCGTACTGACAGGCATCAACACTAAGTACGCGAACACTGACAGTTGGCTGAGAGCAAGTATACACGCATTCGGTTGAAATTCTCTCTGTTAATTCAATGCCAATATTGAAATGAAACATTCTATACATTCATTATTTCCTTACTGAATAAAGTAGGTCAATAGGGCTGCATTGTTAGCAAAGCAACAGTAGAGCAGTCTTAACTTCCCAGGCAAAACACTGTGTACCGTAGTTATTATAACATAATAACGAGAACCTTTGGGAAATTGATATTAGCTGAGTTTTCTGTTTTGTGTGTATTAAATCTGGAAGTGCTGACAAACGCTGTATCTTTTCAAAAGTATATTTTAACGAACATAATAATTTATGTAACTATACATGGTTTCCCACGATGGGGTTTGATCTCATGCAACTTGACTCAGTTTGAACCGTTTCAGAAAAGTTCTGTGAAAACTTCACCTTCTTCCGTTGTTCAAAAAGAAAATGGCGAACTTATAGTACGTATTTTCTTCCTTATAAAATCATTTATAATGATAGTGACAAATGTTTTACCAGTTTAACAGTCTCATTGGTAAACTATGTATGGTTAACCATATGCATGTTCGAATATAATTGTTGGAGCAATAATAAACATAGCCTACGTTATTTACATTTTCGGTGTACCCGTGGCGTATTGCGCGCGACTCCTTATGCTCATCTCTCCGGTGGCGTGGGTTCAGTCCCCGCAGTCACCACTTACAATTTGTAAAGTAACTATACGGTGACGCTAGGTAAAGGTCGAAATTGAGTGGTAGAGAGTTTTGTAGTCCTAACTTCGTCTCGTTAAATAAAATAAACTTTACCTTTTAACTTTCTCTGGTGTAGTGTTAATGAAGTTGATGTTTTGAAAATGGCTTTGAATATTGAACAAACATATTTTACTACCATTAAAAGTATTTTTAACAGGATTAAAATCTTGACATTTTTTACCATGCCACCACTTTGTTTCTGAACATGGAAGAAAACTCTTTAAAACTGTTATTATTGAGTGTGTAAAGTTTCAAAATGAACGGTACCCATTCGGTACAGTTGCATGACTACAAACGTGTAAACCCCTTCGTGGACACCCTATATTTAGTTATGTAACGTAAACACATCTAAAGTGTAAAGCGCTCAACACAGATGGCGACTGTGTAGTTTTGATTGCGGGCTGGTGCTGTGACGTGCGTTGTTTACGATATGCACTAAGTTGGACCGACCACTCCACTATTCCCTGTTCCATTGTGTCCCACCGAGCTTTTACAACTGCACACTGGAGGTACATGTTTGTGTCCTTTGTTTCACAAAGCTATGTTCGATTCAAAGCGAACCTTTTCAAAGTTACAGTGTTTAAAAGCAAATGTCAAAGTTATGTTAAAGAAAACTAGATTGATTCAGAAAACTTATTATTTAGGTTGAAATGTTCTTACGGAAGTTTTCCATCGTTTTTGAGTGAACAAACAGAACACGATGTTTCGGGATATGGAATATAATACTGTCTTCAGATGGAAAGTAACCTAAAACCTAACACAAAACATAAAGGCAGAAGGTGCTCAAAATTGGAAAAGTAATAAAAACTCATTTTAATACAGTATATCAAAAAGGGATATCAAAAACCAATATTGTAACTTTTAATGAGCAGTCGCAGAACATTTTATAGAATCTAGCCATTTAATTTTAGACCAAAACTACAAAGCATTTAAACATCTGGGAGACACGGTATTTTATAAATTGAGCTGAAGAAAACAGCATTTTAAATCATGAAGACGGACCTATTCAATATTCTGGTTTATTAGGAAAAGATTGTATAAAACATTCGTTTAGTGTAATTTTACTTTTAGATCTTATACCAATATGATTTATTTAAACACAAGATTATTATTTTTGTATGTTTTCAAATATTTATATAACCTTACTTTTTGTCATTTTTGTTCGGACCTGACGATGACGGCATCGCTTTTGAAAGGCTTCATCCTGAATAAAACTTACAATATTGGTTTATGATATTTTAAAATTAGCTTTTATTAACACAAAACAAGTTTAAAAGTCATTTGGTGGTGGCTCATTGGTCAGCCTGCACTGATTACTTTTAGACTATAGCTCAAAAAGAGAAAGGTTTTTTGGTAGAGACTGGATTGCGCTGATTACTTTTATGCTAGCTCATTTCCTAATATGTGTGTTATGTTTTGAGTTACTTTTCACTTGAAGACGGTATCAGATTCCACAACCTCAGTAATTCTACCATCGTTTAACAACAAACTTCAAAGAAGGATTATTTAGGTCCAAAAAAGTACTATTTTTGAGTTTTGAAAATTGGCCGTTCTACACGTAGCCCACCACTGATAGGGCTGTGGCGTCATTTGACTTTATAAAGTATACACTAGATTACCACTAACGTTTTATAATTATTTTATAGTCCTCAACATGTTTTACTTACAGGAGAAAATCATCCATAGCCAGTCAACACCTACCTGGAAAAAAACACAACATCAAAAACTATTCTAGGTAACATACGTTTTCAAATTATCAAAAGGAAAAAACCTGATCCTTAATAAACCAACAGCTTAGCAAACAGTCTAACAAAGTGACTCAGCTTATTAGAACTGATAACAAGCCAAGTAGAGTGTGTTATCAAACTATGAGACACAAGTGGAAGTGGTGGGTAAGATCAAAAGAGAAGTTGAAGGCAAGAGGGGATCGTATTAGCAGTGAATAAACAAGGGCTCTCTTCACTTCTCTTGATCCAAATTTGAGAGGAAGAAGGCCATCAACATAAACATGAGCGCAAAGCTTACCAAAGTAACATTTCTTCAACGTTAACTTGAAGCTAGTTAAAAGTTGTTTTATGTACACAAGTCTTGTACAAGTTTGAGTGTTTAATGCTGTCTGTTATATCATCAAAATAGGTGAGTTTTAGTAATTTTTATGTCTATCGAGTTAGTTTTGTAAATGTACAAAAAATAATGAATATGTATTATTTTTATTACATCATTATTTTTATAAAAATACGTTATGTGTTTTGACTTTGAGGCTTCGGTTGTAAAGGTGCTTTATTATTATGCTTTTATGTTAGCTTTATAACTATCGTTACAATCTTTAAACCAACTGTAAGCACAAAACTGTAAAAAGCAAACTTTTAAAAGTTTATTTTATTAGTTATAATTACATATAAATTTTTGACGGTTGCACCATTGGCCTTAAATAGGACACTACATATATAAAAACATTGCTTTTATTAACTAGTAAGTGTGTTATAGAAAATCTCTAATTACTAATCTTTTCTAATAAGTTATAACTAAAGGCAATTTTGCTACCAGTTTACAAATACCCAAGCAAAACAAAAATATAAATTATTACTTAACATTGATATTATTTAGTCCTTTAATCACAATGTAAGTTAGTTGCAAACTGAGCGATAGTGATAAAAACTACTCGTAAATATATTCAGCCAATAAGTTCAATGTTTCACCGTTTAAAATGCTAATTTTCAAGTATAATAATCATTGTTATTATAGTTTTGTAATAACTAATACAATAATACTAGCTGCGCCAGCTGGGGCTAGTACCCCTCGGTGCCCGCTTTGTAAAACTCGGCCATCACGATGTTTTACCCCCACTTTTAACCCCTTCCTCCCCAAACAATTTGGTAGACAACCAATATATTTTTGAAATCAGCATAATATTCCTTTTTTTATACCCCACATCGATTTTATGATTTTTTTATTTCTTGCCCCCTTTAAAAATCCATATATTGTGCGCCCGGAACCCCAAAATCAGTAGGGTCTTTGGGTTAATGGTATACAACTATGTGTCGAGTTTCAAACAAATCCGTTGATATTTACTAATAAATATTTACTAAAAAAGAAATATAACATGGGGAATTGGGGACCTCAAAACCCCATAAAATATAAAAATCTATATAATTTTATTCGTTTTCCCACCCTCCACACACTAAGGACCATTTCTATTCAAAAAATTCTGAATTACCCCAGCCAGATTCCGAGATCTCAACACTCCGGACAACCCTAACCGAAATACTAATAGTATAGATAATAACATCTCTCGAAAATGTTTAAGAATTGTTCATATGAGACAACTATGAAGATACACGTTCGTATTCTATGTAGCACAGAAGCTACCTGCTATTGCTGTGTACAGAAGCTTACCTCGGTGCCTGAAAGCTACGTCACCCCCTCCCTCCCCTATGTATGTAGGGTAGGTGTGTTTAAACTAGCATGTAATTCATACCCGGTGTCATGTCGGCATATTGTATACACGTGTACGTGTAGATCTGACAGACGCTCAGTGTAGCAGCGCTGTACCAGCTATTGGAAATCCATTATAGTTGGCCCAAGCCCAACAGTAGGCTTTAGTTAGCAGTTTATGACATTGGGGCCAGTTTTCCACTGTTCAATTTGATCACTGGGCTTTTACGTGGAAGCCAGGTCGTGCAGGTAATCGAGCGAACTCTTTTACTTGAAGTCTTCAAGCTGGTTTAAACTGGTTTTTTGTTTAGAAAATTTTAAAATCCGAATACTATTTTCCATATTTTGTATATGTATACAGTACTCATGTCAGGATGTACCGCCAACACCTGGTCATATTAGCTACTTGTTTGAATTGTAATAAATTAACATACATTCGGTTCCAAGGAATTATTATAGTACTTAAAAGGTCGAATAATACAAACCCGGTGTTTCAAAAGTACCGTCGAGTATTATAATTTATAAGCACTATGAAAAACGTAGTAAGTCAATAAAACTATTGTTCTTGAGACCAACCAAAACCGGAAAGTAATAATTTTGTATTTTTATATACAAATCCTGATTTTTTATTTGTGTAACAATTACCATTTTGTAAAGATTTTGTCTGAATATAAAACTAATTAAGTATGAACGGAAAGAGCCTAAAACTGATTATGTATCTTCATACAACAATGTAATAAGGTTTTTTAATTATATTTAACATTTTCCAAACATAAAAATAAAAATATGTCTATTTAAAATTGGTTCAGGGCTTTTACCTCGGCTTTTACACGACTTGGTGTACACAAAGAGAAGAGATGTTGTGTTAGATGTTCTAGTACATCTATTTAGTATAATGTATTACAATTTCATTGGTGCCATTACCATTTTCAGTAAATTTTAAATTGTTTATTATGAGCAAAGATAATGGTAGAAAATGAGGAGCAAAAAATAAATTGATTTGATATATATTTGCACGTCCAAACTACATTCTGCAAAACCTATTTCCTAATATCTTCATTATGTACTTTTTCATTTAATTAGACAGGAATAAACAAACGTACAATACAAATAAACTAAAACTGTAGGCCAACACTTGTATTCTTTTGCTATACAATAAGCCGAATTAGAGCTATCGTCGGTCAAGCATTTTAACCGGTCATTTCGTATTTGATGGTCGGAAAACTATCACTATACTAAAACTTAACTAAAACTATAACTTGGCTTTTATATACTTGAAATTTGTTTCTTTGCTAAGTCTGTATGTGCCAACGTCACCAATTAAATAAAAAATGCAAAGATATTTTATATACCAATACATGTTTGGCTTTTATATACTTGAAATTTGTTTCTTTGCTAAGTCTGTATGTGCCAACGTCACCAACTAAATAAAAAATGCAGTATTTTGCATCAACAACTATCTATTTAGAACAAGTTTTCAGTTTTCATTTGTAGCAAGTGAAGTGATGTGTTCGAGTGTTAACAGTGTGGGGTGGAATGAAAGCAGGCTTTTTACTTTGATAAGTTATTTAGGCTTCGGACCTAAACCTCAAACACCTAAACC
This sequence comes from Matsumurasca onukii, assembly GCA_018831715.1. NCBI lineage: Eukaryota > Metazoa > Arthropoda > Insecta > Hemiptera > Cicadellidae > Matsumurasca > Matsumurasca onukii. Next base: position 43,392,720 of record CM032061.1, read on the forward strand.
AGAGAGTAAACACGAGGACGTCGATCCATTCACTTTTGCGCAAAGCATTGGAGTGACAAAATCCGTGGTAAAGTTGGCCATATCCTTACTAAGCGTTCAACCTTTAGCTGGTTCATACAGCAGCCCCTTGGCTCACATAGTAACAATTAACAATCATGAATCCATGGGCTATACACAGAGCGGTATAACGTGCCTTCCCAGAGGATTTCATTTCGTCAGACTACCAAAACGTTCAAAAATTCCCTGAAAGGCATTCAAAGCTGCCTTAAAACAATTCTTCTTTCTCAAGCATTTTATGATACAGACGTTTACAATTGGGAGACCCTATGATTAGCTAACTCATTAGGGGCTAGAGTGGTTACATTCGAATTTGTGGGAGAGAGTGAGTAAAAACTGTATGTTTAAATGGGATTTAGATGTAAGAATGAAAGGAAAATTTAAGATTGACAAAGATTGAATTGCGATCATTTATTGTAAATGTCTGTACATAAAATATTTATAAAAAGTAGGCTATAGAATGACCAATGGCGCCGACAACAGTAAGCTTTGGACAACCAAGCTTTGTGCATTTCCCGTAAACAAGTCCAACACTCAGTAAACAACAACAACAATAACAACAACAACTGGCGCTAAACTTCGCGCTCTCACATACGGCCCATCACTTTCATCCAGCCTATTCATTGTGTATTGTTTATTTTGCCAAGCAACATGAAATAGTTGGTTTGTAGGACACAAACATTTTCAACCTGGAACTTATGGAAAATGGATTTAAGAGAGGTTATTGGCACGTGTATGAGGCCCTGAATTATAGGACCCTAGGAATGTACGTAACGGAAGCCAGTAATTGATTTAATCATCCTAACAAACCGCTTGATATTGCTTTCTCTTTGATTGGTGTTTGAGACTATGCCTTGTTCCCGGTAATTTCTGATTAGTATAACTAATTACTTATGTACGAGTATAACTTAGAAATTACAATGAGGGATGGTGTCCTTTTCTTGTACGATAATATAATGTATCAAAGTAAAAATGTATGGACCTCCTTGACAGTATTACATATTATTCAAACATAATATTAAAGCTGCGATGCTAGTAATGCTAGACAAATGTAGTACAAGTATATTTTCCGGGTCATTATGGAAACCCTTTTTAATTATGTCTTAGTAATCATGTTCACCTTTTAAACAATTTCCTACGCAAGCCAAAGGCCCACAATTATGTTTTAAACAACAAATTTAACGTACAATTTGTAGTTGAGGTTTGGTCGTACAGATTAGGAACGACTTATTTACCGACGAAACTATTTCTTGCTTTTATTTTGGTAGTTTTTAAAGTCTGTTCACTTTTTTATTAATAAAAACTTGTTTACATTAAACGTTCATCAAATAATTTCGTCAAAAAATTTCCCGCTTTTATTTTACTATTACGAAGATAGGACCTACGATATTTATACACCTTTTTTGGTAGTCCGAAACGTCTGTGAAACAGCCTGGAGCACCGTGTACCGTATATGTTAGATTATCTGAAATGTAATTTACTCAAATCATTACTTACTGTACTTAGTTCCCACGACACAAGTACTGTAGTGAGTGCCTTGTGGTACACTGCACTCTGACTCTGAGCCTCTGCTGGCTCTCTGCTTGTTAATGGGTTTCAGTTTCGGCTGCGGTTGGCCACATGGCCACCATTCTACATTTTTCATAGACGAGTTCGTTGTTTATTTCCCACCACAAAACTAAATTATGTAACTCCTAGACCATTTTTGTTTTGTTTCTAACCGTTATTTCAAACCGCGCCACTTGCTCTGTCTACTTCAAACACGCCGCTATGTACTACAGTAGTTTTTACGTAATTTCGTAATCACTTTCACGGATTGTGTCAAAGCAACATAATTAAACACGACAATTCAGACACGAATGTAAGTTATTAAAGTTATCGTTTATAACGTTTTATTACAATCATAATACGATAGTGTAAAGTAAAAGAAGGGAACAGGGTTGTGACATTTTCCTCAGAGGATTTTTTTTAAATAAATTGTTAGTCAAAATAAATTTTACGTGAAATGTGGCATTTTAAACCTGCATGAAAACTTGTAATCTTGAAATAGGTATGACAAAAAAATAAATAATTGAGAGGGAAACCCTTTCTTTGCTTCGTTAAAACTGTGGTGTCACAAAAAGAGGGGTTCGTATTTAAAACATTTGTGGGGCCTTCCCCTTGGTTTTGGTTGGGGAGTGACGAAACGTACGTCAGGTTCAATGGGTTGAAGTTAATAAGTAAGATTGTTAACTTAAATTTTACAGATTAAAATAGTTTTTAAAACGTACCTCCATTAACCTTTGTTAAGAGACGCACTTCTAATCCTATTTAAGCTGTTCTTATACTATTTTTACGTGCGAAAAGCTAAAATATGTACAAGCAAAATATATAACACATCAACAAACATAGTAGATAATACTTGTACTTTGCCTGAGTGGTACAAACTGTAAAGCTAGAAGCTCTCACATGAGGGAGAACAGCAATGATGTTATAATCTCTAACTTGTAATGGCCAAGTTGATGTCTGATCTTATCTGTTTATAAACATAAAGCTGCGAGTGTTGATGGCTTAATTTTCGCTACAAATTCCATTTGCTGTGTGGGAAAACTTCTACACCCGTTATTGCTTAAAAACAAACAACCTAGATCAGACCAAAGGCCGAAGTTAATATTATGTCTTTGTATACATTTTCACTTGTTTCATTTATTATTCTTGTGTTGTGTGGGAACGGTTATAAGTTGACATGACCAGCGATTGAGTGTGTTAGGCTTGTGAGATCTACCCAAGACCATGACGGATGTCGGTAATTTTATGCAGCTGGAATGTATGAGTTGGTCTATTCTGACCTAGCAATACAAAGACCAAAGGGTACCGAGGATTGTGTGAATGACTGGGTTAGTGTGTTGGTCCAGATCTGCACCAGACCGTGACGATGGAGTGACAGTTGATGCATCCGGCATCTGGTGACATTCACTCACCACGGGAACCGTGTCTTGTCTCCTACTGTTTTAGTAGTAGTGTACGGAACGATTATCTGTGTGCTAAATTAAATGCCTCTTCGTTTTGGTCATCTTCCTGAAATGTCGAGGTTTTGTTAGATGTAGTTGAGAATATCTTATTCCTCATTAAAGGTCGACCCACAAATTATTTGACAAAGCTTAGCTCTGGTGGTATTTGTATATTATGTTTACTATTTAATTCTTCAAATTACGGTAGGCTACTTTTGGACCAGGTCTGCATTTTCGATACATAGGGTGGGTTATGATATTTGTTACATTTTAGTAAGTCATTGATAGCAAAAGCGCTTTTATTCACTCCTCTGTTATGTTTCGTTTTAGAAGTAGTTTTGTGTGACCATGTCCAAACCTACATTGATACAATACTGATACAAACTCAAAGGATTCCAGGTTATCTTATGATAACTCAGTGTGGACAGCATTATTTTCAAATGCGTCGATATCGGTCGTTATTTGTGTATGCTAGTTTTTATATTCATAATCCTACTTTTGCTAACATTATTGACCTAATGCATTATTAATGTATTCAATAAAATACAATTTCTGTGAAATACTAGTAGACTGCATTAGTAGTATAAAGAATGAATTAATATAAAATAATGTCATAGAGCGCAAAATGTAATTGAATCACGCCCACGGAGGAAAAACAAAGTTAAACTTACGTAATCTGTTACGTGAGTAAAGTTATATTACTTGACTTATCCATCACACCATTGGTCCTTTCTTTAAATCCATCATGCCCCAGATCTAATTGTAAAAATCTTTCAAACCAAAATTTCTAAAAAATTAAATAGCTTAGCGCAAATAAATCTCCAATAATTTCTAATAAAGGTCTCCACATAATTCCCCACATTACTTTTGGCTGTTGTATTGAATAGACTCCTTATAAAGGGCGGGTGTTGGATAAATGATGTTGCAGTAGCAAAGCAAAGCAGTGGGTGAATGGTGATGAATGTGAATGTTGGTGTGGGTGGCTAACACCAGGCTCGCTGCCAACATGTGGATCTGGGTCATTCGGACAAAACATTCCCCCCAAGACCAACCAACCAAGCGAGGGCCTAGTGTCAGTCAACCTCGTCTTGACGTGTGGTGTGTCACACCATTGATAATATATGGTATAGAGGGACTACTCAAATGGGACTGCGTTTTGTCTGCGCTCTATTGGAATCGACCCTAGTTTTTTTAAATAATATTTTGTTAGTAAAGAACATGGTCTATATGATAATGGCTACAGGACTAACGCTGGAATATCAAATCGTGTGGCAAAAATGCTACGTGCTCCTAAGAGCATGATGCGTATGAGTTTTCTTGCAGCACTAGAAGGAACCAAATTAGTATCTACGACTAAAAGTTTGATTTACAAAGCATTGTGATTCAGTTAGTTTGCTTATTAACGGGAAGTAGTTTCATACAGGTCTTAAAAAATCTCACCAAGTTATTTTCTCAAGAGTAAATAGGCCTTTGGCATTTTCTGTGGATGATTATATCGTGGTATTGCGTAGGTAGCCTAAATGTTTTCCAAATTCTGTATTGAATTTGCTATATGTCAGTTCAAATTACATTTGGAACATAGCGTAAACTTTATTTTGTTAAATTTCTGAATACATTTGTTCGCACAGAACTATGTACGAGTAGACTAGTGTAAAATATAGTTCAAACAGATTTCGTCATTTAGTTGTCCCTCTACTAAATATATTTTTTAAGGTCACACTTACGCTACCTTTCAACGAGGCTGTATACAAAGACGTTATCAAATTTTGAAGACAAAGTTAGTTTTATCAGAAAATGTCCAACAACTCCCCTACGGATCCTTGGCTGCGCAGTACAGACGAGATGAAATGGCGATGCAAGATTTCGTAGTTTATTTCGTTAAATTAAAGATAATATATTTTATAATTTTGCTCAGAAGCCGATCTTTTATACATCATAATTATTTTAAATATGTATTTGAAAAATGAAATTTACATTACTTTAAGAACTATATTAAATACACATTAAAATTAAATCTGCTTCCAAGCGCATTTATGGACCGTCCATCAATGATACCGTTCTCAAAACTGAAAACCTTTGTAAAGGGAATAGAATGCGTTATGCTCAATCGACGCGAGATTTTGTAGTTTTGCCGCTCGAAAACGTGCCGTTCTTAAACGCCCGTGGACAACATTTACTGATCAGGTTACATAGTCATTTTTTATTGATATCATTGCACGCCCTTAACTAAAATTGAGGATCTTTGGGGGACCGTATATGCGTATGCACAGCCCTAGTGCATAGGAAAGTCAATTACAAAGCCTTTGTCCGGATCCATTACGCAATATTCACTGACGACCAAATAAAGGGTAGAGACTCTATTCTGCTATTTAATTCCGAAAAGAGTAACCAAAATTTGAATGTTTTTGCTAGATGTGTCGTGAATGTGTGTTCCGACTAATGTAAAATGTTAAAAGTCTTTCTAGATAAAATTGCATTATTATTTTTCTTTTATATGCTTGATGTAGACCAATCTCATAGTAATTTACTAGGTAACTGTTAAGAAGACATCTTGTTGTAATCAAGGGGCTGGTAGATTGCCTGTATATTGCACGCATTTATTAAGTCATCAGTTCTAGGTTTTAAAAAAAATGCACAACGTTTTCAAAGGCTAATAAATGTAGTAGCTAGTATCTCTTCCAAGAAGCAAATTTGTAGCACAGTTACACGATTTCATAATGACAAAGGAATGAGTACGTTCATGTTTTTAAGTACGTAGCCTCTTACAGAAAACAGCATGTACAGAAAAAGATCAGTTAATGAACCTTTCATAATATATCGAAAGCCAAAACGGGATATTGGTGTGAAAAGCGTGGGTTTGAGTTGAGGTTACTTGGCAAGCAGTTTGGCTAAACTGTGGCAGAACATGTGCGAACTATTTGGGCACGAAGCCTACAACACAAGCTAGCGCGTAGCGTAGCGTAGCACATGAAGGTAGTAATGAGGAATGATGGATCAGAGTTGATGAGAACAGGTTCAGCGTTCAGGCAGATGTTGTTAGGGAAATGATACACTGCAAGGGAACGCTGGAACTGGAAACGATAATGGAGAATGGATGAGGGGGAGTTCTGCACTGCAACTGGATTTACCACTTTCATGCTTGAGTCTTCTTTCTCAGTATTGTGACTGAATTTTGAACATGAGTCATCGTGGAATTCGGGTGAAAACACTGACTTAATCCAATAGTCATTTAACTCGTGAGTCGTTTTGCTTTCTATGAACTATGAAGGCATCGAACGGTTATTTTAAATAAGTTTTAAAGGTTCCGTTGATTTAATTTAGTTTTTGATCTATTCGATCATGTTTTAATTTCAATCGAATCTTTTCGATAGCCCATAGTATTTACATAACATGATAAGTCATCAACTAAAAAAACAAACCCCTTGTATTACTGGAATATTATATTATTAACCAGTAAATTTATAAACCTACTGATGTCATCATCTTGGGCGTTTATTTCTAAATTAAATGTTCTATATACTACATAATAATAGAGAAGAGGACAAAACACTCGTAACCTTCAGTCGAATTTACTTGAGCTGTACACCAGCCTGAATTCCTGATCTCAAGCCTCGAAATATCAATGAATGAAAAGAACTTGCTCGAAGCAATCAAAGACGAATACGGGATATAGAAACAACGTCTGATGAAAACGTCATCAGATGGTGTGAATCTGGTGTTTAGGCCTGTGGAATGTGTATGTGAAGTAAATGGGAGGCAAGATTATGATAGAGCAGGAGCGGACGCGGGGCGCCTGGTACGTATAGGAATGACGCCGTTACACCTCCTGCTCCCCCCTGCTCTCCTGATCCAGGCTGGTGAAGAGGTCAATGTCAGCAGTGGCGGAGGTATGGAGTCCACTCTCGGTCTCGGCTTGGGCGACCACTCTCGCACTCACTCACTACAGTTGCATAACCTCTCTCCTCTATAGTAAACACAACCTGCTGCTGCTGCTGCCCACAGATACTATTAGCATTCTTGTACCAAAACCCTTTTGTGGGAAATAAATTTGGTTGCGGGGTTTGAATAAATTTGTTTGGTGCAAACAGCAAAAGAAATGTTGGCAACTTTGAGAACACATGTAGCCAAAATTTGAAACAGGTGGTCCAAAACATTGTTTACCAATTGACCAAAGGTACACAACGAAAAAGACATGTCTTGCATCCTTATCTCTCAGGTTTACTAAGGAGTGGGCGGCCATATTGGGTTCACTCGTATAGCCTGAATAATGGAGATAGACGGACCAAAAACGGAATCCATAAAACTCAGCCATTTATTTAGATGGAATCAATCAAGGTTGCCTTGGCATCTTATTTGACAGACAATTTTATTGCTTAGTGTCTTTGCTTGTTCGACTCTTTTTACTATAGCTAAATATGGCAAAAAACATTCCTAAGTTAAGACATTTTAGATTTAACATAGTAGCTAGTACACGTTATACTTTAAAAGTAGCAAGTAATATCAACAATAAAATTGTCTTTCAAATGAGATATCGAGCATAAAAGAAGCTTCTGCGTTATGGATTTTATAGAAACAATAAATAAAAGTGGTTTTGCGATATTTTCATGTACACGAACGCAGTGGATGTTGTGTAGAAGACGTTATATAGGATGACAGAGAGGACTACTGCTAGGGTTGACAATACCTCTCCGTGCACAATGCCATTATAAATACCTGAGATCAATCTTCCAGCGTCGTATTCCGACCTCTCATTTTAATATCGGACAGCAATTTCTGTCTCTCTGTTCGTTATTCTTTTATCCCTTTAGAAAACAGGCTGCTTTGACTTTAAACCACATTGTTTCAGTGTTTGCATACTGAGTTGTAATAAAATGGCTAATGAAGTATATGAGGTCAAGGCTATTATTGTAGCTTTGATATGAGGTAACCTAGTGTAACTCTTTCTTTATAACCTTGATAAACACTTAACTAGCTTATATAAAGGTTTCATAATTCACCTCACGCAGAGGCTTGCAGATAGCATAGCGGTAAAACAACTGAGCTCATTGCAGATTGGTTTTCTAAGGAAGGATTTCTCAGAGCTGACTATTAAAAATTAATTAATTTTAGAGTTTTATTCATTAGTTATTGATGAACGTATGAATGATCATGTTGATATACCAAATTATCAAAATCTTATTTCTAATTAAAAGACTTCCAAATTTTGTTCCAATCTTGTTGAGATTACTTTTTATTATGCTGGGGAAGAACTTAAAACCTTATTTATTCTGCAAAGCCAACCCAAAAACAGGTTATTTACCGTTCCAGACATATATATTTTTGCCAAAAAAATCCACAATATTAATTGAGTATCAGACCGAAAAGGCTATAAAATATATTTCATAACAAAACCTTTTACGTTCAAAATTCAGGGCTATTCCAAAAGCAATTAAAATTATCTAATTAGTAAGACACATGGTGACAAATTATCTACCGACCGTTGACTGAGGCGGAGCTCGAACCTGTGAACTGCGGATCCGCAGTCTCGTGCGCTACCGACTCAGCTCAGCAAGCGTGTCCCGTTTGTTCGATTGTGCGGCAGTGCCAAGGACCTGGCTGTATGCACTGAACACAGATCAGTGATCGGTGGCAGACCGTGGGACTAAAGGCAAATCACCGCCGGGTAACGTTATAAACACAAAAACACGCCGCTGCTCGCCCAACAATTCAGCAACCCGTGCCGGATTTCCCACTGGCTGAGTCGGCGAACCAAGAAGGTATTACAGTATAAATATCTCAACATCACACACATGAATTTCGTCAGGTTGATGTATGAACTGCATTTAAATCTATAATTTCTACAAATGCTGAAAGGTTTGCTAGACAACAACGGTGGCTAGAGGGTCTCTGGGTTTTCTGTGGTGTGCTCTACAATTCTCTCGGGAGTCCTCTCCGGGGAAATTCCGCACTGTCAGGCCTCTTAATGCGTTTTTGGGCTAAAATTTAGCAAACACGTCCAAAATATGTTTAATAATTGTGTTCGAAATGTTTGGTAATTGGCTGAAACCCTGTTCTACGCCAACACAAAATAAACCAGTTTTAAAATGTTGTGCATTTGTGTAACGTTCACAACAATGTTACATTTCCTATAATAGTGGTGTTTTATTACATTCGTTTTAGTATCGACCAAACTGATCCTATAAGCTAATGCCACTATAAACCTTAGTGCTTATAATTGTAATGTTTGATCACTCAAATGTTATGTAGTACACGAAAAGTTTGGATGTAGAAGAAAAGATTAATTACTATACTTTCAAACGCATGTACAGCTTCAGAGGTTAAAATATTATTACTATAGTTTTCCATAGATTTTAAGTAAACAAAAAGTACACCATAAATAAATAAACAAAATCTAAGGTTATTTGGTGGACTGGTCATCTTGTGCTGATTACTTTTGGGCTAGCTCATTTAATAATGTTTTTTGTTATGTTTAGGTGAACTTCCTCTTGAAGACGAGGTCAGATTCCAGAGCCCGAAACGTCGTGTAGTTTTTGTGCACTTAAAAACGATGGAAAAAGACCGTAATAATAACCTCAGAAAACCATCATCAGCAACAAACTTCAAACAAAGATATACAGCTTTGCAGCTAACAATCGAACATGCATTAATTTAATGCACCAATTGTATGACGTAGGATTATAATTTACCGTAGTTTTAACCATTACCTTATAAAACATCTTGTAATATGTCTAGACAATCAAGGAAGAGTTTTACTTTTATTACAAAGACCTTAATCTTTGAGCAACTCAAGTAAATTTGAGCCAGAAGGTAAATGACGCGGCCATTAGGGCCTAACTGCACGCGCTTCTAATTTTCTTTCCACGCTAACGTAGACGTTCCTTTTCATTTACCGTAGTTCCTTAGTTGATAACGTCTCACCAAACAAAACACAAATTATCTTAACATTGAGTTTATATGTGGTTTACTAAATTCTAATCTAATCTAATTTTTTTGTTTTTTGTGGGAAACAGATGAATAGGCATTATCAACAACAAACTTCATCAACAACTACTACATACCATACAAAAAGTATATCAAAAGGAAGTAAGAACAATTTTAAAGCGCCGCATGATGCATACGTTACCAAGAAAGAAGTTTGAACCTGGAACACAAACTAAATAAGTAGTAAGTATCTCGTACATATCGTACAGTAGAATTTGTGGGTCGAAGGGGTGTTTCAAACTACTGTATGTATTAGATATAAGATTTTATTTCAGATAGGTATTGAAATATCAATAAATACGGTTTATTTATTGAGTAAAATATTGAAAAGTAGAAAAATCAAGTCCCAGATAATATATTTTGCAAACACCATTACTACAAGCCAAAGTATTTTTAAAATGCCGTTGTCTGTCATTTTCGCTATTATCAAGTCACCATGGGAGGAGTCGACTTATGAGTTTCGAACTATCGAGGGTCTATCTATCGAGTTTCTACTTTATTACTATTAGGTTGAAATAGATCATAAGAATACAAATGCTCTTGTATTCATCTGTATAGTACACAAGTGTAGTACAGTATATTTTTTACCACTGAAAGTAAACACAGTGATTGTGGGGCACTGAAATGTTTATAAAATGTTTGAGTAGGTGACGCTATACCCCTCTCTACAAGGTATTGATTCACTTTCAGTGTGTTTTGATCATAAAAGTGGCCGTAAAGTTGTCTGGGTTGTTTGGACAGCGAGGAGAGAGCGAGAAGGAAAACTCTTCCAATGCATTTCTGGATCGTCGCAAACTTGTTTATGTTCCAAATCGGTTCAATCTTTCGTGATATTCGCCGTTATATAAATGTAATGAGCAGCAGTGATATCCCGACTCACCAGATACTTACTAAGATGGACAAATCGAAACTTTGAAAATGGAACGAGGTTAAGCTTTCAAGATAAACGTGAGTGTCCAGTTTCCAGTTGTAGAAATGTTTATCGCCTCTTATATCTCAGTACAGTATTAAGGTCATCAAGCTACCTCTACTGTTATGAACTAAATAGAACCACTAAAAGGTAAAGTTTATCTTATTTAACGCAGCTATATCACTCAACTTCGACCTTTACCTAACGTTACCCATGGTCACTAGCCATATTGTTGGAATCAATGAATTAATTATACACAGTAATGTATAAAGAGCCCACAGATTCAACTATTCAAGGCTGAGGGAAAGCAAAGCCTATCGATTATTGATGAGATTCACGCAGTAATGACAGGGTGACCACGGCGAAGAATGGACCATTCCTTGGACACAAGAAGAGAGGAATGTCTGGTGGTATTGATTACTGGCTGAAGTCACTATCAAGCGTTATTACACGGTTTGGAAGGACGTGTGTCGTGACGGAACCATCTCCCCTGTGGTACACCGCCTACACTGTCTTCCGCCAGACCGCCAGACCTAGGCATGCCCTCCGGCATCAGTAGAACCATCTTTAGTTTATAGGCAACTCAGATAACACTTTAATGTTTCCAGTTATGTAAAGAAAATTTGAACACAAAACAAATGTTGCTTTAGAATATCAACGTCCGTAGATGAGGAGGAGATTACGTTCTCAGGTGGGGATTAAAGAAAATCACGGGTTTAACGATTCATTAAATATTATTTATCCGGTACAGACACATTCGACCAATCAAAATGCTAATTCCTCCAAGTGAGAATGTCTATTGTTTGTTTTGCAGTAAATGGTTATATTTTTATTTATTCAAATAAATGTATCTGGCGTGGACAGTAAACCAAATGAATTCGGCATGCATTGAGAGTAAAAAGAACGCTAAATAAATATTGTGAAATTTTAAAATTATACAAGTCATGGATGGCAGCAGTGTATAACAGAGTAAGCTATAAACTGCAACCACCGACTATTGCCAGAGAAATGCGGTTTAAAAAGAGTTCTTAGTGCTGTATAAGATTATTTAATATAAACTCATTCTTCCATAAAACTACAATCTCCATTTTATTAACTTGGAAAGTATTCAAGAAAGTACGAGATATCTCGTAGACCTATACATCAGATCCTAGCATCTGATTATTTGCTGTGAATTCCTGCATGTAATATTATTATTCCATAGTACATTACCGCTCTATACGAGTGTTTCGTTTCCTTATAAATTTATTAACTTTAAATTTACTCTAGAGTTAGATTTACCTTCTTCTAGCTTTGTAAATATGTTAGATTAAAAAGTATTTATTAATATTATAACATGATTTAGGCCTACAGTTGATCATGAACAAGGTAAGATTACGGTACAATCGTGAAATCTATGCAGGTAAGGTTACGGGTTTAAAAATGTGAAAACCCGCATTTTGTAAATATTGCATTCGAACCTTACAAAGTCTTTAATTTAAACCACGAGGTTTTCCTTTTGTTCATAATTTATGTTAATGAATCGGTTGATCAATGTGCTGATGGGAGTACATTAGATATATCAGCAACAACGATTCAATTCTGGGAAGAAAACTCATATGTGTATACAATATTTAAAACATTTTATTTAGAGACCAATTTTCAAAAGGACTGTAATATATTTGGTATGCGTAGATTAAAATAAACAAAAAATCATAGCATCGAAAAAGATGTTGTATGAAAAATTGAAAACTAGTTAAACCCATAAATAATATAATGATAATGTGTATCTTACAATATACTAATGTTAGCATAATTTACCGTTAAGGTAATACATTTTCTTGTAGTGCCTCTTTTGAAACATTATAAACTCTCACACTGTCGTTCATAAAAAAGTTATGATGGTATAATTTAATGTGTAAGTAGTTTGATTTCGAGGTAGAGAAATTCATTTCCATACAACTAAAACCTATCCTACGCTTACGTGTTAACATAGATTGTAACATGTTGTATATTATTTTTAACGTATGTATTTTGACGCATTGTTATACAAACAAGGGTTTTGTACCGTATAAATACACTTATTTTAAAGTTCAAAACAACAAAGGTGGCAAAATCATTCTTGTCACGTTGAAATTTGACGGCCGGTTTTACATTAGCAAGCTATAGCGCGGTAATAACTTGATTAGTGGCATTGCAACGTCACAACCCAACAGAGGCAGAAAACTGTGCTACTGTACTGTACCATGATTCCAAAGCAACTGGGTTGTTTCTTTTTTAAGAACTCCATCAATTAGAAAATGTTATACGAATGCAAACGTTATAACATTACAAATAAATATTACAAAATAAACCCATTTTACATTCTGTAAACGTATTGTTGATCTTGATTTGTTACGCAAAGAACCGCTAAGCGTACTCACTGTTATATTAAAACGGCTGATTTGAAACTCTTTCTGCTTTGCATTTGAGGTTGAAATGGAAATTCCTTCCAATTCCACAACGATGATTACTTTTGTCTTCAACCAAATATTGGGTTTTCCATTGCTTCATCCTCTATTTCAGAATAATCCACTACAGTTCTCTTGGAGAGAACACAACATGTTTTATGTGACGTTTGTTGGCATAAATCATTCAACAAAACAAAACTCAGTTGTAGATTGATAGAACCATTTTTTACTCTTTTGGTTTACTAACGTCAACCCAGTATACAGGTCAGTTCCAGTCATAAGTGTTTGTAAAGCTATTAGGGCATAAGTGAAGAGCAGCAACATTTTTAGCTAAACCATTCCCTCGCTTGCACAGATGACTCAAGATTGTCCCTATCTAACATATACAGTACATTCGTATATTCACATATATGTGTGTTAACTCTCTACAAGTCGCATTTGTATCCATTTTTCATAGCAATAGGTATAAATTTTCCTTTTATAATTATCACAGTTACGTTCGTTTGCCAGCAAAATCAGAATACCGGAGTCTCTTTTTGCAGAGTATTTTCACCAAAACAGCTGTTTTCATGTTTTAAAAATAGCTAATTTTATCAGATTTTTATGAAATTTGAAATAAGCATGTATTATATAATATTATAATTAAATATAATATATATTATTCTTCAAACCAGGGTGCTATGTTCTCTTATTCTTTCAAATATATAATATTATTACTATAAACCGTTTTTGAAAAAATATTCAAACCGTGCTTTGAAGTCAAATTAAGTCAATAATCATTTCATGAATACTCATTTATTCCTGGAAAATTCGCTATACAGGCAATAATAACGTTATTTTAGTCCAAACCTTTAGGATTTTAGTTGCAGTACATGGTTTGACACGTAATTATTCGAGTTGTCTGACAGTGTCTTCTTCCTCTACGCATGCGCACGACACCTTCACTACTCAAGGACTATACTCTGTGTCTACTAGTAGAGAGGAGAGGAGAGGAGTGGGTGGTGAATGCTGGGAGGGTTCTCACGGCTCTCAATGCATTCACACGGTTTTATGTGTTATGCACCGGTCGGTATCCTAGTCGAGTTTTTTGTACGAGCCAGCCTTCTCTTGTCTTCCTGCACTACCCTACCCTAGTAATGTACAGTGATGTTGGTGAATCCTATGTAGTTTGTCTTGAATTCATCAAATAACTTTAGGAAAATATCCTGACAACTATAGGGTTGAGCCTTGTTTCATCTGTTGGCTTTATGCTATACCACAATATCCGTATCGAAAAGAAGAGCTTTCTGCAAATTTTACAGCTTTAAAATCTAAACTCAGGTTTTTTAATCAACAATTTTGAACATCTAACTCCAGATAGACGACCTGAATCCTTTAAGGCCCATCAGTATAGGCTCTATACCAGTTTGTCAATTTCCTATGGTGAAAATCTCGTATTAGGCAAAGTTAGGGCCTCAAATTCCTAGCAACCACTCAACCACTCTATATAACATGGTTATGTGCACTTTTCCTATTGGACCAACAAGTCAGCTACTTTGCAAATCGCTGAAATATATATTTTCTGTGTTCGTTGGGTTGATACTCTAATGTTCGGGGCAAAAGAACAATGTTCAAAATCATCGAATTCCAATGGTGTGCTGTGCGATATGTGACAGAAGAGGTAAGTAGTGCAGTGGATAGGCACTAGGCAGTGTGTGGGGCTGAGAATGGGGCAATTACCCAGTCTGGACTCTAGGGCTCTAGAGGTAATGAAGTACCGGAGACAGGGGCTCGAGCCCTGCCCACACAAACAGTCCACCTCACCTTTCTAATTGCTCTCTCTCTCTCTGCCCCACACCGCGTGATCATCTAAGTATTAATGAATTGGTTATCTTTGATGATGATCTGTTGATGCCACGGTGCCCATGCTCACACGCTTCAATGGCAGGTCTAAATCTCACGGCCAAAATTCTTTAGAGGGTGCGTCTCAGCACTCAGCCAAAATACAGGGTGGTTCTGAAATATAGGCGCGAAGCTTCAGGGTTGTTCTTTATGGAAACAATGAAAAATACCATGAACATGGGTCCGAAAATGCTTTGTTAATCCACTAGCTGTCATTTTGTTGTTCGAATGAATTATTTGTATCTCCCAGGGTATTTAGTTCTAACTTAGTAATTTTGTATGTAATCTTTCTAACTTTACCATTTCCAAAAAAAGTGCAAATGATATTTATGGTAACCACAATTTACTAGGTTTACAACAAGTATTAAGGATAACGCAGATACGAAACGATGACTTAGCGAAGTTATTGGACAATGGGGGTCTTCCCAGGCTAACTCCCAGTTATTTTAAATACCAATGGATAGATAAACGAGCCTGTTACAAAACGTTATTCTTAACATTATGTTATTACTATTTGTTGTACAAATCACTGTTTTCCACCTATCAAATTATGATGTCAATTATGTCAAAAGATATCCATCATTTTATTTAGATCATGCTAATAACCCAGTGTGTATAATTCTACGTCAGGCCTAATCAAATTCAGCACAAGATTACCCGCGTAGTACCGATAAGGCTACAAACTACCGTGTATTAGCGGTTTCATGGCAAAAGTTTCAATTAAAAGTAGTGTACCATATATCGAGCGCTTGCAAGGTACGGTTTGAGTAATCTTTAAACTTGTATAAGTGTGAAACAACGCAAAATAAAAGTGATCCTGTTTAAAGCTATTTAAACCCAATACAATAGTCTATTATTATTTTAAGGGGATCTATAAATCCACACTTTATTCTCAACTGTAGGTTCGAACGATACACTTTACATATTTACCAAGGCACAATACAATATATCTACTTCTTGTATACTCAATAGTCAAAATTTCGTCAAACTATTGCACACAACAGAAAATAAAAAATTAGTGTAAATAGCCTACTTAAGCATAACTTTTATTATTCAGAATCGTGATAGTCTTTTCAGACCCTTGCTTCATCGCGGCTCTGACGTGTGTGATAAAAATCAACAGAAGCAAATTAAAAGTCAGTTATACTCACATTCTGACTTTCAATCAAGAGCAAGATTGCTATATTATTAGTTGAACTGATTCATCAACATTGAGTAAGTCCTATCAATTATGTAATTTCTCACAAGTCCGTAGAGATCGCCTCAGTTCGAGAGGGAGCGGATAGGCCACTGGTCTAAGGGTGCAGTAGTTACTTGTAATGATGTACACTACAGTAGGGGTCTCAGTTGGCGTTATACCGCTCATAACTAACAATCTAAAGTCCACTCAGGCTCTCCCTCCCTCCTCTCCTCTACCCCCATCAACCCCTTCTCTATTAATGAGCTAGCTCTAACCCACAATACAATTTACAGTTTACTCACTATTTAAAAGTAGCAGATTAAACTTCAAGTCTCTATCGACATCAATTACAGGAGCTAAAATAGGTTGGTTATCGTCTGTCAATGAATCACGGAGGAGGTTCCAAAATTGTTATACTGTATATCAAAATCAAAATTATTTTGCATATTGACAACGTAGATAGCGTTGCAATCGTCATCTATAAATATTTACAATAAATCTGTAAATGAATTATATGTATTAAATTATACAAGTAACCTAGTTAAAGAATAAGTATAAATTAGGATAAACAATTTATTGTTTTACAAAATTAAACTGTTTTTGTTTCTTTTTGTTTTAATTTTAAACTATTATTTAAGGCAAAAATTCACTATCAGAGTAACAAGCTCTTTGCAACATATACCAATTTAACAAAGTGTATTTATTCGTTTTTGTATTTAAATGTTTATTAAACTGAGGACAAATGAAAAAAAATTGAATAAAATAATTTTGAACCCATATTTTGGGGTAGCGTGGCAGAAAGTTCAAGCCTACGGGGTTTGTCTATGTTGGTCTCGACCTCTTGTATTATAACCGTGGAAGGCTGACCCGATTTTAATAGAATCAAATTTAATAATATTATAGAAAAGAAGCATTTCATAAATGTACATTGTACAATGAAGGCAAGTTTAAAATTTGGAATATCTTAAATATATGTTACGCGGCATTCGTATGTGTATTTCTGTAATACAAATAAATATAATGAATAAATAATAACTCATAAATAATAACAAGCATAAATAACAATATCAAATTACAACAAATAAATAATAAATACCATATACGAGTATCTGTCGTTATTTATTGTGATTAGACTTTTGATACTGTACATTCAAATTTGGACGCGTGATTTGAGCGCTGGCCTCACCTAAGTTAATGGTGTATCAAAGTCTTCCTCGTACTAAGCCATTTAGCATTCAGTCTTTCTTTGTAAGTTTATATAAGTACCCTGTTGATGTGAGTGCTTGGTCCCAATAATCAAAAGTAGTTCACGACCTGTAAAAGTTATTTTTAACAACTAAGCAATACAATAGTTTTTTCGTCAATTTCGAACTCGTGGCGTTCAAAATTCTACATAAAAAGGCCCCGTAGTAAGACCTACTTGTGGTTGCGTTGCACCGACACACATATGGATCGGATCATGGAGGCTATACAAAGCCTTCCCCACCGGAAGCGGATATCTCACCTGACTGGCCAAAGATATACCGCGACCCTAGCGCTCCCGCGGTTTCATCTCCAACCACGGGATGGCTTTTTCATCCGGCGACTTCCACCGGATGAACCTGTTTAGTCACTGATCATCCGGTGTTTTGATTATAGGATTAAGTATGTAGAAGGCTTGTTTCATGCGAGGGTACGGAAAGGGGACAAGTACACAGAGGCAACACAAGAGTTTCAAGTATCACAGCAGAATGTGAAAATCTATTCAACGCTACAACTTGTTCATGCCGTGCTGAATATTTTTTGAACTATCAATTTGATTAGATATAGGCCTATCTATAGGAAAATTGATTCTCAGATCCATGTTTGTTTACTCAGTTGGACAATACGTTTGATTTCTAACTAGTCGTACACTCTATTGAGCTGCGTATAACAACTTTGCTACGCTCACAGCCTTAAGCTACTTTTTTATTTCAATTTTTCAATTTCAAAATATCTGTATTCATTCTTTATACAATACACAATAGTCACAATACAAAATAAACAATATTTTTTCGGCCTTTGTCCTTATATTTACTTTATCCTAAAGATTTCATTTTTCATTATAACAGTTTCTTAAAAATATGGTTGAGATTGAAACAATACTTAGAAGATGACATATATCCAAGACATTCTCAGAATATGGCTTTTTTCGTAATGCCTGAGCGTTTACTATGGATAATTTAGTTTATTTTGTGTCTTGGTTGAATACACGAGTGTTTATTATCGCAAGGGTTTAAAAGATATGAGGAATTTTACCTTCAAAATGTCCGTTATTCTTAAAGAAAATGTTCGATTGACTTCAATATCAAATACAGGCCTGAGATTGACAAATGTGCAAAACTCAAATCAAATCCGTCAAGTACCGGTGTTTCAAAATGTGCTACATGCAAACTCACACACACGTGAACAAAACACCTTTTCATCCCAAATCCCGCTCAATCCAATTAGTTTTCAACATTCCTCACCGAATATATTTAGCTAAAATAGCGATAAACCCTAATACGTGCTTTGATTTATAGTACATAGGCTACGGTCGTGCATTTTATTGTACATACTAATTAATAGAATTAGTAAATAAGATTTTAGCTAGAAAATATGTCCTCTAACCGATCTGGGTTAAATTTGTTTCAAGGGTGTCCTTTCACCCTCCCTTAAAACTGCACCTAAACCCACAGAAATCAACTTAAACCCAGCCTGATTATGACGAATTATATTTGATAATCTTATTAATCTTATTGATTAGTGTTTCAGACGATGTAAGTACTCAGAAAATGAGTTTATTCTGTTTACCTGTACAGTAAGGGATAAGCAAAGTAAATTGGAAGATTATACAGTAGTTTAAAATTAAATAAAATTATTCGATGGTATTATTAAATTCACCCAATCGATTAGTTTCGAAATTAATAAAGATTCACGAACAACCTTTGTCCCGAATGTAATTGTAGAAAGGAGGTTCTAACAATGCATTGCATCCGATACTATAGATAAATAATGATTTTTTAATATGATGGTGATCGAGGTAAACAAGAAACAGCACAGCCAGGCCAGTAGTGTAACAAACTATTACACTTGACTCGTGTAAACTGCACTCAAGCCGCCTCGTGTACACGCTGTCACACTTGCGCTAATTAATTGTACTCCAGACGAGGGAAAGTTCTCATGAAACCAATAATAATTACTTGTAGGGCTCCTTCACACGAGCTAGAGGGAAGTGAGTAGTTATGTTACAGAAATCAATCGCCTGTTGCATCCGACCAGACAATGTCAATCGTTACGTCAAGTTGTTATCTAAGTTATAACTTATTCCGCGTTGTTATTGGTATATAACAGTTTCTTCGGAATGCAGTTATCGTTTGTGTTTAATCATTAGACGTACAGAAATGTCGAGAGGCTTGTTCACAAATCTATGGCAACAATGCTACGAGAAGAAAATTCTAACCACACTGGAATGTTGTGGTTTGGAATTTTTCACTTTCAAAACTCACCTGCCTAGGCAGACGATTACTCGTTACATTTTAAGCCACGATTTAAAATAAAGTGTATAGGGAAAATGTACGCGTATGCTCCTCTGTAAACTCGGTTATTTGTAACCAAAATAAAACTACATCGATCAATAGAGAAGCTAAGTTCTTTCCAGCCCCTCCTCAAGATGTTATTTTGAGTGCTTTACTTACAGGAACACAGAGTTCAGGTCATAAAAGCTTTGAAAAGTAAACATAAAGCTTCAATCCCTCGCAAAGGTTGAAACTTTCAGGTACTAAACAAAAGTGACAAACGCGGTGGACTTTTATTGTTGGACTTTTCTCCCCTTCACAACTCTTGGACTTCAGTCGCAGTTCCTTATGTGTATATACGAGTAGTTCAATTCTGCAGTATTTCAAAAACATAATAGTGGGAATCTGCAGGTATTAGCTAGCATACACAAACTGTCTGGCGTTATTGTGTGAGCCTACAATAACAGCTGTTTTGTTTTATTTTGTGTGTGTTTTTTTAGTGGTAAACCCATACGGTTTGTGCTTCATATGTGTCAAATTTAGCTGCTACGTTCAAAAATAATGACCTGCCGGTAAGTTGACAGTTCGAGATGTTCGTTCAAACATTAATTTAAACCGTTCCAGATTACAATAATATATCCTAGAAGACTAACAAACTATATAATATAATCTTTGAAGGTATCTGAAATTAGTTTCATTTGTGCACGGCTATTTAGTTTGAGGGCTGAGCCCATTTCAAGTGTAAACAGTGAACGTCTAAGACACCTTTAGGTTAAAATATACAGCCTACATATCAATTTATTAAATAAATCATGTTATCACGCGTATTTATTTTAACTTCGATGTTTAATTTTAATGTTAGACAGTATAGGTCTACATTTCAAAATGAGCTCAGTCTTGAAACAAGTCGAAAATTTTAAATAACTTCAGGTTATTTCTAAGTTTATTTGTATCCAGTTTGTAAGTAGGTACGATACGCAACATTTTCTGTTACCTCAATTATTTACGAAACTTAGGATACGAAATCTTTGGAATTAATGTACCGGAACGGTGTTAAAGTTAATATTGAGCTATTTTTGTAGTTTAGAACTTGTATTCTCTTTTTATTTACTAACAAAATATGGTTAGAAAGTGGAACATAGATAAACTACAGTGGATTTAAGATATTTTTAAGATACAAGCATCATAAAACAAAAGGTTTATTTTACAATATTTTCAAACGCTCGTTACGTATCTACAGTAGAAGAATACGTTGATAAAGTTAATTACTTAGTCATTTATTAATCATCTCTAATTATTCAAATACAATTTTAACATTTCAAAATGGAAGTTGATTGAGAGATCATTTAGCTAGATTGATTTTAAAATTGGCTAACAGTTTGACTTGCCAGCCAAGAGCACCATGATCATTATAATTAAGTACTAGAAACTACGAGGAAATATGAATAGTTGGGAAAAACTGTGTAATTAGTCTAGCGAACTTTTGGTTGACCCAGCCAGTTTGCCGTTTAATTAATTTGTGCTTCTCTCGAGTCGCGTGACAAACAAGTTTACTTCAAATTTCGTTTAAAGAAAAACTTGTATATGTTTCTTCTCCTTTATAAATAAACTGGAGCACTAATTTCACATCTAGAGTGATCTTGTTCGGCTCTAACTAGAACCGTTCAAATCTAAAGCCACAAAACAGTCAAAATATGATTTAATTAAAAAGCACTGTAACGGAGTCAAGGTTCTGGCTAGGCGCCAATGTTCAGTTAAACTGTGAAATATTAATTCTTAGAGCAAAGGCACGTTTGAGTCCATTGTTTACTTACTAAGTAACTTTTCAACTCACTTCTACGTACAAGCACGTGAAAACCTGGCAACACAACTTGTTTAATGGAGAAACCACTTTGAACTGATTTTACATTTCTGTAGTGGGGCGTATAAGAGATTATTGGTGTTTTGTTTTAGTTTGAATGGGGTAATCGATTTTCCTGGTTTTGCTTGATGAGGCTACTGTTTGATAAAGGTTGATAGAAAGCCACTTGTTTGGAATATTACAAATGATGATTTCCAACAGAAGTTTAGACGGCCGTTTTCGTCATCGTTATGGCAGACGTTCTAACTCGCTGAAGAAAGCTCTTCTACAAATTTCCTGAAATACAAGTATACGCTATTCGCTCATTACTACAATGTATAAAACACAAAGACCAAACATATTCGTGCATACTAACGTTGAGTACACACACATTCTCTCTGGTCTCTGATTGAAACACTATGCCAGAGGACTATGTGTGAGTGCAGTAATGTACAAGAGGCCTAGGAGAAGCAGTGACCGTTGCGGATCCATTACCTCTTCCCTCTCTGTCCCTCAAAGTCATTACTATCTCCGTCTCTGTGTCTGTCATGATCATCATTAGGCTAATAAAGTCTAGGCCTGCCCACCTTCTGTTCTATGCTTCAGCCAGCCTTGTGATGCTGGAAGGCTACATCTTGGTCTACCACTAATTCACGAATCACTCAACTCCAGTCAGTGCAGCTTGGTACGATGTACCGTTCCTCTGCATCCCACGTCTCGAAGACGTGTAATACAGTTTATTTTCAGAATGTTACAAAGGTCAAAATTTACGATGTGGCACAGGTACATAGTTCTAATAATAGTGACATTTTTACCAGGCGAAGTGGAGGTCTCTGATTCAACTCGACCTTTTGGAACATTAGGCATTTCACGCAGTTTTAGTCGTATTTATGAACCGATTCCCTTGATAAGCGTGAAGGTCCAAGGCAAAATGACGTATATGTGTAAGTTTTCGAATTTTGTTCTCACTTCAAAATGGCGGCCTTTAGTTGCGAAGTGGTGGATGTGGCTATTTGGCCTGATGTCTCGATTTTTGGAGAAAATAAAGTACTGTACGGAAACTTAGACCCGCAATTAGAGACAGTAAATTACTTTTTATTTTAATACAATATTTTGCTCTAAGACTAACGGAAAAAAGTTATAATAGCCAACTATATGCAATTCGAATAAATTTATAGGGTTTAATTAATTAGACATGTTTAGAACTGTTCACAAATTTTAAACGTTCAAGAACTAGCTTTTGCCGGCCAAGGCATCTTAGTTTCTAAAGATCAAAAGTGAAGTTGCCTTAGCCGGCGAAAGCTAGCTCTGGAAAAATTAAAAACTGTAAAAGGTTTTAAACACATGTTTAATGTATTAACCCCATCTACTTTTCAC
The DNA here is from genome assembly GCA_018831715.1 of Matsumurasca onukii. Taxonomy (NCBI): domain Eukaryota; kingdom Metazoa; phylum Arthropoda; class Insecta; order Hemiptera; family Cicadellidae; genus Matsumurasca; species Matsumurasca onukii. The sequence continues at coordinate 43,415,880 of CM032061.1, forward strand.
CCACCAAGAATTCACTGAAGAATAAAACTGATGTGTTACATTCTATTCTGGTTGTCTTTAAATGTGAAATGGATTTGTCCTATGTATAATAAAAAAATAATGTTCCAGCGATTTTGCTTAGCGAAAACTCCTGTCTATTTCAGGGTGTTGTGAGATTTAAAACGGGATTCCACACACAGATCGTTTCTACATTGTTTGGCAGAGCACAAGTTATTTTCTGGGTGATTTGATTCTTGAGTGTCCAAGTCCCGAAAGTTTAAATTTAAACGCAAGGTCAACTATCCACGAAACTACTAGTTACGCATATTGTACTCTTTAATGCATGATTAAAACTGCTTGCAATCCACAAAGCTCGACCACATGAAATGAGCAATCTTTTAGCGAAGAAAAATTCAGTTACAAATGGTATGCATTCACTGGCCGGGTATTTGTGGAAGCGTAAACGGTTTGGGAGGTCTGTATAAGCCTATATTTACGCGCGCAGGAACTCGCTTGCTCAGCAAATATTAAACTATAGTTTGTAGTAGCGCCGGGCGCAGTGGACGGGGAGGGGTTTGCAATTTGCACAAAACACCGCCAACCCTCTATCACGTGCTATCCTTGTTTGTCTGCTTTTATCGCCTATTTCATTCGCTTTGTTATGCGCTTTTTGCCGTTTCTCTTTTTAAATCCCATCAAAGTAATATTCAGTAGCTTTTCTGTGTTTAATTGATAACCGATTCCCGAAACTATCACGGAAAATGAGCTTAAATTGAATACAAAATGCACCTGTTAATGTTGCAGTGTAAGATGGCAAAAATGTCTTCTGCATTAAATTATTTTCTCGCACTCTAATTTAATAAACTTATATTACAATTTCACAAAATATTATTTTATTGCTAATAATTTATATCAAGTTTCAAAACAAACCTATATTTTAATCCTTTTATTCGTCTCATAAATTATTTGAACCATTCTGCGTAGAATTCATTGAACAATTCAGTCGGCTCCCCAATGCACATTCTGTTCAATGGCAGTGTTCGGATTCCTTGGATTAGTTGAGTACTTCTACAGTAACTTGGCAAAGTTCTGGTTAACATCCGCTGTGAGCCAATGAAATCAATCATTGCACTCTTGGGTTTGTGTAAGAGAGATGATCATGGTGGCATATCCATACCGTTGATTAAGTTCCGCCAAATCGTGTTATAGTGCAAACCATTAAACTTGGGGCGGGTCACTATGGTTCTGCCCTGATTAATTGTATAGTTATAGAACTTTGCATAAGCTTAACAAATTTCATCATTGTCTACAGTGTATGTACAGTTTGCAACAAATTCTACTCTTATTATCTTTTCATTCATAGTTGGGTAAATCACTATTTGAGATGCCGACCACTCTCATGAGAGTATTTCAAGGCAAATATGTGGTGAAGTGAGTGTGATAGTAATGAGTTGTAAGTTGTAGTCTTGTTACAAACTAAGGCCGACTCTTCCTTAGAATTGGTCATTAATTAATAGCCCAATGACCAATGGAAATACGAGGACCAACGGCTTAACGTGACTTCCGAACCACGCAGGTGATGGTCTGATATGTCTAAACGATGGTGGGAGTTGATGCGGGTATCATCAGATGATCACTGAGACTATCTGAGCCGCTTAAGACCTATATCATCCTCAAAACCTGACCTCCATGAAGCTGGATTACACGACCACGCCACGAGTCCCAATCTAGGTAGACAACATAATCTATTCATGATTTCTCCCTTACTAAGCAATAGTTTACTTTAAAAGTTAGTTGCGTTCATTTAAGTAAGCTCCACGAAATTGTTGTTTACTTTGGTTTAATATCCGTAGTAGTTCAACGTTGAGTGTTTTGAGCACAGCTACAAAACCAACAACGTAGATTTAAATTTGTCATCTCATGATTTACGTTTTCAGCTGACACAGGGGTGCGCGATGTCGCAAGCAGCCTTGTCCTTGCACCCTGCCCTGCTCAGTGGCCGGAGTGTGGCCACGGTATGCAATGCGTGCGTGCTTGCGTCACAGCTGTTACACCGTGGACCAAAGCGTGATCTGCATGCTGTGTTACTACATTACTGTACCTACATCGTACACTCAACAGAGTAACAACAATAGGTAGCTTCCCCACAGATCAAGCAAACTAATGTATTTTTGTGTTATGTATATATTTATCTTTATTAAATATGGTTTTTTACAAACTAAAGCTAGGAGCAAGCCTTTTATAAAATTGATTCGTATTGAATGAAAACTAGTTCACAATAACTGTTGTACTCCGTATATATCAGGATTATACGACCCAAACAACTGATAGCGCTAACTAGACAACCTAACGCGGCTCAGATAGTCTCAGTTCATCTGATGATACCCGCATCTCCCACCATCGTTTAATATCAGACTCACCTAAGATGCCGTTGGGTATTTCCATTGGTCATTGGGCTATTAATTAATGACCCATGGAAGAGTCGGCCTGTTTGTAACAAGACTACACCTCATAACTCACTACTACCACTCATCTCATCCTTCACCACATATTTGCCTTAAAATACCCCCTCATGAGAGTGGTCGGCATATCAAATAGATTTAGTGATAATGTTGGACTGAAATAAAATAAAATTCTTTGTGTTCCACGGGTTCGACGTCCAATTGATTTAAAAGGTAGTCACTTGAATTAAATCAGAAATTAAATCGCATACATCGTTATAAGCCATTTATATCTTCGCATAGGTTTAACTGATAATGATTTACTTGTAGGAAAGCTACATGTGATCCAAGATAACAAGCCTTACGTTCGCCTATAGGTTAGTTAATTTATGAAGCGTCTAGCTAAGCGCTTTGATATAAAGGGAGATGATGCTAGATGTAGTTTCAATTTCCTACAGATTATTAAACTTCACTAACTTTCAAAGCTAAGCCAGTCTCCTCTCCCCGCCCCCCCTCCTGTATATACCAAAGCATCAGCTTTCATTCGTGAATATCTTTATGCGCAGCACGCTTTTCTTACGTAGGCCATACACGACTAACAGGTATGGTTTAAAATATAATCAAATGTATATAGTTTTACAACTGCTTACTGATGATGCCGGGTTTTGTGTAATTACTACTTTTAACACCACTGCACACAATTCTTTATGTATATAAACTTGAAAATAGTGTGAATACAAAGTTTAATTCACTTACGCTCAAAATAAATCTTTTGTGGTGTCGTTGGGACAACAGGTTACTTTCCTCACATTATTCAAATTAATAGGTCGTCTGTATGTTATTAATTTATAACACTCGGACCATACACGCAATATATCAAACTTACCAGATGATCAGTATTTTGATTACAGTTTAGCCAAACCAACCATTTTTTATTTATTGTGATCTGAAGTGTGTTGGTAGCATACCCTGTACTGCCAGTTACTCTTCCAAGCAGCACACAAACTTTAAACTTTATCGTTAATTCGACGAAACTTTGAAGTTTTGAATGTGATTGTTCATTTGTGGGCAAATTTAACGTAAGTTTAACATTTAATGTAAAATTAACTCCAATTTACGTTGAGTTCGATTATTGGTACACATGTCGGCTACGGTGACCATTACTGTGTATTCCAGGATTAATGGAAATCGGATCTTGAATGCAGCACTACAGCATAAAACCACTTTGATGGTAATCATACCCCCTCCCACCCGTTAATGTGAATTCGCTCGGGTTCATGGTAGCGCGCTACGTTGATGTTCTGTTAAGCTTGTGATTGTTAACCATAATGTAATAAGTAAGCTTTGACATATTTTTTCACTTGCAAAAAATTACACTTTATATAAAATAATAAGTTTTAACTAAAAACTAACATCCAAATTTTATTTCATGCATTTCCAGGAAAATTTAAGATGCGTTGCGAATGTGTGATAGTTACCTTCGGATAAATAACAACGCATGAGCGGTGATACAGTGATCGTTGTAGCGTATTTTCCATTTTTCTCACGATAAAATAGCGTGCAGTGACGTCACGATTGCAGCATTAATGGATGGATTAGGCTATATTTAGTGTTGCTTTGATTCAATGCAAAAACAATTATTGTTGAACAAACATTTACGACTTTCAAAAACGTGGAATTGGCCATAATGAGTGTTTCTGTAGTTAAAAGCGATACAAGTTAAATTAATTATTTGTATAATTTATTATTTAATTACTTAATGATTGGTCTTTTTGATCGTAGATCCTGTTGAGGTATTGTTATGAATTTCCTTACGTCATCTTTATTACAATTTCAACCTTACAAACGATACTTTCTAAACTATTTATTTAATTAGATCGATACTTCATTTAACATCCTGTTACTATTAGGCTACGAATTGCGGAATAGTACGTTGCTGCAACATTTTTAGAAAGTACGTATGGCTCTGTCTTCTATAACATGAACGTTAGTATGTTATTATTTCACATTGCACTATGATAAATGATAATTGGTCTACCTCTTAACTATTCTATTTCTGCGTATGTAATATTTTCAATCGTAATAAAGTCAAAAGATTTGTTTAATTAAAAGTATAGATTATTTTTTTCCATGAGGTATTACTACACTGTATAATTTCCAATCTATATTCATCAAGTGCGATACTACAACACGTGTACAGGTATTACAAAGCAATACTCAAAAAATATATGCTAAAAAGTGTTCGAAAATATAAAATTTCAAAGTGACGAAATAAAAGTGATTGTTCGGACTAACTACAATTTGGGTAAATACAGAGCTATAAGAAACAAATTAAATTTCGCCTACCTTCTTTTGATGAGTTTTACTTAGTCCAATCTCTGCAAAAACCTTGATAACACAACACAAACACGAAGCACTTAGGTCAATAAAATATTAAAGTGAACAATTAACAAATAAAACTAAAAAATAACACGTCTTGTCTCTTCGCAATCATGATGGTCACAAGTTATACACGCTTTGCGCGACATTTTAAATTAATAAAACTGTAAAGTTCTCAGGTAACAATATGTAAACAATGGGTTTGAATGGTGAAACGTGCAGCGTGCGGTCCCTAGCGGGGTCACAGAGCAACAACAGCAGCTGAGATGACGCCAGGCAACGCGCCGCGTCGCGCAGAGCATGTCGGGAGAACAGCTCCACTGAGTCGATCCCTGGATTCGCTCCTTGAGCTTAATCTGTGTATCATTGGCATCTAGAAAAATGTCGTTCACTCCCAATCGGTCAAATCAAACAGTTTTGTAAAATGAAATTAATAAAAGTAATAGATATTAAAGTCTGAAAAAGAAGTATTAACCACAGTTCTCGCAGTATCAACAACTAAACTGTCCGATTTTTTCTCAGCTCTACTGTTATCTCGATTATTTATTATTTTGACGTTTACACACAACCGCCACAGCACAACCTACCAGTTGTGAGTCTGAGTGAGCATTACATAATTTCGATAATAACCTTTATAGATATTATCAAAATACATATTTATTTCAAATGTCATCAAAATCGGATGAAATATACTGCTTTTTAGATAATTAAAACCACTTTTTGACCAAACCTCCTCCCTTCCCCAAAGGGTACTTCCGGTAGCCCGATTTTGCTGGCTAATTCGAACTTGACCGAGATATTTATAAAAGGAAAATGTGTACCAAATTTCATGAAAATCGGACATAAAATGCGACCTCTATCTATAGATGATCCACATAATTATATACATGTGTATTTGACGAGATTTGTTCACGTAGGGGTTCATTTGTAAGTTAGTATTGAACAAATGACAATTAACACCATTTTTCATATTTTTTAATAACCAGGTTACTGGTTTTGGGTCTCAGCTCATCATCTTTGGTGTTTATAGCCTACATGTATAAAGTTTACATAATTAGGCCTACTCGTATTTTCTTAAACCTCTCACCTAGTATTCATACAAATAAGCTGTCAGTAACTGTTAACTTTTGATCAATATCACAATATTATTAATTTAAATAGTGTTTCCTGAATAATATGCATTAAAATAAAATAGCTTTGCTATTGAAAAACAGCTGTTGTCTGTGGTAAATACATTTAACACAAAACCAAATCTGACAGTAGCTTTAGCTCGTACGTACACGGTCGTACACGTCAGCGTACTTGGACGGGTGTTACAAAATATGTGTTACCGGTTTCGAGAAACTTTCCAGACTCACGGATAAATCCGAGGGATTTGTCCACCCGTGTGTGGCCGCCTAATCTGACAAATAGAGTTAATTTACTCCTGAGAGTAATATTTAGCACTGAGTAGGCCGAGGCCAGAGAGCAAGAGTTCTTGTGATCTCACTCTCATGGTCCATTTTGTTCTAGACATGAGCCCTGAAGTAAATATTAGTATCTAGTTTAAGTTACCGCCAGATCACTCGATATCTTCGTCTTCCCAAAGAGGTCGGAACATTCCGCGAATTTTTCTAAAATTCTCCACTTATCCAGGGTAGTAGCGCGTCCATTTGTTGCTGGTTTATTTCAGTGGTGAGCTCAGAGTAATGTCTAGTAAAAGTGCGCTTTAAGTCCACGATTTTGAAGTGCGCTACTCGTTCAATGCGCTGTAAAAATACGACACCAACAAGACTACACCTCATCATTGACCAAAACACTCATCAAACTAACTACTCATCCCATAAACTATTCACCTTGTTTTATTTTAACTTTGTATCCATTGCACTCATAAAATGGCTTGACCTAAAATAGTCGTGTGATAAAATGCTCAAAGGGTACTATGATTCAGTTTTTATTATAGTATCTCTAAACTAAAAACAAATAGCATTTCTCAATTGAATAAACTTTGTCAAACAACACAGTAAAACATTATAACATAAAGCATAGTATAAAATGTAAATCATTATAACAAACGGAAAGACAGTGGTTAAGTTCAAACAGTGGCTATACTGATAAAATATCTTGCCTGCCTTCTCTTTGAGGTTAGCCATTTCCTTCAGAACACGTTGCCCATAGGTAAGTAGGTGTTAATTTTTCTTTAGCATTTTTATTAAATTATCAATAAAGTATAATATTTAATTACTATCTCTCCAGATAAAAGAAAATTTAACAATCTGAGATTATCAGTGATCAATAGTTCATCATTTCAAAGGACGAGAAAATATGTGATGTGGTCAGATCGTTCTTATCCTTAGCGTAGTTTTGGAAATTCCCAAAACTATTTTGAAAATTTCAGCTTAGAGCAGACAGCATTACTTTGTTTGAGCTAGCATTTACAGTAGTTAAAACCTAGGGTAATTCCAATAAGATATTATCCTAGTTTTACTACCTTTGTGAAGAATTTTACTCGATCCTTAGCCTTATATCTATCTAGCTAGTCTTTACTTAGGCAAAGGCGAATGAACTAGAATGTCTCATCAAGATGCAGTGGGGTTGCTTGTAGAGTTTCTGACGCGCACAAATGCTGCTGTCACAGTACAGACAAAAAATAGAGTAGGTCTACTTGTAAGTACAGTGAGAGAGCCGCAGCCTTCCGTGCAGAGGGTTACGGTTTTGATTATAGATGCAGGCATATGGGCTTAGACCGCTTTGCCTGTGTTAAGTCTTCTCTGTGTTCTTTAAAATGAAGATTGGGACATTTGCCTCCTGTATAAACGGTAACAAAAAAACCTCCTGCAGTGGTAAAATAAAAGTCTATGAAGCAATTCCGAGCATGGCACCACAAAATCCTCTGTAGGTCTGTTTTTCCCTCTCATAAATATTAGTGCTATATATTTACTTTTCAGCAAATTACAGGGTGTTAATTCAATATAGTGACTTGTTTCTATCTAGCAAAAACTGATTTAGCACAATAAGGAGAGGACCCCTATGCCAAAAAAAAATTTAGGCGCAGAACATATTTAAAAATTGCTTTGAAGTTGAGACTATTTTACATGAGCGGAAGACGCACGGAGCGTGCACCGAGACACTCTCTGTCACTCACTTGACTGTTACATTAGCTGGTTCATTCTCCTATCTTTTCAAATTAACTTAATGCTGAATACGGTATTATCATGGGGTTAGGCTAAGTTAGTTTATTTTTTATCTTAGTTGTAATAAGGGAAAACCTCAGTGGAACAGCCACGAGGTGGTGCGCATCACGGCATCATCCGTTTAATTTCAGTCCTTGAATAACAATCTTTAGTGGAAGATGATAGTGTTACTTATAAACCATCGTTTTTAATGGTTTCCGCAAAATTTCCGAAATTAGGCAGCAGTCACTATACTGGAATTTTACCAATTACAGGAAACATTTCCATAGTACATACTTGCCTTCAGAAATAAGTATTTGTGAGTAGGGACAAAAAAATGGATCTCTCGTAAGTATTGTCCTGTTAAATACTTGTTTTTTGTCACTTACATCAGTCTGGTTAAGTATTCATTACTAATATAATTTTAATTAATTAATATAATAAAAATTTCAATTAGTAATGAATAAATTATTAAATCAATGTACTTAAACTAATTCATATTTAGAGTTGTAAATTAATTAAATAATGTTCAGTAACCAGAGTTTGATTTTGTATCGTTATAAATTACGTAACAACGCCATTCAAAATTTGTACATATAAATGTCCTGTATATTTATGCGTTCAATTTGGTGAATAAAGATGATTTGATTTATTAAGTTCAAGTGATTTTCTTTGCTTTGCAAACTTATTAATTATTGGAGAGTTTGGCTGATTTAAGTTTAAATACTAGTTACAGTTTCAAAAATTGCAAGCAAATAGAAATTGAAAGCTTCTTTATTAATATTAATGAGTTGTAGATTAAGTCTAAATTATTTATTACAAAAGAAATTTGAAGACAAAATGTTTTGACCGAACCGGGACTTGAACCCGGGTCTCTCGCTTGCCGGGCAATTTTACTGACCACTACTCCATCCGGCCTACTATTTATGCCTTTAAATTTAGAGAAGTACTTGAATCTGAATGTTTATCTGAAACATAGCAACTTTAAATCAACTAGCTGGAAATATTACAAACCTAATTTAAATACATTACTATATGTTTAATAACTTATTATAGATCTTAAATTTGTATAAACACTAAAAAGATAATTTATTACTAAGTTAAAGAAATTTAAAGACAAAACAAACATTAAGTCTAAGTTGACACATTTCAGTTCTTGTTGGATGTTTTACCAAAAAGTTAACAGTTAATATTATAAAGTTATCAAAGAAAACTATGTGCTATGTAACCCCACTTTTACTCTGAAAACCTCAGGGTTATCACTTAAATTGTTACAACAAATTGTGGGATTTGATCTTGTACCTAACCCAGGATTGTTGGGCTGGGATCCTGAGTCCTGGCTCTGGAATACCCAGTATTCAGTGAAAGAAATCCTAAATTAGCTAATCGATTATAACCTTTTTGATTTGTTCCAGAGAGCAACCATGCAAATTTTTGTGAAGACCTTAACGGTAAGACCATTACCCTTGAGGTCGAACCCTCAGACACTGATCGAAAATGTGAAAGCCAAGATCCAAGACAAAGAAGGCATCCCCCCAGACCAGCAGCGGTTGATCTTTGCCGGCAAACAGTTGGAAGATGGCCGTACTCTTTCTGACTACAATATCCAAAAAGGTAATAATAATGTCTACAAGGTTTAGGATATAAGATGTTAAATGGATTTTGAAATCCTTTGTTCAATGATGAAAACTGTAATGTTTGTGAAATGATGTGATCTTTTGATTAGTCTTTCTGAGAACAAAGTGTGTTGTTTAAGTTTAAAAGTGTCTTTTGGTTATTAGAAAAATTATTTGATGAAAATTCTCGGGTGTTGTATGTTTTGGGTTAAAATAACATTTATTAGTTAAGGCAGCAAGTGATAGCAGCAGGGGAACATCTTGATCCATGATACTTAGGCTTGTCAGTGATTTGTTATTCACAGTAAACTTAAAACCCAATTAATCAACTTTTGCTTCGATTCAGCCTCCTATTGATGAAACCGTACACCTACTCAGAATGCAAAATTTTAGGATTGGTGCTGGATGAAGGTCTCAGTTTTCACGGTCACATTGATCACGCCTCAAAGAGGCTCAGCTCAGGAATTTCCCTAAGGAACGAGCCAACTAAGATGTTTTGTTGGCTGCTTACTATGGTGTTGTCACCCTCACTTAGCATATGCTTTACCTATTTGGGGCGAACCAAAAGACAAAATTTTCAAACTTCAAAGATGGGCCTGAGGACTGTCTTTTCTTTAGGGCCAATCCTGGAGATCACTCCGAGATTCAAAATCCTCACTTTGCCGCTCCTTACATTCTGGAAACTCTAACTTCGTCAAGCAGAACCCATCCAAATTCAACTTTTCAATCAAAACTCCTTACAGCTTCCGTTATTCCAGTCGCTTAGCAATGCCTCAACACTCAACCTCCTTTTTCAAAAACACCTAGTGTACAATGGCATAAAGCTGTTCAATAGCCTCCCTTCATCCCTCCAACAGGAACCAAATATCTCCAAATTCAGGAGCTTGCTCAAAAACCGGCTGTTGAACCTCGCTTGTTAGTGTCCAAGAGTTCTTAACTCAAAATGTACATAGCGATTAAATAGACTAGTTATGCCCTATTATTAAGAAAGTGTTGTATATCTTTTGTGACTTGGCTAATGCATTGTTTGTTAATTTTGGCTCAATAAAATGATTTCTGATTTACTTATTGCAGGGTTTAAACGGCCCTCGTTAAACCCAAATGTAAAACGACGATCGAAAACATCTCTCGGAAGGTATGGCAGGTGTAAAAGGCGATTGACAAGTGTGGGAGGTAGGAAACTGCCTTCGAAACTTAAAATTGCAAAGTACTGCTCGAGTAAAAGTAAGTCTTGAAACATCTGTGGACGCAGGGCAGTCAAAAAGTATCGCGGGTAATAAACGGCTCTTGGGGTTTTAAAAGGCGATCGAAACGTATCACGGGCCTAAAAGAGCGATAGGAACGTATCGCGGAAGTAAAAGGGCGATCGGAAACTGTCACATGTAATAAAAAGCTCTCGGAGTGTATCGTGGGGTTTAAAAAGGCGATCGGAACAAACCGAGTCTTAAACAGCTCTCGGAACGTACCGCAGGTTGCTGACTTTAATCTAGGATTGGTACAGACTGCGGGCGTAAAACGGCCCTCTGCAACAGTGGAAGTGCACCGGGAAAATATGACATGTGTGAATTTAACCAAGCTACTTCTGTGGCCACCTGAATAAGTCAATGTAAAAACTCCTCTCAATGACGCAGTTACCACACTCTTGCCACTGCACTCCCGTTACTTTAGCGTTAGTATATGAAATTCTCAATTACCTTATGTTCAATGATGAAAACTGCAATTAATGTGAAATTATGTGATCTTCTGATTAGTCTTTCTGAGAACAAAGAGGTATTTATATATTTAATAGGCAATGTTTACTAGCTACATAACAGCTGATTTATTTGTCAAAGTTTCCCTCTGCAACAGTGGAAGTGTACCGGGAAAATATATGTGAATTTGAACCAAACTACTTCTGTGGCCACCCTGAATAAGTCAATGTAAAAAAACTCTCCTCTCGATGACGCAGTTACTGCACTCCCGTTACTTTTAGCTTTAGTATATGAAATTCTCAATTACCTTATGTTCAATGATGAAAACTGCAATTAATGTGAAATTATGTGATCTTCTGATTAGTCTTTCTGAGAACAAAGAGGTATTTATATATTTAATAGGCAATGTTTACTAGCTACATAATAGCTGATTTATTTGTCAAAATTTCCTTTTATCACAGAATACTTTGTGTGGTTTTCAGAGTCGACCCTTCATCTGGTGTTGCGTCTGCGAGGTGGAGTTATCGAGCCCACGCTGCGAATCTTGGCACAGAAGTACAACTGTGACAAGATGATCTGCCGCAGTGCTACGCAAGATTGCACCCCAGGGCTACTAACTGCCGCAAGAAGAAGTGTGGCCACACCAACAACATCCGCCCCAAGAAGAAGCTGAAGTAGATGATACACTTTTGTCATTACCATGTTTGTCAAGATTCCACAAAAATGCATCTTGATGTTTTCTTTGAAATTTTACAAATTGATTGATGTTGATTTAAACGAATAAATTAACAATCCAATAGACTTGTTAAATTATTGTATACCCCAATCCTATTGTATTGCTAAAGGGGTGTTGAAATCAGCCATAGCCTCATATAACCTAAGCCGTTGCAGCACTGGATTGTACTGCTACCCGCGGTGTAGCTATAAACATTAAGGTATATATTGGAAAAACGGACTTGGCCTAGCTTAAATAGAACTGTCTCTTTGGGGTTTTGAGTATTATCCTTAATTTGCCTGATCGTCAACAAACAATTTATTAAATTGGTCTGGGCTAATGTTATGAATCTCTTGGGGGGGCTAACTTAGAGGTGTTCTCTTCAATGATATTCTAGGCAGTCGCATTTCTTTCTACTTTTTAGCGAATTTCCTATGGAAAATAAGATATTCATGCTGTCCATACGGTAAGACCCAGGACCATAAAATCCTGACCCCCAGAACTTTTTTGAGCATTTTTCAAAACTATATGCATATTTAGATATGTACTCTCTGCAGGTCACATTTTTGACCAATGTTTAGTACAAAGTACAAACATTTCTTTTATAAATATCTCGGTCAAGTTTGTTGGCCAGCAGAATCGGACTACCGAAAGTCCCCTTTTCGAGAATGGGATTTTATCAAGCAATTTGTTTTATTGATCTAAAACATTATTAGAATGAATCCATCAAGTCTTCAAAATGGCGGCCAACTTTGACAGCATAATGAGAGGTCCGATTTTAATGATATTTGAAAAATGTTTTCCCTTCATGATAATTATGTAGTAAATCCTGCAGTAAAAGGCCACGTAAGTTTCGTAACACTGTAATATGTTTAAAGCAAAATTGTGAAATAAAAACCATGACTTCAATTACAATCCTCAGTAAACTGCTCTAAAAGGTTTATAATGATTGGGTAAATGCAACTATGTATGAACATGCTATATTCATAAAAAATGAGTTTCTAATGTTTTACAGCGTACAGGTAATAATTTATCGAATACACTACAGTAAGATATTACAGCTGTATTCATTTGATGGTAACCAATGTAATAAAAATTAAGTAGCCAAAACATATTAGGTAGATTACCACTATATGCACACACCATTTGCCATATTGTGAACTTTAATTTGTGGGGTGTTATATAATCTTTATTCACTTAAAAAATTGTTGGAATCGGTGCTGCTGAAACAATGTTATCAAAGGAGTAGCAGCACCGACTAATAATTCACTTCTGTTTACACCCTATATTACTTATGTACAAAGTAAATAACCAAATTTGTGACAAATCCGTCAAGTGGTATTGGAGATTAAAAATGTTTATGAACAATCTTGGCTTTTTTTGAGGTAAACTGTAAAAGGTGTTTTCCATGCCATTAGTCATAATAGTATATGTAGTGTACTTAGTAAATTAATTACATTCAACTGCAGTATTAAAAACTAAATCAAAAAAGTTAAATACATTCACTTACAAATCCTTACTAATATATAAAAATGAGATGATGTGTGATTGTTCTGTGTGTTTGTTCAATTACACAAATACCACTGAACCAATTGTATTGAAATTTTACAGGTATGTAGCTTATATACCTGGCCAACACAGGCTATTAACATGCTTGATAATTTAATATTTTCAAGATGGCGGGAGTTACTATGACTCTCACAAGGTAGGCAACACTAGTTTAACTTACATGTTATGTTTTGATTATTAAGACATGTTTACTAATATATATGTTTACAATGAAATGGTGTGTATTATTTTCAGTCGGGCCCAGAAAGCTGTGAATATACTGTTCCTCAATCTGTACGCTTTGGGAATACCACTGGTCCAAAAATTCCCGTAAATCTGTCTGTAATGTTTTAAGGCATATTGGACCGCTTATAACTCAAAGTCTGAAGCTATAGCGGTGAAACTTTTTTAGAGTGGTTTAGCTTATTACACAATGTGTATTTACCTATGACTTTATCAATACAACATCCACAAAATAAATGGCAAGGGACCAAAGTGGACTCTGAAAATGTTTCTTAGGCATTTTGGACCACTTATAAGTCAAAATCGGCTGAAACTATGGCAAAAAACTTTGTTTGGGGGGTTAAACTAATCACGCAGAGTGTCTTTAGCTACATTTGAAGTGCATATAACATCCTCAAAATAAAACAAACCAAAGCTTGCAAAAAAATAAGATCAAAGGTGTGAATTTACAAGGAGAAAGAGGATATAGCGGGGCTCTAAAAAAGCGGACAAAAACTATGAAATCTCACATTTTGTTAGGTAGCCTCAAACATAAGGAGAAGATAGTAAACTAACAGGCAAACTAAATGGTTTTTCTAAGAATATATAGGAAACTATTTTTTGTTTACTTTAAATTTGCATTTTTCTTTTGGATATATTCACACAGCTATGTTAATAAAGCCCCGAGGCGAAGTGCGGGTACTCTTAGCTAGTATTAGTATAATAGGTAGTGAGAAATTACATGTGAAATAGCGATAGTGCTTCACTCGACCAGCTGAGTAAACAGGCCCGGTATGATACAAGAGCGAGGCGAGGTGAGGCCGGGGTGTATGGGAGTGCTGGCGAGGCTGGAGCCACAGTGGAAGTGACACGGGAACGTGGGAAGGGGAAGGGTGCTCCACTACACTGTGATCTGCTTGTACGTGGCTGTGCAAGGTCTAAAAAATGTGAACCAACTACCGCTCGACGGTAGCGCTATCTGTTGGTTGTCGGTTACTATAAGCTTCCCCAATCACTAGTAATTTTTCAATGAAAACATACCGCAACTTTATTTGCTCGCTATTCTCACCGCAAAACATGATGACTTCTGATTAGATACAACTAAATGATGGGCATGTAGGATTCTACCTGATTCAAGTACTTAGCGGACACGGCAAAGATTCAACATAGCAGCTGCGAGGACTGTGGGGCAGTGGAAGATGATACACATTATACACTATACGTCTATATAAGTGGTAAATTACCTCGTCAAACAGTTTCAAATGAGTGGGGTTCCACTACATGTTTCGGGACAACGGTCCCATCTTCAGGTGGTAGTACACATAAAAAACATTGAAGAACACTGATGGTAGCTCCAGCTAGGGATTGTCGAGAATGATGAAACACGTTACAAAGTACATGGTAAGACGAATATAACACAAACACGTACGAAAAACTAACGAACTGTACAAGTAGGCCTACTACGCGTCACGAGCCGGTTTGAGGTTATTTGTTATCAGCTGTGCCGTGGAGTGCTGCGGTCTGGTGAGAGTTCATTGGTGGTGGTTGAATAGCTGATAGCAGACGAGCTTGACGGTCTGTGATCGAATTAAAAATTACGTGGGAGCTGAATCTAAGTTTCTCATTTAATATTGTATGTTGGTTTTCTTGGAAATGCCTGTAAATCTCCAGCTCCTCGAGCGTATCCAGTTTTTTTAGGGTCTACACACGTGGAGAAGGTCTAGGTTGTTCTCAATATTTCCAAGATCATGGTTATGGTCTATAATCTGTGCTGAAAGATGATTTTTGATTAGTGGTTCTTGGATCTGGTCTATGCTCTTTAAATCTAGTTGCAAACACTATTAAAGTCTTTACACCCAATTCTGTACACTCCAGGTCTGTCAAATTTTGTATTGTTACGGGTGTTATGTTGTAGGATATTACAGGACTCTGTTGGTAGTTTTAAAGATATTTTGACGGTCAAGGGTTTTCTCAATCCGTGCTCGATGTTGTTACAATACTCTACACAGACAAATTTAGGGGTTGGGGCGTCGGTAGCTATTGGTTCATTGTTACGCTGGTTGTTACATATTCCTATTATTTATCAGTCAGTCTATCATGTTGCTCTTGTAACCATTAGCCATGGGGATACGTCTGCAGGTCAATGGAAAGAGCCTAGTTAGAAGAAGAAGTCAAGGGAAAATTTAAGTCCAAGGAATATTTTAAGCCAAATGCTGAAAAGTCAGGAGTTGTGGGAAAAACTAGAAACTTACATTATAAGTACAGTACCATGAAAAGAAAACAACAACAATTAAGAACTTTGTAATGGGAGCAACACAGAAGGACAAAGAAGACTATAAGTCAAAATAAGCATCCGACCAAGAAGAATGCCTTACAGTAGTTCCTTGAAGGCCAGAATGGCTGAAGTGGAAGGGCTTTTAGTGTCGTTCTACTTTTTTCACACACGAAGAGCTCACCGACAATCGGAGCCCTTATGGCGTAAGCATTTCCCCCTCAGGGAAAAAAGATACAACTGGAAAACGTTGCATTCTATAGATCCAATCAGGAGTCCAAATTGCGTTTTAGGTAAAAACGGTGATAAAAGGAGGGTCCAAAACGGCTTTTGGATTTATTGATGCAGCAGGCATTTGCCAATAACTTTCCTACATAATCATGATCAGCTGACAGGACATGTATTGGGGTATTAGTGACATCGGGGAGGGTGCTGACAAAGTGGGCTATTAACATTGGCCAAATTTCAAAGTGTAATAATATTGCGGCAGACACTTAAATACATCCCTGAACACTACATCAAAATCTGTCAGGAGTGTGCGAGTACTCGATTATTGAGTCCGAGTATTTACCGATACTCGAACTCGGCTCAACCTGATCGGTAAAGCTCGAAATTTGGTCGAGTAATTTGCCACGAACGGTATCAGAGTCGTGATTTCAGCGTGGGAGTCAAGAGATCGCCGCGAAGGGTATCGAAGTCGTGATTTCAAAATAAAAGGTTTTGCCTTGGAAACCAATACTACTCTGGGGATAAAGCTGCAGAAAATATAACAGAAAGTTATAAGGTTAAGTCAATTTTTGTGGATTTAATTTATTTAATGTTTTATTTTGGTTTTGTTAAGATTTTTACTGTTTGTTTAAATGTTAACAAAGTCTTTCTTTCGTTTTGTTAGGATGTTATGTAATATATTTAATGTATGTGTTCATATTTAATTCATTTAAATTTAAATACTAAAATTTGTCAAGAACACTCCAAAATTAGCTAATTTTTCCTTGTAATACTGATAATACTCGACTCAAAACTCAAGCTTTTTTAACTCGACTCAAACTAAAAAAATAATACTCGCACACCCCTAAAATCTGTGAATGAGAAATATTTATAATCATAAAATATATTATGTGAAGGAAAATAAAACAATATAGTACTGTACATAGTTTTCTATTTTCAGCATAATTAAATATTGCATGATATAAAAATGTAAGTTCTGACAAATCTTTCAACGTCAAAGATAAAAGAATTCAGTTAAACAGTGAACATTAGTTTGCTATTCAACACACAGTAGTAAGATTTTCACAACGTAGATAACTTAGCTATTGTAATGATAAGCAGTCCTAGTGTGGTTCAAGACCAATTAGAAACAAACCAATTCCTTAAATATAAAAAATGTTTCTAGTACATATTAGAATAAACACTGTTCACTAAATTACCAGGACCAATGTCAGAAATAAAAAAACGTATTGAAATCTACTCTCAGAGTTTGTCAATAGTATTTTTTATAACAAGATGACTAGATCTGAACATTGGTAGAATTCATCGAACTAGGAATGTTTTACAGTAAATGCAAAGAATTTAATCAAAATTTGAAACACTCAAATGAAACTATTACAAATGAACACTAATTACTATTGTGAAAATTACTGACCTGCCTAGTGTGTGTTTTGACCAAAAGCTTAAAACAATTTTGACAAATTTTAATTGTATTGCTCATTAATAGGTTGTTCTCTTTTGTATCCAATCAACTACAATAATATTGTTATCAACAAATTGAAAAAAGAAAAGGAAAAATAACCGAGTAACAACATCACTTTTACAATTAAATAAGTAAAATATTCTTCTTATTACACACATTCTTTCCTCATTCGTACGTTATAAACATATAATGTTCATACATTCTAGAAACCAGACCATATAATGTACAACCAGACACAGACGACAAGCAGAAGGGAGGACGCCCTCACAGAGGGCAGACACCATGACACGCTCCGTAAAACTTACGCTGTCCAACCACACAAACATTCTCTACAAAATTAAAAAAATAGTTAGACAAAATTACTTAATTCTAAAGGTTTATTTTACTTGAAAAGGAACATGAAATCCAAGAGTGTTTATAAAGCTAATGATTGGATGAGCTGTTAATGGTCCCTTGGTTGGACAGGCGTCATGGGTACAACCTCTCCTCACTGACACACAGCTTCACTCGAACCTGAAACACGACGATACAGTTCAACGTAGCCAGAAAGGTAATTTCAGAAAAGCATAGGAAATTAAAACCCTTGGAAATATTCATAACAAGACAGTAGGAAATATATCCTAAACAAAATAATATGTAATCTTCAAAATTTTGATGCCATTACAATTCTCTTACGAATTTGTAAATAAAGATGTTATTGTATTGCAAGATATTGGCATTATCCAATCAACTACAAAAATTATGACTCAAAATAACAAATTAAAAATAATAAATTGTTGACTCAACTTTGATGCAATAGGATTTGGACATTTTTCAGTTCAACTTTTTTTGTACAAGAAGATGTGTTTACATTGCATTTAGTTTTAATATAGATCTTAAATTAAGTTGGGCTTTAGATTGTTTTAAAATGTATATTTTCCTCAATGATTGTAATCATTTGTAATCCCAGGTATCACCAGCTTAACTCAAAATCAGATTATTGAGACTACTAAATTAACAAATTAACGTTGAACTTACCATGGATGGACTAATCCTGCATCTCTTCTGGTATTTCGTGGGGATTTAGAATGCCAGGTACAGACATTTGAATTCTCCTTTTCTCTTCTTGAGCGACTTTCAACGCTTCTTCCCTCTCCTCCAGGTACAGGTCTGTGTCATCCTCTCCAGTGTATTCCTACAACATTTGAAAAATACTTGTAATAAATTTGTTGATGTTGTAACGAGTTCTTGTAGCTAAAATATGACATGAACCATCAAACATTTACAATCTAGTTCTTCCAGTTCACATTGCGTCAAAACATCTTAATAATTAGCTTAAGATATTTTGGTCTCGCTGTATTTTCAGTCACTGATTGGCTGAAACTGAAATTCCTGCAGTTGCAGTTTGGTATGTAATGGCAAGACTAAAAGATTAATTTCAGCGAGAGTTCAGGAACACATCAGGCCATAGCATAACATAGTTACAACACAAAACATGCAGTAGAATTTTACTAAGCCAAAATATTGGCAAAAAATGTCACATTGTTACTTGAGTCATCCGAGAACCCACTGAAATGTTATTCATGATGACCATAGTTTGCAAAAGAAATAAAAAATCATTTTAAATAAAAACTTCAAAACTACAAATACACTATATTTGTTTGCATAGTATACTGTAGGCAGAGTGGCTGAACCCATTCAAATGAGTTTTTGATAATACTTGGCTTCCATATTAATAGTTAAAGTGATACCATTTGAAGCCTTTTTTATGCTCTACAACTTAAGTTTGAAGAATGTTTTCTGTTTTCAAGCAAATGTTTGTTTACAACAACAAACTCTCTTCCTAAAATAT
Source organism: Matsumurasca onukii (assembly GCA_018831715.1). Classification (NCBI taxonomy): domain Eukaryota; kingdom Metazoa; phylum Arthropoda; class Insecta; order Hemiptera; family Cicadellidae; genus Matsumurasca; species Matsumurasca onukii. Next base: position 43,435,416 of record CM032061.1, read on the forward strand.
CAAGTACAATAAATTTCTGTTTGTATGTTTTATAAAATCTGTAAAAATACATACCCGGATTTGAACTAGGAAGTCTCTTAGATGTTCCTTGAAGGCAGGGATGTCATGGTTGAGACTAAACATACCCTGAACGGTAAGTTTGATCTGGTTGTCAGACAGGTGGGGGAAAGCAGACTTGAGCAATGATGCAACAAACTCTTGGATGTGTGTCACGTTGTCTACATTCGCATTTCTACTTAATGGTACTCTTAGTCGGTTTTGCTCTATTAGCTTGAACATGTGTGCCAGTATTGTTGCGTGCATTAATAGTCCTGCAAAAAAACAAGTAGTTTAAAAAAATACACAATGAAGAGTTGAGAACTTTCTAATTTAACAACAGCAATGAACAGTACTAGCAACCAGATGTCTTCCTTAGGAAATTGAGTAAGTATGCTAACAAACTAGGGATTTTTCTTGTCAATTCACTGGGTGTCCATTGATCCTAAAAATAAAATTCAACTTTTGTTTTAGAAATATTTTTTAATGTTTGAAAGGTTAGTTGAAAGATTTAAAACTAACTGATTTACTTCAGTGACACATTCCATGTATTTCCTGCTTGACTTCCGAGAGTTGCTTCACTTCTGCAATGGCTTCTATGTGCCATGTCACTACCAAAATGACTTCAGAGAGGCATTTTACTCCCATGATGGAATCCATCCGCAATTGCTTCTTACAGGACATTCCCTCCCACAATCATTCTCGAGTGCCATTTCAATTTCACGATGGCTTCCCAGTGCCGTTTTACTCCCACCATATGTTCCAAGTTCTAATATAGTTACGGCATACGTTTGAAGTGCCGGTTTTACTCACTTTAACATCCAATTAAGTTTTACTCCTGCGATCATTTCTGAATGCATTTTGTGTCCCATAACACTTTTCTACCCTTTTTTTAGTCACATGGTTCGCACCAAAAGTCAGAAAGGCATTTTAATTCCACAAATTCTACCCGCGGGAGTAACTACGACTCTTGTTAAGTAGTTCTGACTCGCAGTACTCCAGAAGTAAGATGTGTTCGCAATTTTAAGCACGCAATACGTCTAAAGAGATGTTTCAGACCCGCGGTACGTTACGATCGCCCTTTTTACATTGGAGTAAATAAAGAGAGCCGTTTAAACTTTGGGATGAATTTTGACCACCATTTTACACCCGCGATACGTTGCATGAACCGTTTCAGACCCACGGTATATTATGATCGCCATGTTAGGTTTGGATATGTTAAGAGAATCAGTTTCTGACCTGCAGTATGTTCCGATCGCCATTTTGCGGGCGCAATACGTTTTGACAGTCGTTTCATACCCATGGTACGCTGCGAGGATCTAATTATGCCCGCAACACCATATAAGGGTGCACCCTGAATTCACTCATATTACCCACCCTGTTGGTAGCATCTCCATCAAAATGGGTTTTCAAGTGTTTGACTGTAATGATTTATTTAGTACTTTCATAATTCATTAACTTTTATTTGCTTTATGAGGTAGAGACTGAGATGAAACACACTTAAAAGCAAATTAAATGGTATTGGACAAAGAAATGCTCTCATTACTTACTAATGACTACTACAAAGTTACCGGAGAGAACACAAAAAATCAAGTTCCTGAAGAATTTGAATTGTGTGTTCCAACATTTTCTGCTTCCCTGATTACCCAGGTACAAAATAATAGATATGCTTTTGAAGCAAACGAGGCTTATCATCAAGCAGCTTCAGCCGCCTCCCTTATCTCATAGAATCTTCTTCTAGAATGAACTCTTATACAACTCACCTGCTGTATGAGACGTATCTGTAACAACTGAGAAAACGTGTTGCAGAATGTCTGTGAAGTATGTTACATAGAAGCTCTGTGATGCCTGTTCATGTTGTTCCACATTTACCATTAACTGGTACAGTATCTGTAAACAAACTCTTCATAATACCAAGTTGTAGTTTAACCGTTAGTTTTATTATTATATTAGTATTTAAAAAACAAAACAATGCCAAGTACTTATTTTTATTACTCCCGGCCGAAAAGTTTTGTTTTTGGGAAATTCCCATCTAATTCTCAGAGTTGAAACTTTTGTCCTAATACCCTGTTACACTGTGTAGACAACATCACCGAATCAACGGAAAGTTTGTCCACACTGCAGTGACCACATGATAAATGGTAAAGTATTCACCTGTAGTCCCGTGTCAGCGACTGGCCTCATAGTGTGTTTGAATGCCCAGATGATGGAGTCCAGCACAAGTTTGAACTGAGGAGGTGGTATACTAAGAAATGCGGGGAAACAGTGGGAATTCACAGCCTGCAACACACAAGCATTTCCATATAACCTCTATAAACAGTGCGTCTCTCTTAAGAAGACCAAAGTAATATCTTTCATCTCATAAAAAGACGGCAAACACAACTGTCTAGACAACAGAAAACTTGTTTAGGGTGTTTACAGAAGTAGCTTGGAACATTCGCATATATCCTGGTTTTTACTCGCAATATACACATTTTTATTCAATTGCAGAAAGCCAGTTTACACCTGCAGTCTGTTGTTTAATTTTTGTTCAATTAGTTTCTAATACCTCCTAACACAACTTAAAAGACATACAATTTATTTATATTTTTTTTTACAGGTTGATTAGTGCAAATTTGAAGACCCTACGACACCACTGTACATACAAATGACAACCATTCTAGTTAGGGACCTAGCACCATGTCACAATTCTGAATGATCATCACTTACTAGAAGTAAATAAAAAGAGTTAGAAAGATGTATGATGAAGGAAAAATTAAAAAATTTACTTTCTCACTACCAGTGCTGAAATGATGTGATTCAGAATGGAATGGATTAAGTGTGATTCAATCCAAATAATGGCTTTGGTTGTAACAAGGTGCCGCTAAAACTAAAGTTATACAAAAAAGAACTGTTACTTCCTTAACTACAGAAAAGTAGCAAGCTACTACCCATCACTACATTTTCAGAATTGCAAATGAGGTACTTAATAAAGTTGTTACAAGAGTTTGTTAACATTAAAATGTAAACAAATATTTATTGGCATTTACTCCTTGAAAAAGTAAAACTTTAAACATAATTTTAAAGTTTGTATTTGTTCAGTGATTAGGTAGTAAATAGTAATTTGCCTTGAACACCAATTAGCGATCAGAGTGAAATTATCAAACAATGACAAGATTGTTTGAAAATCCCCCTGAATTATCATATCTTCTGAAAAGTCCCCATTTCTGCTGAAAATACCCCTGAATAACCTTTTTAACTAATTGACAAATAACCTCATTATTTTGGGCTAATTCTGCCTTGGCTCCTACCAAAAATCTTGAATATTTCAAATTTCCTGCCTCGTTTCAAAATAGAAAGGTCAATTCTGTCCACTTCTAGTTGCAAGAATAAGAGTCAGATGGTGGGTTTAGGATTTCTTGAGGGTAGGGACAGAGAGTTTAGGGCATACCATGAGTGGGGAATGTTAGGTGTTGTTCAGGTGGCAGCTGGTATGATGTAGTTACTATTGCTGAATTTGATTTGGATATTGGTTTGAACTTTGAAGGAATATCTTCTTTCACATCTAGAAGACAATGGGACCAGTACAGTGGGACCAGGTACCATGTGAACTCACGATTGGGGAGGTTTGAAGTTTAAGTCACGGATTAAAGCTGGAGAAAGGATTTGAGGCTCCTGCATTCTTTCGCATATTCTACTTTATCTAAGAGAACTTGATCTCCAACCAAACTCAAAATACTTTTAACAACTCGCTATTGGCCCTGATGGCAAAAAGAAATTCTGGAGGTATTTCAATACTCATTTTTTTAGACCTGAAAAGATGGAAAGAACACTGTATACATTGTTCTGTCTACATCACTCCTGCTGGATTTGAGGCTACTTCCAGTTAAGATGAAAAAACTGAGATGCCGGGCTGAGCTCCGACTTTTCCCACCCAGCACTGTGAGCAGGAATGTTGCAAGACTTCAAATTTGCACATTCATCTTTTTCTGGCATAAGCTAAACATTATGTCTTATTTTAAGTGTTGATATAATTAATAGGCAAATTACATCTCCTGAAGAAAAGATGTAGCATTTTTAACATACAGCACCAAAATTAACATATTATTTTTTACAACTATTAAACTTGAAACCTAGACATTAAAAGTAGACTTGTCATTAACACATTTCAGAGTTAAATAATTGCTAATTTAAAAATAAACTGGGTGAATTCGATAAAACCATTGTAAACAAACCTGTTATCAACCACAAGTGCATCATTCACATAATTTCACATTTTCACCTAAACACACCACTGCTCTCTTCAACTTTCAATAAGTTAGAAAGACCAATCACTCGCCGTTCAAACATTCTAGCCATCACCACCATTCACAACACAGCAACCACTACATTGGCCAGATAACATAATGGCAACTAAACAATAAGCCAACCTGTAGTAAAAGAAAAAAGTAAGTTCTATGTTCAGGGTATTCTTCAAAGTCCTTATTTATCATGTCTAATGTACACTCAAACACAGCGTCGAAAATCTTCGGCACTTCACTGGTGATGTGCCCCTCGAGTTTGTTGACAATCGTGGACATTGCAAGTAAGACTTCAGGCTCTCTTGCTGAGGGTACAGTACAGCGATTGTAGTCCATCAACACAGCGTCAAGAAGAGGCGGGATGAAGCTTTCTAAAACCTATAACAAATTGAAGGTCACAGGTAGTAAAATAACAACAATAACTAAGAAACTTAACTCCTCAGTAAGCTACTTAATTAAGTAGTTTGTTAGGCTCTTTGGTACCCAAAACTCAAGAACAACATAACAAATTCAAGGCACAAAGTCTTAGAAGTCATACCCCGTTCACTAACAGTTGAAGCAGAATCAAAAACTGACATGGCATTAACATCTCAATTGTTAATGTACTGGGCGATCATATCTAAACCACCGATTGACTCAGCAGTTATCTTGGTTACTGATAGGCTTGACCATCAGGTCTCAGTTGACGATCGACCTGGTGGTCACATTCCGGACGCTGAACAACTCAGTATTGGTTCATGGTAGCACAAGATCAGACAACCAATACAGATTGTCAACTACTCCCAAAAAAGCCTCTTAGCAAACCTTTACTTTGAAATCAATTAATAAACTTAATTAAAACATCAAATTATTTTCCCTTATACAAGTACGACCTACTTTACAACTGTTAGTGACTCTAGCCATCAAAAACTTTGACAGCTCGCAAAATTTATTTACAATCCAAAGATTTTCCAGCTAGCTGAAAAACAGATTTTCTTAACAGACTTACTATTTTGTTCAACTGTAATAGAGAATAATGCCAAACCAAACTTACGATAGCGTGGTCGTTGACTTATCGATCCAGTCAGAGATGAGCCTGAGGATTTCCTTCTTGACTACCCTCATGCTTTTGATCAAAGGCTGTTTCGTTACGGCTTCCCCATTCACTGCTATTGCTGAGATTATGTTCGAACTCATTACTTTGTACAAGTTTAACATGTCCAGACATATCCTCCCCAACTGCAAAACACATTCAAAATGTTGTCATACAACAAAATTCATGATATAATATTATTTCAATTTAATCTAAATAGGCTATGTATACAGTGACAATGTGCACTAAAAACCAAACCAAGAATATCATGGTACTGGTCACAACTATTGATTTAATACTTTCAAAACGTTTGATTTGATTACCTGTGAGACATAAGGGTGACCCAATGCTTTACAAGCTCGGACGTTGGTTTTAAGAATACTGATCAGCTGTTTGACAGCATCAGGTTCTTTTAAGACATCAACATTCTGAAACAAAAAACATACAAAATTAGACTCAAAAGAAAGCTGGCATTACATAAAACAGATTTTTTCTTGAAAGTGATATCAAAGTGTATATATAACTTTAGCTGTGGCTGTCTAGCCGATGAGTGATTTGAGGTTAAACAAGGATTTTGCAATTCAATTAATTGATCGCTCAGAATTTTAAGTGGCTGGAGCCGCCATCACTAAACATTTAACACATTTGTAAAATTAGCAAATTATTTTTGCTTGTGAGTAAATCATTATGATCAGTTAGACCTAACATTCACACATTCATGGAAACAGTGGTGGCGTGGGAGCAACAGGTAAGACAACCTCATATGTCCTGTTTCCCAAGGCTGCTCGAACAAACCAAGACATGTTTGGTTGCTACAGTGAGGGGCTGAGGTTACCCACGGCTGCTCAGGTTTGGTTGCTAGTGCAGGCCAGCACGAACAAACCAAGACATGACGCAGTTGTGTGCATGTTTGCTGAGGGCTGAAATTGGAGCAACAGGCGTCATATGCCTGTTTCCCACGGCTGCTCGAACAAACCAAGACATTTTGATGGTTTTGTGACGGCTAGGCATTATATATGATTAACTGGTTTGTTACAGTAGTGACAACCTCATATGCCTGTTTCCCACGGCTGCTCGAACAAACCAAGACATGGGTTGCACCTTAAGCGGCTGCCGAACAAACCAAACATGTTTGGTTGCTAGTGAGGGGCTGAAACCAAGACATGACAGAAGGCACATTAATGTTTCAAATCAGCAAAAACAAAGCCTGTTTCAAACAAACCAAGACATTTTGGTTGCTAAAATTGACAAAAGAAGGATTTTTGAATGAACCTTGAAAATCAAAAGTGACAACCTCATATGAAACAAACCAAGACATGTTTGCTGTTACAAGTCGAGGGGGCTGGCGTGGGAAAATAGCTAATGTTGGCACAGGACAATGAATCAGCTACATGCACTGTGAAAACTTGTTTACATTGAACACGCTGCTGTGGGGAGGCTAACGGGACTGTTGGCCTCACGCCATTTGCGTACAAAGAGCTGTACATAAGCTGCGTGGCTTAACACGCCTGTTGTCGACGTGGCCCCACAACAGTGTAAACAACTGCTTAACCAACACATGACCCAACTTACCTTAGAAGCTTGACTGATGACAGAGTCCCAGCATTGGTTTGGTAACATCATGTACTTTTCTATAAGCATCTCTTGCTGTACAGAGTCTGTCTGTGCACTGATCATGTAGCCAACTGCTTCATAAAACGTGTGTACCTGTAGGGACAAAGGGAAAAACTTGTTTAGTAATACCATCCTCTAGGTGTCCAACATTCAAAAAAAAAATATTCTTGTGTTTCTCACATTTTTTATTTTCAAAAAATTAATTTGTCTGATTTCCCGGTTGTGGGGTACAAACCTGTCCAGCTTCAATTTACATTTAACTTGACAAAAACCATTAAAATGTTAACTAATAGTCATAGTTACTCCGCCTGGCGGCAAGTAAATTGTTATTTCTTAAAGACGGCAGCGATCTATAGTATCTTGTAATCATCCATGGACTTCCAATACCGTTTGCGGTGATCTCTAAACTAACGTTAGCAAGTTGTTACTCTTAACAACAATCTCTAGATTGCACAAACCGATTACAACACAAATGATAACTACTCACCTGTTGTGTCTGTAGGTCACAGATTATAGTGCTGATGCTGCTGAGGATTTCTTCAATGAAAGGCATTCCTTCTCCAACTTGAACGGTTACAAAATGCCTTTTGCACTTCATCGCAATTTTGATGAAAGTATCACAAGCCATATCTTGAACACCGTCATGCGTTTCTAAACAAATATCAAGCAGCACATAATTAAATATTATTTCATAAACTTAGGAACTTGAAACAGTAGCAGGATTATGGCATTATCAGTATTATGGGTTAAATAACTAGGGGTGTGCAGTGCAAGTCACATTTTTTTGTTTGAGTCGAGTTTATTAAAAAAAGCTTGAGTTTCTAGTGGAGTTTAGTATCGTGACAACATTTTCGAGTTTTCTAGACAAATTGTATTGTTCAGTTTAAATTAATTAAATATGAACATTTATACATCACACTAGACACCAGCGAAGAAACATCAAATAAATTAAATCTATAAAATTTACCGAACAATCACCATTTCACCTATCCTCGGCAGTGTAAGACAAAACCTTACTTGACCAAATTTGATCTTCAATACCGATCAGGTCAGCTAACGCTTTAAATCCGATGATACTCACGAACTTGACTCGCTAGCGAAGAATCAATTTCGCACCAGGTAAATTACTTGACCAAATGTCGAGCTTTACCAATCACTGCGATCAGGTCAGGTATTTACTCAATGTCTCGAACTCTATAAATATTTTTCAAGGACTCATTTTACGAGAGCAAATCCACAAAATACAATCAGGGTGCAATAGTTACATTCAAATACTGAAATGAAAAATCTGCTTTTAATGCAAATTTTATGTCAAACCATCTTTAACACTTTGGTTTACACTCTTTCACTCACCATGCATGAATTCAAAGAGTTTGTTCACAACAGTCTTGAGGAACTTCCAGTGGGCCCGCAAAAACCGTGGGTACTGTCCAACTACATACATGATGTTTGATGCGATGATAGCTTTATTATCCTTGCCCTTCTTCTGTTCACAGAGCCCTAACAGATCCTTTATGACAGTCACCAGAAACCTCTTCTCATCCTCATCATGCATCGCCCCTGATATGCTGCCGATGGCCCAGCACAGCTGCAAACACAACATTATTATGAAAATGTATTATATCACGATTTAATGTTCACAGTTGATTAACAAAGTCTCCGAGAGCACAAACTTTTAACAATTATTATTGCAATTCATTGGTGAACATGGTCATTTTAGTACTAAATATACGAGAGGGTACCCAAAAATAAATTAAAATTTCATTATAAATCCATATTTGTTATTTTTTTTACAAATTTAAATGTATACCTTCAGTATACTCTTCATTTAATAAAATGAATTTGTCCATTCTGTTCTCCGTAGTTTTAAGCACCCTTCATACCCCTTAGTCTGAATGGCTGCACGCTCCATCCTCCTTTGCTTTTTCACTTCTTTAATTTCCTTATAACGGTGACTTTTTATGTCATTTTTCATTCTGGGTAATCGAAAAAAATTGTGTGACTTACGTGTTCTTTAACTGCAAGTTTTATTACATATTGTGAAGGTAATTTGTATTTTAAAATTTATCAAACTACTAATAACGCTGTTATGGCAAAAAATCACTTGTTTGGCCGCCTTTTGGAAATGTTCCAATAAATTTGCATAAATATTTGGTAAATTAATGGATACCTGAAAACTACATATTTATTTCAAATTTCATCAAAATACAATAAAATTTACTGTTTTAAGATCATTAACACCACTTTTCTGACCAAAACTCCCCCCCAAAAAGGTACGTCCGGTAGCCAGATTTTGCTGACTAGCGAACTTGATTGAAATATTTACAATAGGAACATTTGTGCCAAATTTCATGAAAATCTGCCAAAAATGCAATCTGTAGAGAGTACACACATATATACATACATCTATACACATGTATATAGTCTTGTAAAATTGCTCAAAAGATGTTCTGGGGGTCAGAATCGGTGCTCATCTCACCGTCCCGGGTCTGGGTCTTACCATGCTGACGGCATGAATATCTCATTTTTCCAAAAGGAAATTTGATAATAACATTGCGGAAATTAAGTTAAGGAAAGAAATTCAATGTAACTTTGAAACCACTTACTGTGTTAAGATTTTTCCAGGACCACTCGGTACCGTTCACTTGATTCTGCAATTTTTCTGTCATGACTCGTTCAGTATCTTCATAGTCAAGATGAGTGAGGTACACAAATGTTTCTCTCATGTTCTTGTACAAGTTTATTGCATCAGTATCCTTCATGAATTCTCGGACCACTTCACCATTTTCATTTTCAACAACAAGCACTTCTTCTGGCTTTGCCATACGACATATCATTATGTATCGCACCTGAAAATCCAATTTGAATTGTAATGAACAAGGAATACAAGAACAGATACTTTGCAAAATATATTGTTCAATACTGTAGTATTTGAAATACCAAAACTGAGCAGTTATTCAAATTGTGTAAGGCTCTATGAACATGTTCAAACTCAACATCAACAGATAAGCTTGTCAGCTTATAAAATTAAATCACTCTATTTGAACGTACCTTAGTAAGAACTGGAGCGTAGAACTGCCTTCTTGGTGGGATGTTGGCGTTGAACTTGGGCACATAAGTGGGCGTTTGATTGGTGTAAGGGTTTTCTCTGTACAAGTCAGCAGCCAAACCATTCCAATACTCAAGGCAAATTTTGAATATCTCAACTTCTTCCACTTCCGATATTAAAACCAAGTACTGCAGAGCCTAGAAAAGTAGATTTTAAACTGTATTTATTACTTGAAGTTAACAACATAATTATTCTAGGGGTGTGCGAGTCACATTTTTTAGTTCAAGTCGAATCGAGTTTGTTAAAAAAAGCTTGAGTTTTGAGTAGAGTATTAGCTTATTGACATTAAGAAACAAGCTCATTTTGGAGTTTTCTTGAAAAAATTTATTATTCAGTTTAAATGAACTAAATATGAACACAAAATCCACATATATGTATCACATATAAAATATATTGTGGCAGAGGTCGGGTTTGGGGCCGCTTGGACGGCACATCGATTCACAGGTGTATTAGAGGTTTTCCTGGAACCGGCAGCAGCGAGAGATATAGGGTGAGGGGAGGATAGAGAAGCGGACAGGACACTTCCAAAAACATCGGTCCTTCTCGAACTTGCCGGCTCATAAGGTTGTTGCATTAACTTTAGCTAATTTAAACTGTATAACACCGGTTTAAATTATCCGACTGTAATGCGACAAAAACTGAAAACCGTAACCGACCCATCCTTATTATATACCTCATTGAACATAAATTTTAAAGATTAACAGCGATTTTAAATACCCGGAAAGCCTCAACCTAACTTTATCACGGTTAGTCGAGAGTTGATTGGTTGTACTTGTTGATGTGGCGGTCAGCGTGTGTTAGTATGATTATGGTAAGATGTGATTCAAATAAATTTAAATAAAACTGCAGAAAATATATCAGTTAAAGTTAAGCCAATTTTTATGAATTTAATTTATTTAATGTTTCACTTTGGCTTTGTTTGGATTTAAACAGTTTGTTTAAATGTTAAAGTATTTCTTTCTTTTGTTTCGAGTGGATTTTATGTCATATAATTATATTTTATACTAGCCGAGAGTGCCTGCGCTTCGCCTCAAGACTTTGATTCATTTAATTAGGGTTCAATGTATGACTTGTGATACAATATTTAAAATAAGTTTTTGTCAAAGGAACAGTTTAGATTGCATATAATTTGAAATTGAACATTTTTAAATATAAATTAAACTAAATATAAACATATATTATAATATCTTACCAACAAAAGCATCTCAGTCAACCCTTTCTTCTCAACAAGGCTTCCATGTTCTTTCAAGAACGTACACAAGAACATTGCTAAATTCTGGATGAAATTTTGCTCTGTATCTTGACCTCTAGCATACGCCTCTCTAATGTTTGTTTGGGCAGGAAGCATCTGAAAGAAATTTTAACTTTTCAAGGACTCTGTTTTAATATTAACAGAAAAAAATCTTGTGTCATGATGATCAAGTACATAATAGTAGAAATTAGCATTATTAGTTTATTAATCTAAGGAAAACAAGAGTAAATATTATTCGTGATGACCACAGTTTGTAAAGTTATAAAGTACTAATTTTAAATCAAAACTTTAAAATTGCAAACAAGAGAAAATCCAGCCCCAGAGACGTCAAATGTTAAGTTCCTATCATATCGTAGGTTAACTATCATCCTGGGAGTAAAAAAGTAGCTTTCAAACGATTTTCAATAGATTTAATCAAATGTTTCAAGTACTACTCTGTTTTAAAGTTTTTAAAGCAAAAAGAGTTAATACACTAAAACACACTTTTCAAACAGCAAATTAACAGCGTTTTTCACAGACTCCCTAACTTTTCAAAAATAACACCTAAATTTAGACCTAAACATACAAAATAGTTTCAATGTTTATTATTGAGCATTTGTGTGATACTGACCTGTTCCAGTTGACCCATCGTTTGTGAGAACAGAGTAATAAACATGCCGTCGTAGTTTGTCACAGTGACTCCAGCGATTTCTGTCAGACACTTTAATGTCACATTGCGAAACATCGGCACATTTAAAAACTGCAAACATCCCACACATAATTAACAGTAGTTTAATAAAATAGAAATAACCAAGAAAACTGTAAAGAACATATTAAAATTCCTTTGGACTTGCTTTACATGATTGCTTTAGTCTGGTAACTGCAGCTAACAATTTCACAGCGATCAACATGGTAGAAGATGAAAATTACAGACAGGCCAATCAGCATAAAGCGTGAAGAGGAGAGTAACAGTTGTGACTTAGCTCCCATCACACACCGGTACATTGCAATAACACTCCCTCATGGCAGTTCAAGGGCGCCACTCCGCTAATCATCGAACAAAAAAGTAAATTTACGAAATACACTTGCAAATAAAAAATTACCCAATGATTATAAAATGATGTAAGCTCTATTTGTTTGTTGGATAGTAAGCAAATATTAGCCTAGGGTTGGATTTGAATGGAATGATGAGATTGTGGCTAGCTAGCATAGACTGGCCCAAAACATCTATACTGTACTCAGCCCTTCTTGCCACTGGTCACTGATGAGTCATTCAACCACCAATCACAGGGCAAGCTCAGGCACATTGCCTTGACGCCACACGCCAGTTTGCAGTTACACTGTCACTACGAAGTACCGACACTGTGGACCTAATTTATTTTTACCGTGTTTCAAGCGTTGGTTTGTCATGGTCAATTACTGTAGCTGTAGCGCTTTGATTTGAAATGTCTGGGAAACTGTCTGGAAAAGTGGTGCTCAATTAGTTAAACAATTTCCTAAAATAAATTTTTTTTACAACACCTCCTCAAACTCAGAATTCAGATGTATTATAATGAAGTACAAGATTGATAGTTTTGTATAATATATTATAGAACAACAAATAACAATATCATTTAATAATATTAAACCACATGCACTAAGGTTATACTGCAGTAGTTTTTGTTCCTGTTTAAACCTTTAGTTTGTTTTAACCTAGGGTTTGTGGGCTTCACTAACACTAGGAAAGCGGTCCAAACCCTCCTGTTTGAACCGGATAAGCTTTGGTTATGTCACTTATGTTATGTTTATTTGTTGTGACAGCTATTGCAATTTTTATTTGTGTGCTTGTCACCGACAGTGCTTGGCGGAGTGGAAAGGGAAGAGTGATCTACGCACATGCACAAGTCACTGTACTTTGGCACTAACTGTACTTTGGTTTCCTTGTAAATTGCAAAGTGCCCGTAAGCACCTGGTGGAGTGATATCGTTAGACAATGATGATGATGTCATTGAGAGAAACGGGATATTAGTTACCTGGACCTGCTTAGATATAATAATGCTTGACATGAAAGGGCCTTACCTTGAATATTAAAGTGGTTATCAACTCTGTTTCAAATATGTAGCCCAAGGGGATCCAGTTAAGAAACCTTAACAAAGTTTCTAGAGTAGCAGCAACTAGAGGAGCATTTTGTGATTTATCCTGAAATTATAATTCTATATTATGTATAATTGTTTGTAAAGCCAACTTTTTATTACACAGTTAATTAAGGCTATGAACTAGTTCTTGGGTGGTCTAACTGATCTAATACCTAACTACCTAATTTAAAAATCAATTGACATTACATTTAACCCTAGAGGGGTCGTGTCAAAACTTTTGCGTAGTGGGTCGCGCACGGTGGAATCCACCAGGTTTACAAAAAAATCACAAAATATGATTCAAAACCATAATTTTTAATATACAACTTGTTAACTTTATAAATTTTACAGAAAAGACTAATCTAGCAAAAAAAAACAGACTCTTCTGAACCACTGCCTTCTTCCTGAACAGAAACATGATTCTCTTCTTTGTCGTCAGAGTCTAAACCTCCTTCAACAGGTGCCGCAATAGGTTCATCCAAAATAAAATGCCTTCTTACGGTGCCAGGATTAACTTGTCTCTCTTCTCTTTCAAAACTATTGAGTGGCTGTAAAAGTCTTTCTTCTTCACTTCTGGACATCGTAAACCACAAAAAAAAACAGCACATACAATCAAAAAGAAATTATTTTTTAACAAACGTCACGAGGCGCGCACGGTGTAATCCACAAGTAGTGATGTGAAACACGCTTCAGAGCGAACTGGAGCTGGGGGAGGGGCGAAGCTAGCAGGCAGATGTTCAATGGGTGAGTCCATTAGAAGGTATGTGAAGGAGTACATCACTGCACCACGTTTAAAAGCTATATAGAAAAACCTACACCCGATGGATTAGACAGCTTAATGACCCCTCTAGGGTTAACGACAGTTTAATTTTCAAATACAAGTTGAATAATATAATTTAAACTATTGATTGTATTTTTAAGTAGAAAGTTTTATAATTATCATTTTTATTACAAAACAGCAATTCTTTTAACTTGCTGCTCTGAAAATCAAAGGAAACACTATCACAATCTAGTATACTAACGAATGACAAGTATTTTACTACAGGTGTGCAAGATAAGGTTTTTAAGGTTGAGATGAGATCAAGTGAGAATCAGCAGAGATCTCAAGAATCGAGATCGAGACGAGAAATTTCATTGCTCATAACTTTTCGCCCAGTATGTTTGTTCTTGCTAGTTTTAAGTAATTTGCTCAGTTGTTCTAGGATATTATTGTAATATTGAAGATGCAATGTGTTTTCTTTTTTGCTGAGTCTTCTGAAGTTTACATCGCAAGATACATTCTGATCATCTTTTTTAACCCCACGATACGTTCCAAGAGCCGTGTATTACCCACAACATTTTACGATCACCCTTTTACACCCTTGATATGTTATGGGGGATATCTAAGACCTGCAGTCGAAGTGTATGCTGTTATTTGCTGGCTGGAGTCCATTTTGTGGCTTTGACTGCCATATTGAACAGCTGGTTACTTGTTTACTTCTTCGTACAGCAGTTGTGTAATATTGCATCAGCCTTGATCTAATCAGTCCTCAGCTGGTACTGGGCATCAATGAATATTACCTAGTCATAATGTAAGCTGCTGGCACTTAATATTTTGAAATTAATCTTTTGGTTTGCAGCAAAAATTGTGTTTATAATCACTTCTGTTTAATTTTATGGTATTCCAAATTTTTTTCTCTTCTAATTTCTTGACAATTAAAGTTCTCGTTGATAAATTAAGTCTCGTCTCAATCTTAAAGTCTTGAGATATTGCACACCTCTATGTTTTACACAATCCATATAATTAAAACCGTACTTACAAGAACAAATTGACAAAGTTGGAAAATCTGTGAAAACTCAGAACACATTGAGTCTTTGAGATGTTTAGCTTTGGTCTGAGTTATCTGTCCAGATGAGAAGTCAAATACCTGTAAAAATTAAATTCTTTATTAGATTTGATTTAGGAAATAGGGCAATAGGCTAGGAAAGACTATAAAAAGGAATAGAACAGAGACACCTGAACAAAGTAGAAACACATTAGGGAACAGAGACAGTCAAGTTTTCAGCGGAGCCCTACTAGGGTATTTATCATGACAAAAAGCTCTTTCTTTTCTCCTTTATATTCCTTTTTTATATATTTGAAAAACATAATTTTAAAACATATATTTTTATTTTATTTTTCTGTTTTGGCTGATACAGAGCCACTTAAATGGGAACCATTTCTTCTAAATTTTAGATGGTAAGGATGGCAACCGGTGCATGCTTACAAAAGTTCGGACCTGTCACCAGATATCATTGAATTAGTCTTTTTTGGAAACAAGCTATTTATCACAATCTACCGACTTCCTCAAATGCAATAGCCTCTATCACTAAACCAACACGGCTTCAGAAAAAACAAATCAATTAACTCTGCTCTATCACAACTTACTGTGTGACTCAATAACACAATTATACGAAGAAAAAAACTGGCCTCAGGAATCTTTTACAACCTCCAAAGGTATTTGACAGTCTAGATTGCAAAATTTTAATAGAAAAGCTTTAACAACTAAATATAAGAAGCTAAGCCCTTCTCTGGATACAAAAGTACCTCACAGATAGGACACAAATAGTAGAAATATAATAAATATACAGGATTATAATTTGAACCACGACGTAGGGATACTGATATTTGAAACAAAAGTGTTACAATTAAAACACTTAGTACCCTGAATATTTTATTGTTTCACAACCGGTTTCGAGCTGAGCTCATCTTCGGGTGATGGAAATGACCTGTTTTCTCAATAAATATACAATAATAAGGAAACCAAAATCAGGTCTGACTTCAAAGAATCTAAATACGGAATCCCACAGGTCTCAGTCCTTGGACCTCTCCTCTTCCTCACAGTTTTCCAGACAACCTACCACCCAGAAACTCATGTATTATATATGCAGCCAACACAGCAATAATTAAAGAAATTGACGAATCATCATCCATATAAAAGCACAGAAGAAACACTAAGCTACGCCCTGTACCTTGTACATTGCACATGTATTTCAGAGCATCTAGCAATGGCCACATTTGAATCCACCGCTGTTCAAAATATATACAGGGTTATTAAAAAGAATGTCTTACTTTCAGACAGTTCTACTCCATTAGCTATTAATCAGATATGTGTAACATAAATACTAGTAAAAAGAGCACTTTTAAAAGTTTGTCTCCCTTGGTACACTATAAATGCTCAATATGTCTTCCCCTGACTGCTCGGCAAAATCAAGCAGATTATCACACTGTTCCCACACATCACAAAGCAAATATAGATTTGAGATTTGTCTGAAGCTCTGATGCAGTTCCGCAGGTCAACTAAATTTCTGGCTGAAGTGGTACAAACACTTTCTTCTTAACAGAGCCCTACAAGAAAAAGTCACAAAGAAATCACAAATCTACAATTAAATTTTCGCTGAACTGGCTGCCTATTTGAAAATACCAGAAAGCCAAATGTCTTGTGTTGAAAGACAGCCATCTTGTTGATACATAACAGCTAACATGACCTCTCGATGTAAGTAATTTTAAATTGTTTCTTTTCAACCACATGTAAGTTATTCATAAAGCTCTTAAACTATAAAAGATACAAAAGGATGAAAGTAGGACATTCTTTTAGAATAACCCTGTATTATAACCAGTTCCTTAAACTGGACATATTGAACTAATTATCGGTTAATCTAGCCAAACACTGAAAAGAACCTGTTTGTTTCTTTTGCTATGAATATGAGTGAGGTTCTTATTGATGTAGTTTCTTATTATATCCTTACTTCTTCACTTAGCAGTTTCAAGATGGCCATATTATTTTGACAAAGACTCTCATTTGTTTTGCTGGCACCAACTATGTCTGCAATGAATGTTTCCCAGTTCTTTGGCCACTCACGTTTCAAGACCTAAAAGAAACAACAATGAAATCAGGGAAAGTGGTGAACCCAAAGGTAAGAATAGGTAAATTAATAGAAACCCATCACTCATTGTGAAACAATGTCAAAATGACGTTATTCAGGGTTTCCCAGGTAAATTTTGCTAATTTACCGTATTTAGCTAGCTTAACATAGTCATAGTTACTCCCGCATATTTCGGCTATTTTGTCAAAACCACGAATTTTTCTAGCGTTTGCTACAAAATCACGTCTTACGTTAACGTTCGCGGCGGTCTCCCGACTCCCGCTAACGCCCGGGACGAAATTACGACTTTCATAACCGTTCACGACAATCTTTTGACTCCCGCTTGCGCCTGCGACAAAATCACGACTTTCGCTACTCTTCACGGCGATCACCCGACTCCCGCTAGCTTCCACTACAGAATTACGACTTTCGGTAGTGTTCACGACGATGTCTAGCGCCCGGGACAAAATTGCTACTTTCGTTACCGTTCACGACGACTATTGCTAGCGCCTGCGGTGAAATAATGACTTCGGTGCCGTTCATGGAGATCTCCTGCTTTCGCAACGGTATCTAGACTCATCCGTCTCATAATCATCATTTTGCGATCCCTTTTGCAAAATTTCCGGGTTTAGGGACAAATCCCGCATAATCCCCGGTTTTTCCCGTACATAGAAAATTTTCATATAATTCCTGGAATTCCCGTATGCTGGACACTCTGTTATTGTACTTTTAAGACAAATTAGAAAACAGAAATCCTTTTTTCTAAAATTAATGGTAGAACTAATATTGTAGAAATAAAAATACTCCTGTTACTTCTGGCAATATAAGTGTCACATTTCCATTACTGAATCTCACTCAATAGTTTGTTTTATAATTTGGCCACTTACCTGAACAAGAATCATGTTTAGCTTGTTAAGATAGGTCTTTTCTCTCTCCATGGTTTCTGGGTCAGATGATGTCTTAATGATGAGAGCAACAATGTACTTTTTGATTCCTAAAAACACAAGCATCAGTAAAAATCTATTCTAAAATCTACATGCTCACTGGAGCTGGGCAGAAGCAGATTTTTTAAGCAGGGAAGAAAACATGGATTTTCAAAAAAAATCTGGGGAAAGGGAAAAGTTGAAAAATTAAGGTTATTTTATAGCAAGTTTTTAGTTTTAACCTACATGTTCTTAGGAATATTGGGGTATTGAAAACTAAATTCCCGTATATTTCTAGATTCTTCTCTTAGAAATGTTGCCAATTCCTGGGTTAGGGATACAATACTATTAAGCTTCAATTTGTAATCATACAACAATTGTTGAAATGATATCTTAAGAGTGCACAGTACTTATCGGCCAATTTGTTTTGTCCCATAACAACAATGTAAAAAGAAGCATTTTCATGAGACACCTCACACCTACAATTTTTACGGGACCTTTTTGAAATAGGTTTTTTTAAGGATAACAGTATACTGCAGTGACTCTGCTGGTCACAGCCACTACTGCGCACTCTTAAGAGAGTTATTGTTATTTTTCCAGAAGTTTTGCTACTGTAGAGGCCACAATTCTTTTGACTCCCGCTGGCATCCGGTAGTCATATAAATGTGAGTGCAATGGCAAAATTTACACCATTCCCGAAAGTTCCTAGTTTAGGGGCAAAATTACCACATATAATCTTAGGTTATAACCTTTTAGTTTAACACTTCTGGTAAGCATAGGCTAGTTAAATTTTTAATTTGACTTGCAATGTTTAAGGTTAAATTGCAGTTAGTGTGATGTAGCCTAAACCATATATACTCGAGTCTAAGCCGCATGCAAATCTAAGACGCACCCATAAATTTCCCCTGAATACACGGTAAAAAGCTCTACACCCTCGTATAATACGCACTCCGTTTTTTATAATGTCAACAGTTACAAGGCTATGGTTTGTCAGGCACCTGACCCCTCCTTAGCAACCAGTGACGTAATTGCCAGCTGCAGCTGTCAAGAGTAAAAGCAGAACAAAGAATGCATCACGCTTGCCTTCCCTCTCCCATCCCCAATCCATGCCCTGCTAGGTCAACTACTACGCTCCTACTACTCTCGTGGCCTACCTGAATGTTTTTGTCGATGTTTTGAGTGTTTTTAACTCTTCAAATGAATCCAATATTTTCATCCTATACTGCGAGTCTAAGGCGCACCCGCATATAAGGCACCCGCATATAAGACGCACCCTTATGTTAGAGACTAAAATATGGTAAAGAAAGTGTGCCTTAGATTTGAGTAGCCTATATACGGTAAAAATGGCCTTGCTAACTACAGCTTGACAATATATTTTTTCCTCAAAGGGTGAAAAATGTATCAAAATTAAAATTTTTTGTCTCGGTCTTTATTCTTGAGATCTCAGCTGATTCTTGCTCGATCTCGTCTCGACCTTAAAAAACCTGCTCTCCCACACCTCTACTTGACACCTTGCTTATTAAAAACCATCATTTTTTAATAATTAATAAATTGTGAATGAGAGCTTTAGCTTGTAGCAAAGCCAATGTACGATAAGTAAACCATCAAATTACCTTCACATTGATTTCAGGGAAGAATCTTCCATCGAGTCTTGATGACTTGCTCTAAAATCTGTAGGGTAATATTTTGTCTGTTGGTTGTTAGAGAACTCCAAGATAGTATCCACTCTCGTCCATGCATCTGGATGTTCTTTTAAGGTGGTCAAAATCTCTTGAGCCACCCTTTGCTATAAACATAATATTGTTTATTGTAAATTTAATGCAATATTTAGTTGTAAACTAATTGAGGTTCAATGGTAAATACAGTTTTACAATTATGTAGTTAAGTTACAGTTCGTAATGGATTTTTAGTATTTATGAATACCATCATGAACATTGATTCAATACACGAACAAAGGCTTGAGACAAGAACAAAGGGAAAACATTGTACAATAGGCTTCCTGATAATTTAAAGGTGTGCAGTATTAATTTAAACTCCTTATCATTAGAAAATAACATAATGTAACTAGTTCAAATTGTAAGTTAAGGGATTCATTTGATGTTGATGTGAGTTGTTCTAAAAACATTCTTCAATGAGAAACGTTGGAAAAATCCAATCCGCCTTCCCTTCCACATGAATAGCTTAACAAAAGTTCATAATCTGAAAGCAAATGTCACAAACCTGTTCTCCTATTCCAGTGTACATTGCACCAACTATGTTGTCAAGCAAAGTAATGTCCAACTTTTGGTTGAAGTCCAAAAGACGGGCTGCTTCTTCTGACAGCGTAGCCATTCTAACAAAATCCACTCACCTAAAAATTCACATAGAAGAATAGAAAGAAAATCGTAGTGATATATTATTTGACATATTTTATACATACAGCTATAGCTAAACAAAATTGACTCAACTTGTGTAATTTAATGGTTTTTCAGAGAGCCAAAACCAGGGTAGCCACAGAAGTAGCTTTCCTGTATTCTCCCATATTTCCCGATTTTTCCTGGCAATATACACACATTCCTGGCGCCTTCCAATGTTGCAGAGGGCCATTTTACGCCCGCAGTCTGTACCAATCCTTGTTGATAGTCTGCAACCTTTCCTGATCACTGAGCCAGCGGATCGCCTTTTAACGTCCACGATACATCTCGAGAGCCGCTTATTACCTGTGACACTTTTGGATCGCCCTTTTACGCCCGCGATAGGTTCCGATCACCTTTTTAAATGCCACGATACATCTCGAGAGCCGCTTATTACCTGTGACACTTTTAGATCGCCTTTTACGATAGGTTCGATCACCTTTTAAATGCCGATACATCTCGAGCCGCTTATTACCTTTGACACTTTTAGATCGCCCTTTACGCCCCTCAATGGTTCCAATCACCTTTTTCAATGCCGCGTTACATCTCTTACCTGACACTTTTGGATCGCCCTTTACGCGATAGGTTCCGATCACCTTTTTAAATGCCACGATACATCTCGAGAGCCGCTTATTACCCGTGACACTTTTGGATCGCCCTTTTACGCCCGCGATAGGTTCCGATCACCTATTTAAACCCACAAATACATTCCAAGAGCTGTTTATTACCCGCTACAGTTTACAATCGCCCTTTTATACCCGTGACAAGTTATGAGGGATGTCTAAGATCTGCGGTACGTTCCGATAGCGTCTTTACACCCGATACTTTCCATGAGCTGTTTATTACCCGCGACACTTTATGATCACCCTTATATGCTAGTGATACGTTTGGGGGGAGGGGGATGTCCAGGACCTATGATATGTTCCGACTGTCTTTTTACACCCGCAATACGTTCCGAGACACTTTTCGAACGTCTTTTTATGCCTGCAATACGTCCCGACAGATGTTTCAATCTCGCGGTACGTTCATATTTTACTCCAGCAGTCCATTGCGCTCGCCTTTTTATGTCCACGATACGTCTCAAGAGATGATTCAGAGCCGGGGTACATTCTGAGAGTCGTGTTTGATACCACCATGACGTTGTGATCTCCTGTTGGGCTCGCTATTTCACATTTGGGTACATAACTACAGCCGTTTAAACTGCTGCAATAAGTTCCGACCTCCATTTTACGCCCGCAATACGTTCTGTCAACCGTTTCAGATGCACAGTGAATTATGATTGAAGTGTTAGGTTTGCGATACGTTAAAAAAAACCAGTGTCTGACCCGCGGTATGTTTCGATCACCATTTCGCGAGTGCAATACGTTTTGACGGTCGAATAATACATGCGGTACACTCCGAGGACCTGATTATACCCTCGACACCATATGAGGGCCAAATTTGCCTGTCTATACCCAGAATTCACACATATTTCCCAGTTTTTCCCGGTACTTAAAATTCACGGTTTTTTTGGAATTCCCAATCTGTAGCCACCCTGCAAAACCGACCATTCTAAAGGAAGGGAATACATTTTGGATACATTTGATGTTTTGACTAGGTTTTATTTCCTATTAACCTATGTGGTCAAATTAAGTCCTAAAAAGCCATGTAACTGATTTCAATAAAGAGAAACTTATTACAAAAGAAAGTAGTAATAAGTAGTTTCCGGTACTTGTAATTCCGGTCTGTGGCCACCCTGCCAGTGCACAAATATGGCTCTTATATTACATACATCTCTAAATAAACTAATACTACTTAATTAATCAAAATTTTACTTACACTTTTAATGACACAGCAAATTAAGACAGATTTACAGCATTACTTCAAAAGCTTGAATGTATTGAGCTCTAACAGAGCTTAACCTGGAAAAAAATTTAAAAATCAAATATTTTATTTAATTGATTTCAAAACATAAATAATTTGCATAAGCCTACCTTAACATTATTACTCTTATGATGAAATAAGGTTTAATGATGTGCAACTATGTGTTTAGGCCGTAGAAGAAAATGGTTACTTATCGTGTACTAAGACAAATTGCTAAGGCCTTTAGGTGCTAAGGTATGTCATGGGAAATGCATGGTAATAAAACCTCATCTAAAGGGAATAGCCGAGGTCTGCTCGTCAGCAGAATTGCACCAAATGCATCGGTTGAATTATGGAAGCCAAGGCTACATAATAACAAGGTAGCAGCTTCCAAATCTACACTATACTTTTGGATAACTCAATATACCCAGAGAACTAAGGACAAGGCCAAGCAAGTTTACACTCAATGCTTGGGCTGAACTACAGAGGAGTAAGCACTCAAGACTTCATGTATGTTACAAGAGACTTAATAATAAAGTTCCACTGTTACTATACTTTTCTAACTAACACTTAGTAAGAAGGTTTTTTTTCTAAAAAGTCATTGTAAATTGGCATTATAAGCCTTCCAAAATGAACCCCAGGATTCTAAGTGCTCATTATAGTAAGTGACCTTTGATTGTGTCCCACAAAAAATCATGCAAAAGAAAGCGTTTTCTTGGAAAAGATCACAACACAATTTAAGCCTGGGAGGACAAGAAACTATGTAAAGAGTTTACAGTTATAGATTTATTTAGACCGTTACTAGACTAAAAAAAGCTCTATCTGAATTTGTTAAGACATCTTTTGAACAAACTATGGCACGTTGAAGAGCTGTTACTTTTAGAGCTACCAAATTTCTGCCCTACTTGGAAATTTATGCTTTGACTAGAAAACAAGACCATACTGAAAATTCCCTTAAAACACCACTACTCAAACAGACATGTTTTAATTTCATTACTAGTAACACGCAAAATTGCATTTTTATAAACAAATTGCTTGTTAACCCTTAGGTTTTACAACCCCTTAGTTTTATGGAAATAAATTAAGTTTTGGTACAATTTTGTAAAAACCAAAATTGCTGTAGGGCAATTTATTTGCCATTTGCACGTGGAGTAGAAAACTGAGACAAGATAGGATCAGGAATTGTACTGTCGGGTCCGTCTGCAGAATGTCACTATCCGCCATGGGCAGTGTAATACCACAGTATGCAAGATTGGGCTGGATATGTGGCTCTCTTAGCCTTGATTAAATTATTTAGTGACTTTGTGGAGCCAAATTTATGTTTTTCCAGACAGTAAAAATTATAAATTTAAATAAATTATTGATTTATTGTTTTTTGCTTCTAATTGCTTATTTAATGTCTTTTAGCGGATCCATGGTGGATTGGTATTGCGCGTGACTCAGAGCAGTCACCACAAGTTTACAATTTGTAATGTGACTAATACGGTGACACTAGATAAAGGTTGAGATGAGTGGTAGAGAGGACTTTTTAGTCCTAACTTGCCTCATTAAACAAGACAAACTTTACCCTTATCTTTCATAATTTTAACTGTAAATCAAAAAACTTTTGAGCAAGGTACTGCAATACAACATTTACTATCTTTTAAATACAATTTATATTAAACAATTTCACTATGAAAGTTTAAAATACAGTAGGCTCCTATAAATTCAGCCTCGGTTAGTTTGGTCTCCGCTTAGTCCGGCCGTCTCTCTGAGTACAACTCAAAATGCACTTGCCAGTCTCAATTTGTTTATTATATGCTTTGTTTAGTTCATCAGTTTGCATCGTATATTCATACTGGGCAAATGTGTGTCGCTCATCCTTACAGTAGACCTACAGTCAATGATTTTCGTTTCACATGCAAGTTCTACTTTTGTGTGTTTATTATTGTATTGATTCCGTTCAAATAGATTATTATGTAATTTCTTTATTACTGTTTATTATGACATGGACGTGGATTTGTACTTAGATAAGCAACGGTTAAATCGGCTATTTTTAAGTACCACCTAAGGTCTAGTTTTGAGATGGCCGAACTTATGGGAGTTTACTATAGCCTGTTAATTCGGGAAAATGTAAGTTTACACATTGTTCTCCCACAAAAAACAAAAGTCAAACAGGTACCAAGCACTTATTATATTCATTGATAAAGAGGGTAGATAGTATCCACCCAGGAAAGCTTGCAAATTGTAAAATTGGATACCATCGACAGTTGTTGGGTATATTTTTATTTAACTTAGTTTTTTTTACGTGAGTTAACATTGCAAAGCATTATAGCAAGGATAACAAGGGCAACATCCTGAGATAAAACCTATTAACAAAACCTTACTTGTGAAGAGCTCAACGACACCACTAATAATGGGGAAGGGGAATTAAAAGTGGGCTCCCACAAACCACCTGTCATCAGCTCTGAGCTTGTTATACTGGTTGTTTTGATATAACAAAATTTGGGTTAAAAGAGGTTTAACTGTATAAATCAATCACCAAGACAAAAAATTGAGGGATCCTATGAACAACATAAACCAGAAATCCTGGGATCCGGATGGGAAACCCTTAATTTTATGTAGGCCTACATGTTCGAAAGCCTTAAATTGCTTAGCATTATATAAAACTAACATTATGTAACAAAGTTCATAATTTTTTTAATTAGATAAATAAATAAAAAGGCTAAAGCAATTTGGTAGCAAATGGCAGATTATTGATTGCCTTTGAAATGAGTTTATTTCAACCGATCAGTACAACACTTTGCAGGCCTATGTATGTCTTACTTAAAAGTTCAACTCCAAGTTTCTTCAGTCTTGATAAAGAGTGTAGACCTAATTAACCTTCCAGAGGGCACATAGGTTCTCGAAACGTAAGAAGACGCACCCGGAGGTTACAGGTCAGCCGTCATTACTGTGCACTTGGAGGAGCGCGTGGCGGGCGGGCGTGGACGGGTATGAGGAGGGGGTACTTTTCTAAAAACATTGGCTCGCGACTGGAGCTGCCTGGTCTCACGCTTCAGCCTGACTTTTGCCAGATAAACATTTCCGGCTTTTCAGAAATAAATCAAATAAAATATATATTGGTCGATTACAGCTCAATTACGCGCCGCGATAGGTAGGCAAGTGTGAATCGGTGCAGTCGATGTTTTCAGAGTGACTAGTAGCGGCTCGGCCAAGTGCACAGAAATAGCGGCTGAGCTGTACTTCCAGGTAGGTTAAAACCTTAGTGAAAATGGAAAACCACGGTGTTCTTACAGTATTCATTTGTATCATCACTTTACCAGAATAAATTCAATTGGTGAAGTGAAACACGAAAACTGCAGAACTAAACAAAAAAGGTACAATAAATTCAACTGCTGCAAGCAGGGTCTCACAACGAGGTTAATCCCGGTTTCCTTGTAACCCGAGGAGGCGCCTCACGGAAGTTACCTCCAGGTTCTAATACAAACGGTTAAAACTAATTATATCTAAGCTGTACGTGGCTAAATAATATTTGATTGTATTCTAAGAATAAAGAGCTGAAGGTACACGGATTAAAGGGCTTTTGGTTTGTCTGTAGGCAATTTGATTAACGTACAGAAATACACCCGCAGGTAACCTCCGTTATGCGCCCTCTGGAAGGGTAACAGTTGAACGGTTGAGGTACACTTAAATGTAAAACATTTTGAGTTCAGACCAAACATTTCCCACACTAACATAACTGCATGGTGTATTTACAGTTAATTAAACTAGGCTTACTAGATGTCGGGTATTTTTCATAATACATTCTGGGGGAAATAGGCCTACATGATGACTTTCGTTATTTTTGGATATAGGCTACTTAAATAAGTTCAGTCTGACAACCTGAAAGCTTTGACTTTCCTACTGAAGTAAATGTTCAACGAGGGTCCATTTATTGTTAGTTCTTAGACAACCAAGGGAATAACTTGGGAACCTAAGATATTTCACTGTAAGCAGAAGTCCTTACAAGATAATAGAAACCCCTATCTGCAAATCACCCCATTGAGGTCCAGGCATCAAAGCTGAAAAGCGAACACGAATTAATTAACAATAATTTCTTTCCTCAAGGACCTGAATAACGTCGTGAGATACTATTGACGTTGAAAAATTCAGATACCTACCTAGGCCCTATTGTGAAATCGACAGAAGTACAAAACAAAATATTTCTCTTTTAGCAGATAGCTTTAAAAAGGCCTGCCTAGTATCAATGTAGATTAATTCATTAAACACAATCAGTTTATAGTATATAACAAGTAGTAGTATAAATGACTTTATTATTATCCATCAGCCTACATTGTGCTGGTGTGCTCACTGGCTTCTTATCTTCCCGCGCAGTTTACGCATAACCACACACTGTGCAATAATAACATGCAATTGTGCGGCCCAAGTTGACAATATGAACTAAATATATTATTTTAAAGAAATATACGACCAAACAACTTACTGAAAACAAAATAATTTGATCCTTTGCAGTGGTCATCAACGGCAATCTTCGGTAGGACTGGAGTTAAAGATGGCGGACGAAGTTTAAGCCCAAAATCTTCAAATCTGATATTCGGAAACTCCACTACTATTGGTTCTCTGTCATAATGCTACTAATTGCAGCAGAAGATGCATGGCGCAGTGTAACGCCTTCGGACTAAAATTCAAGTACTATATACAAAAAGACCAGTAATTACAAATAATTAATGTCAGGAATTACAATAAATGAATCGAATAGAATAATTGCATAAAATAAAGTACATGTATTATGTTATTATGAACTGTATGTAAATACATCTATGCACGGATGTCCCTTTTACTACAAAGGAAACCGAAAGTAAATTATTAAACTATTGAAACAATGGATTTAAAACAAAACTGACACAATTCATTTTTATTAATTTGACTGGTATATCTAAAAGTCAATCAATAGGCTATACAGGTTTTAAAATCAACGAAACCGAGAAGTACTCTTTAATTAAACACAATACTTTTTATTGCAAATTACCACCGGTTTCAAGAACTAATAAATAGTTTTATTACCTATCAGTTAATAAAGCCCCTAATTAGTTGTCAATTAGTTTTATATACCTTTGTAAATGAAAGATATAACTTTTCATTTTTAGTTGGCTAAAATGGGAGCTAAGGGTAGGAACACACAAACAGCGTTTTGGAGCGGGGCGATTGAGAGCGAGTTGGAGCGGGGCCTTTTGGAGCGTCACATGCAGCGACTGGCAGCAGCGATAGGAAGCGTCAGTCTCAAGATAGTGCTCTCCAAGTACTCATGTACATTGTTGCTAAACACTGCTTAAGTTGCTAACAACACGTGGATAAATACTTTCATTGTCCGTGCCTCCCGATCGGAGTGGGTACACGAGGTAAACTAGGGAAGGGGTTAATGGGGGTCCATTTATTTCATTATCTGTGCCTCCCGTTAGAGTGGGTACAAGAAATGAAGGGGAGGAAATATGGAGATTATCACCATTTATTTCCCATTTTAATTCAGTATTGTAGTAATACTGTAAGACAATTTTACATTGCATTACAAAAGTCATAAAAATACTTTAAATCTGTACAAAAGCTTAAATTATTGGTTAAACAATTAAATTGGATATCTATGTACATAGGCTATTTTAATAGTTTAATGTTGATATACATACTCAGCTACAGATTAACAAACTCATTATAAAAGAAATTTTGTTAATAATGTTGTAAATTTTGGTTTCGAGCTTTCATTTCTTATATTCTTTCTAAAGTATAGAATAAATAAGGATTTAGAAAACAGAAAACCCAATTGGAGGGAACCAATATTTTCTGAAGAAATATTGGTAATAACTATAGGCCTTAATTTTAAAGTCAATGCTGTAGGTAACACCACGTAATTTTCATGTCCATTTTAACAAACTAACTTATAACCTTTAATGTTTAATTATCTTATACTGTATTCTTAATTCTTATAACCTTTTGTTATCTTAATCCAACTTGCAGTTTTGGATAAGTAGTTTTCAAAGGGAACCTATTTTTTCTCTCACCAATCGACATCAACAGCTCATCGTCATCCAAACCCTTTTGCTTGCGCCGGGAATCGAACCCGCGACCTTGCGCTTTGCAAGCCGTGACTATACCCACTGTAGAGTCAACATTTATTTATTTATTTCGATGTCTTAAGGTCCACTTTACCATATTTAGTTTTAAAGTAGTTTTAGGTTGAATTGTCTAATTGCTAAACTGCTAAAAGGAAATAAACGTTTGTCATTTGTCACTGAGCCACCGTCAGCCACGGAAACAGGCAATTTGAATACATTTAAAATCAATGGTTCAGCCTTATGCCTGAATGCGTGAGGGCAGCCAGTTCTGTGGTCTACGGGATATTTTTGTATAGTGATGCATTATTATTATCGTGAATTATAATAGCAACGTTATATATGACGTTTTCGATCATTTCGCCTGTTTTCGTATACTCTTATTTCACAGTAAATACGCCTCAGGCAAGTTTAAATACTTTAAATGAATTTGTATGAGTTTTTGTCAGTGTTCAGGACCATAATTTCGTTTAATTTTTGTTGATTTGCAGAGGTACGATAGTTTAAGGGTAACTCTTGTTATCTTTAGGAATAAACTGTCACAAGTCGGTTGGCAGCACTGGTCATCTTTAGCCTTTGTTAGTAAGTTGTTGTGTTTTGTAAATTTTGTTTGTTAATTTGTTTGCAGCAAAGTTGTTGGCCGGCTAAGTTGTCAAGTTAGATTTCCCCCTTCTGTGTGATAATTAATGTTAATAGGTACACCTATAGTTGAGGCTATTTCAAAGTCTTGCAAAAAGGTACTTTTGTTTCAAAATGAGTGGCGGTGGAATGCTTTATGGTGGAGACGAAATCGGTGCTATTGTTTTTGACGTTGGGCACCATTCCTTGCGCGTTGGTTATGCCCAAGAAGATTGTCCTAAGGCTGAAATACCGGCAGTTGTCGGTGTAGGTGAAGATGGTAACTCTAATTCTACAATTGTGGAAAATATGGACGTTGAGAAGAAAATTGATTCAAACCGCAAGCACTACATTGACACTACATCACTAAATGTACCTATCAAAGGAATGGAAGTGGTAAGTTATATGAAAGATGGGGTCATTGATGATTGGGATTTATTTGAAAAAGTCCTTGATTACACATATGCTAAATGTATCCAGTCGGAATCTGAGTTTCATCCTGTATTGATGTCAGAATCGCCTTGGAACCCTAGAAACAAAAGAGAAAAATTAACTGAAATCATGTTCGAAAAGTATAATGTTCCTGCATTTTTCTTGGTAAAAAATGCTGTCTTGGCAGCCTTTGCCAATGGACGTGCAACTGGGCTGGTTGTAGATAGTGGAGCAACTCATACCTCAGCCGTTCCAGTACAAGATGGATTTGTTATCACTCAAGCCATTGTTAAATCACCACTGGGAGGAGACTATATTTCAATGCAATGCAAACAATATCTCCAAGACAATGGCATCGAAATAGTTCCTCCATACATGATCGCATCCAAAGATCCTGTGAATGAAAAGGAGAAGGCAATTTGGACCAAAAAGAAGAACATCCCGGACATAACTACATCTTGGCATAACTACATGGTTAAGAAGGTAATCCAAGACTTCCAAAATTGTGTTCTTCAAGTTTCAGAAGCTCCTTATGACGAAAACAATGTAGCATCCATGCCTGCTGTGCAATACGAGTTTCCTCATGGTTACCATCAAGACTTTGGTGTGGAAAGATTTCGGATTCCGGAAGCTATGTTTGATCCAAGTGTAGCGCCTGTAAGAGGTGGCATCGTTGGGAACACAATGCTTGGAGTTGGGCATATTGTAACTACAAGTGTTGGTATGTGTGACCCAGATGTTCGTCCTGCTCTTTATGGTAGTGTCGTCGTAACAGGAGGTAATTCATTCATGCAAGGTTTTCCTGAGCGATTAAATAGAGACCTATCGATGCATTCCTTCTAGCATGAGATTGAAACTGATATCAGCTAATGGATCTGCTGAAAGAAGGTTTGGATCATGGATTGGCGGTTCTATCCTGGCCTCTATTGGGACCTTTCAACAGATGTGGATTAGCAGTCAAGAATATGAAGAGGCAGGCAAAGGTCAAATAGATAGAAAATGTCCTTAAACATCTATAAGTCAAGGACAAACCAATTGACCAGCATAATCTCTCATCCCACTTTATATTTCAAACAAAACTTTTCATGAACAAAGTAAGGACAGTTACTCAGTTAGAATGTTTGAGTGTTAGTTTTCAGTATTGAATTAAATACCTTTTACCTTGACAAACAATTTAATTTTACACATTTAGTTTTCAATTTCACCAAATTTAAGTAACACATGGCGAGTATTTAGTCCTACATAGCCCAAAAGTGAAAAATTGTTTAAATTTGAATGCCTATGAGATACCCAAATGGTTAACCTTGCATTGGAGGCTACAAAGAGGTTTCCTCTGTGTCTTTTTTAGTATTAAATCTTTTAGGGGTAACAGAGAGGAACCCGTCAGAGTCTCTCTACCATTCATTTAAGAATGATAATCAATTGCTGATTTGCTGCTTTCAAACCTACCAACAAGGTGAGTCTTAAAACCCAAAGAAAACCTCTGTTAGCGCTCGATTGTGTACAGAATAAATTTTTATAAAGTTGTTAGCCTACATACATCTTAATGAAATATATTGTTTGAAGTGAGTTATTTAGTATAGTAAGTATATTCTACAAATATCTTCCAAAACGCATTTTGGGTTGAAATAAATATTGTGAATTTCAATATTACTTTGTTTCAAAAGAATTGGTACAAACATCGAGTAATAGTTTTGTTACTGTAATGTATTGGCTTGAAGCAACAAAAGAAATTTAAACATAATTTATTAATGTAAACTTATTTATTATATCTGCCCAAGAACGTGTTTGTACAAAATTTAATGTTTGTGAGCATCTGCAGGAAACCTCCGAGATTGCCAAATGGTTTTAATGTATCAGCGCTTTATGCAGGGTTAAGTACTACCTTGGCATTGAACTGTCGAGGGACCACTCAATAATTATACTTAAAATAGACTCATGTTCTAATGTCAAATTAATGGCAGAACTTACTGTTGTTCTAATTGTTACTGAGTATAAACGACTTCTTAGTTTGTCCTATGTTGTATACAGTATTCAAATACAAAGTCAAATAGGCCTCTTGCTTTCCAATAATATCTCCAGTACTTAGTTATCCTAGCCTATATCATTCTTAGAACCTAAGTTATGTTTCATATTGTTAAATTTGTTCTGGCATAAACAAAATGATTGTTTTTCATAGACTTTCATAAAGTAAGGTCCCAAGTCATTATTTTATTACTTTTATTCAATTTATTTTTAACCTTGTAATCAACTGGCTATTTTAATTAAACTAATTTAAGGCGGTTCAAAATAATTGTTGAAATTGTACACTGGACAATTGAACTACGAATCTATTGAAGCTAGATTTATTAAATAGGGCTGGATATACTATCCAAAGAAATATAAGAGAGAGCAGGCTCACCTTAGCACTTTTCGTCTTAACACTTAAGACACACATAAATTTAAAATTAGGCCTGCATGTCAATACAAAACATATCCAGCTTGTCAAACTTACAGAATGAGGATAATTTTGTTTCAAGGGTAAACATAATGCATTCAATGATTTTATTTGTCCCAAATGCTTTAGGCAATCTCTTTCTAAAAGCTTGTTTATCAAACTGTTTACACACTTCTTTACTTTTTGTTTTTACATTAAAAACAAAGTATTTACAAATTTAAGGCTCTTAGCTTTAAAAAATATTTTTGTTACTGTAATGTTTTAATGAAAGCTACTTTTTAACATGTTTTAAATGAACATTGTTTTTGATTTGTGCTCTTATTATTATACTACATTTCACTATGTACTAAATTTAACATAGGTTTTATGTGTAAGAGTCATGTGAGTTTTGTGTATTGTGTACAGTTTAGTGAAATATTATAAATAAAATAATCAATGTGAAAACTTCAAAAATTGTTATTTATTTCCCTACTTTTTAAAATTATCACTATACCAAATTAACTAAGGTATATTACCTGACAGTTTTTAATTAAGCACAAAAGTTACTTTAGTATCATTGTACTTTTACCTTTCTCAATAAGTGTCATTTTTTCATCAATATGACATTTTGGTGTAGTTTTGAGTACAACCTAATAGCCCCTTCAGAAATCCAATTGCATCTCGAACAACATGCCCTTGTTCTTTGATTAAATGAATGAATGAATGAATTTATTGTTTCTTTCTTCCCAATACAACAATACAGTATATAATACATTCGTAAAACATATATGTACTCAACAATTTCACAAAATTTACAACGTAACTTAACTATTTTATAATATTACTGTAACAAAATTAACTAAATTAATTAAGAAACAATAACAAAAATGTACTTTTTATGTTGGTGATTTTTAAACCTTACTTAGAAATAGGGAGAGCACTTGAAAACTTGTTATTTGCTTCAAGACAGTGCTCAGCACACGATTCCGTACCTTTGCGGTTTTGTTTAGCGAATGCACTGTTGTAACCATTAGTTTGTTAAAATAACGTTAGTTCATGCTAATGCCAAGATTGATGTAGATTAACTATATTTTGTTGTAAATAATTCTATGATGAGTTAAACTACCCTATTGGTGATTAAAATTTAACTGCCAGCCAAAGGAAGTACTGGATATTTTTGAAGATTTATTCTGCCTTTTCTTTGTTAAAAATTAAAATACAAAAAATTAAAACGCAGAAGCACATATGATGAAACAAGTGTATTATAATAGCTGGGAAGTGCACGGGGACGGCCAACCTACAGTTTGAATTATTTATTTAGCGCTTGTATAACATGTCGGCTATGTTATATTTTTTAATTTGGCACATTGAAAATAAACATGAGAAGAATAAGTGTTTGTGATATTGTTCAATATGTTAAGCATCGTCCAGCAAACAATCTTTGAGGGGGACGTCTGGGGGGTTTTTCCCTAGAATAAAAGGGGGGTCCAGGCTCTCCCCAGGAAAAATTTTGCTATTTTTACATTAAAAAGTATGTTTTTGCCTCTGATTAAGATTGAATATTTTGTAATTCTACTTTAGAAAGGGGCAGATTTTAGTAGGTAATATAATAGACTATTAAAAACCAGCACCAAAGCTATCATATTCATGTACATGTGGAAAACACTGATTTTTATTTCAAGGTATTAAATCTCAAATGTTTTGTTTAATATGGTTATTTGTTTACAATTAATTGGACACGTTCTTGATTTAATAAAGGAGTAATTTGTAAAAATATTGTAGTCTACTTTGTTAAATTTAAAACATTCACTGTATGTGTAAGAAAATTCAAAAGCGGCCTGCATGAGGAGTGTGGATGAATAAACTGTTTTATGTCTTCTTCTTTGGACATCCAAACACATTCCGTCTGCTGTAACAAGTTGAAATGAACTTTTTGCAATATCTTCAACTGCTAAATTGTCCCACACTTTTTTGTGAACATAAGCAAGAGCTAGAACTGATATCCAGCTGGTGCCTGGTGACGACGTTACGGCGGCGAACTGCGACGTGCCTCGAGCCCTCATCCTGTCTTTTCTGCTGTGTCTGTGTCTGCTCGTGTGCTCCATGTGAAAATGATACTCACCTCTACTCTAAATTTGTATAGCAATAAAACACAGGGACAAACAGCAGGTATTTTAAAATAGTAACCTTTTGAGAATGTCATTCATTTCTTTTTTGATTTCATAGCTCGATGACATAAATAGTTCTTTTTGAAAAGGTACAGAATCCAAGTTTAGTAGCAAATATTGGGGGACTCGTCCCCTATGGCGGCGACGCCCGTGATGTTAAGTGCTAGAAAACTGCACTAAAGTTTGAGTTAACTGTGAAAAGGCCGTAGTGCTAAAAACTACTTTGGATTGTGATAATGACTGTAAATAGCAGTTTTCAGTGATATGACCACAATCGAATGAGAATGATATATTTCCATTTTTTTACGTGAAATACAAAATAAAACTTGTCAGGCTGCCAAAGAATATTAAACTAAAACAAAATATACTATTATTGCCTAAATCTTAGAAGGAAATTTGAATCAACCACATTCTCATCATAATTTTATCTAAATTTATTCCTAGGAATTTAATACTATTAACTTCTTCAATGATATTATTTTTTATATAATTAATGGTGACTTTTGAAATGAAACAACTCATCAACAAAACATAGGTTAATGTTACAAACCACATTAAAAAAGAAAAATTTAATTACCATTTCTACTTACGGAAGATAAAAGTATAGTGAATAAAAATTAGTAAGTACGTTATACTCTCAGATTTAGAGTAGATGCTCCGTTTGAAGTGAATAAAAAGTACCATGTACTTCACCGGGTAGGAAATGCTATACCGTGTAGTAGATACTTCAATTTATATATAATTTAATACCAGAACATGAAGAAACGCGATGAGGAGCTCTGTCCCAAAGAAATAGAATGGAGTTAATTTTACGACTGGTTGCTGATCCAGGCTTTCAAAGTGGTTGCAATGGATGTTGGTGTGGATCGGTCGGCCGTCTGTAAAACCATAAATTTTGTTATGGATGGAATCTCGGATAGAGCCCATGAATGGATTGAGTTTCCTAACACTGCACGCGAAATACATGAGGCACAACACTTGTGGTAAACCCAATTTAAAAGGCCTTTGGTAATGGGCAAAAAAAATTTTTTGCCTCCCATTCAGCCAAAATTATTTTTTTGTTTCCTGTTACTGCCTGCTGGAGTATCTGTTTTCATTTTTATTTTGATCTTAATATTGTGAAGCATTTTTATTAGCTGCGCCAAAGTTACTTACTTCCCAGTAGCTTGTATTTAGTCCTTTAAAATTGTTTCCCATACCATTTTTGCTACTTCAACACTAGGAATTTTTGTTTTCTCTAAAACAACCGAGTTTTTACTTAACAGCTTAACAAATAACGCACAGGTTTATTAAAAAACCCTTCTTTTCACTTTTGAAGTCTGATTGTTCATTACTTGAAGACATCTTCCAGAACGGAACACAACTCAACTGATGAGCACGACAGACAGATGTCCACACTGACAGTGAACACTTACAACTGAAACAGTTTCAGGATAAATGAAATGAAAAAGTCTTTATTTACATAGCGAAGTTAGGACTTTATAGTCCTCTCTACCACTTAACCACATTCAATATATACAACAAAATCATACTAATTACAAAATATATTTTATATAAAATAATTTGAAATTAGATAATTAAATATAAGATTGTTGTGTTATTATTATTTTTGATAATATAAATAAATATAAGAATATGAACGTTCATAAGTGAACACGTGGATACCTTTTTTATTTGGAGTTCGGGCTATGGGGTCCCTCAGGGCCCCAAACTAAGTCCTCTGCTCTTTTTGATCTACGTCAACAATGTTGGCTCATCGGTACGAAAAATATAAAACGAAAATATCACGTTTGTTGAGCTCAACAAATCAATCCAACACTTCAACAAGCTCAATCTCAAAATGAACCCAACCAGATCATCATTTATTCACTTCCGCTTACGGCAGACATACGCGGATCATAGTCCGACCGTTATGAAGGATGAGACCAAAATATACATAACAAAATTCCTCGGAATCCACCTTGATCGAGGGATGACGTGGGACTGTCACATAGACAATTTGTCTGCTCTAAATTAGCCTCGGGCATTTATGTTTTGAGGCAACTATCCGAATATTGCCCAATTCAGGAACTGATGACTACCCACACCTTTCCTACGGATTGGCGTTATGGGGAGGTTGAGCAAACGCAAACTTCTCAAGAATGTTTATTCTCCAAAAGCGTGCAATTCGAATAATTGCAAAACTTCAATGGAAGGAGTGGTGCAAGCCAGCATTACAAAATCTGAATTGTTGACATTTCCCTCCCTGTACATCCAAGAATCGTCTCTCTTTTTCAAATCAAATGCATAAGAGTTAGCGATATACACTCTTATGTGACTAGCGGCAGGGATGACTACCAGACTGCGAGACACAGAACCTTTGAATAGTTTTTTTCAATTTGGAATGGCACCATGACGGCTAATGATGAAGTGAGCTTGAAACTGACGTTGAACAGACATAAACGATTCATTAAACTTAAAAATGTTTCTATTACAAATGCATGATGATGCGCTTACCACTGATAAGCCAAGGTAACCAATATAAACATTCATTTGCCACAACAATGGACTCGCCAACTGGCATAACAGCTGAAAAATAACAGATTAAAATTGTCCCTGGTTTTGTGTGCTCAGCCTGTATTTGTGCATGAAAATAAAACTGAAATAAATCAATAAATGTAGTTTGCCTACATATAACTCGACCCCCTCCTCCATAAACTAAGGCGAGTGAATTGTATTTTCTTTGCAATTTTGTACTATTATTTGCTCTGTTCACAGCCTCGCTTTGGCATTCGGCCGTTGTATTACCATGGGTGTTACGAGCCCCTCCCCGGTCTAGGTCGTACCATGCTGACGGCTATCTCATTTTTCCAAAGGAAATGCGATTAAAATTGTGAATCAAAATTATTTTATTTACACATAAAGGCTTTTATTGTGATTTTGATCAGTCATTCATTTGGTGACTGGTACTCAACTAGTCATGATGAAAGTATTTAAGTGATTAGGAAAAGTTAAATTGATCATTTCATTTGAAAGGTATTTATTCAATAATGCAAGATCTAATGTCACTTTCATCAACTTTAATCCATTAGATTGTAAGTATAATCTTGTAATAGTAAATTACAGTAACTTAATCGATTGATTGGACCTCCTTTGTAATAATCCTGGAAAGGAGATAAAGTAGATTAAATGTAATGTGTGTAATTCTCTTTAGCCAAAAATTATTCCAACAAAACTGTTAAGTTGTACCATGTTTGATACAAGATTTTTGTTCAATGTTGTGGAGGTCATATTTTGTACATCCATCACATCATTATCAGAAAACAATCACTACATTTTTAACTATTCTAAATGTGCTTACTGTATTCTCATGTTGATCGCTACAATAACAATTCAGAGTTTTGGGCTAAGTTATGTTTCAGATTTTATCAGTTCAGTTTTCAAATTATCTTTAGGAGATGTAATTTTTTTTGTGGGATACTTATCGCAGGGATTTCAAGTAGTTTTAGGGTTGTGTTTAACACTTTCTTCTAGCACAAATTTTGTAAAATATTCAGATAAATTGCAAAGTAATCTAGTTTACTTCAAGGATCCACTTAATTGCTGGGCAATAAAATTGCTGAATAAAGTTCTTGTGTTCTTCACAATATTTATTGTAGGACTGTATGTTCATGATGTAGTTACCTCGTTTAAGTTCTTTCTTCAGATAAGGTTTGAATCAGTGTTGTTGGTACATAGTACTTTTTACTTGTGTGAATCATACTGTTTGTACACTAAAATATACTGGACAAAAATTTTAATTGTATTCCAAGAGTCTTTAGAGTCTATAAAAATTAATCTGTACAACCAAGTTTCCAAAGCAAATTTTAGTTCTAAAAGTGAAAAGATTTCCAATATTAGTTCTGCTTTTGAAGCAACATTTGTTCTCTTAGATATGATTGACACGTTTAGTCTTCAATATACTCCACAGTTTATGGTGTATTGCGCCAAATATGTTATCAATAGTGCACCTTACATATGCCATGTATTGGATTCTACAGTATGGAAGCTTAATCCATCAGCGTCCTTATTTTTTACTTACATGGCATGCTTTTAACCTTTCTGAACTGTCATGGGTTGTGTATGCCTATGTGTCTATATCCCAGGAGGTAAGTTTTAGCGTAAAATTCATCATTGGTATCTGAAGGTTATTTACGTTTCATACAGAGTGGCCAAATATCTAATTGAAATGCCAGTAAAATTAGACATATAATAAAGGAGTCAAGTATGTGCATAAAGCAGGCCCCGGAATCTTGAGATTTCATAAAACAGCTCTTTGTTGGTGTTTTAGCCTTGAATATTATTACCAATACATTATTTCATCAACTACAATTAATTACATGGGTGCATATTTCAGACAAAGATGGTTATATTTTACAACACGTTGTGATACCTTACCTAGAGCTGGCCAGCGGCATGTTCAGCCACACTTATAAGCTTTGGGAAAGGGGCATAGAATCTATCATTTTCTAAGAACTAATTTCTAGAAGTATACCACTGTAGGACAAAAATTTCTATGAATGTAGTTTTTGACCCTATCTTTCTTCTGGTATTCTTACGAATTCAGGTTTGATTTTAATTTTAAAACAGTGTAAACAGAAATCAAGTCTATTGTCACAATACGTTCATATACATAAGCGTTGCTATAAAACAGGTGACATTGTCAAAGTTTGGGGGTATAGATTAACATTTTTTTAAAACATGCAAAATATGTAAAATAGTTGATAAATACGTAACAATACTTAAAACATAGTAATGTAAAACAAATTTAAATAATTCCTATTGCAATTCTTACTGAACAGTGACTTAACACAAACAATACGACATGGTAATGGAATACAAGACAGATAACATTAATGTGAATAAATAAATATAATATACGAGTAATTATACAAATAAATAACTGTGTAAGCATGCCGGTTTAATTACAAACAAAGTAACAAACAATGTTACTGTCCCAGTGTAGCCAGTTCGAAAGTTGTTGTGTTTCAAAACTCAAAAAAGTAACACACAGCTCCCCTTGCACCCTGTGCTCTGCCTCACTGTAATAATATATAAAACAATTTAATACATAACTTTACACATTGTAAGAAAAACAAAGAATACTTTAAACAAATTTTGACTGTTGTAGTATAAATGGTTTTGTAAAATTGCAATTGAACTTTTGATACAAATGATTGGTATAAAGTTTAATTTAAACTTTATGTTGAAAGAGCTTTTGATTGTATAGAACTTTACTCTAATTAAAGTTTTGTATCATAGGTAGTCCTGATGTATGATAATAAAATTTTGCAGGTGAGAGAGATAGCAGCGGTAATTCATGATTTAATTGAGACAGGAGAAGTGGATGATATTACAGATGAGGTGAATCATTAGTCGTCCAAACCATTGTACAACTTAACCATTGTACACAGTCACTTATTTTTTTGATAACAAAAGACATACCTCTTCCAGTAAGCTATTGTACAGTTAATAGTTCTTCCAAGTACAAGACCTGTCCAGCAACCTTCAAAAGACCCTTTTGACTAACCGACTGCTCCCTGCCCACCAGCCTACTTCAGGATCATAAGGGCCATTTATATACAGTATTATGTTTACATAACGTGATTTTCAGCCATTTAAGAACCACCTCTGGTCCTCTCCCCATGCAAAGGGGTGTAACATTATGCCAACCCAATCCCTTAACGTAATGAAACATAAAATAATTGTACTTAAAATGGCTTGTGGCAGTACACATTAAACACATTTGATAGTGGAACCCCACTCATTTGGAACTGTTTGACGAGGTAATCACCACTTATGTAGTCTACGACACAGTTTCGTGGCTAAATACAATGAATCAATTTCAATAAAATATTTGGTTGGAAAGTGAAAGAAACTCATTTAACACAGCCCACAACATTCGCCATGAAAGCAAATACGTGAATTTCTTTTGACCTTTTACTTGTTTTTATCTTGGTTAAGTGACGGATAATACAGAAAGTCAGATAAGCAAAGAATGGATAAGTGAGACTCTACTGTTTCACGATTTCATTGTCCCTCCCAGTATTTTTACATGACACAGTAAAGCTAGGCTAAACCACTTTTCTGACTCTAATAGCAACCACTATATAAAATATCTCGGAAGTAAAAACACTGAAGTGCGTATCTAGTTAGTGCCCATGCCTGATGTGACACCAGTCGCCACTAGAAAGCTCTATGAACAGATGTTTCACAAGGAGTTAAACAGTTCACTGAATCACAGATTTGATCCAAAAAAATTGTTACAAACAAAATGTGTATAAAAAATTAAAAAAAATAATGTATAGATTTTAAATGGGTTTTTTAAGAATGATTCATGAATACAACTAGTAAATACTGTATGTAAAATGTATTGCACAGCTGATTCAAAAGCTTTTACTTCTCTGTTCCAGCTGCTTGATTTTTCAATGGCCTTACTTCATAGAGACTTTCATTTCAGTGCTCTTGGGTTCTTCAGAATTGATTACTCGATTACATTTAAGGCAAGTTTTTAAGCTTTGTATAGTGCATACATTAATTTATTGTCTTAAAACATATTCATTTTCTGGCTGATGGGACATAATATAGTTTATAAAAATGCTGAATTTCACCAATAACTAAAAAAAAGAATATGTTTGGTATACTGTACAATGTACATATGCATTCTTAGAGCATTTAGAACCCTTGACAAATAAATACTTGTCTGGTAATTGACTAATTGTAGACGGATCTACAGCTTTTATTATTAACGTAATAGCTTTATAACTGACACATTAACTTGTAACTACCTAATCTGAAAAGAGCCAAAAAAGCTTTTAATAGTGATTACTTAAAATTACCTTTTAATGACATCAATTTAAAAAAATATGTAAATTTTGCCAATTTCTAGTTAAATTCCAGTCAGGAACAAGGTACATAATGGACAACTTTTCGATATGTGGATGAAACAACTCTCTGTTTCAATGCAAAATAAAGCAGAGAATTACAATGAAACCTCAAAACAAACACGTCTATCCCCTTTCAGTTGGCGACCAGCAAGTTCAGATATTAGTCCTACCAATGCTGTTATTGAAGATGTGAAATGTCAACTTGACTGAATTCCTTGGAATACATCTTGAGAAAGGTTTGACTTGGGGTTGGCACACATACAATGTTGTGCCTCAGGCATTTTTTAAGCATCTTTTGAAATTCTATCCAATTCAGGTACTAATGCTATAATGATAGTGTTTTACAAAGTAGTCTACCCACACCTTTCCTATGGATGGGCACTGGCCACTGTAGGAAGGTTGCAGATATAGTTTTTCTATAATTTTTAAAATTTCTATTTTAAAAATGCAGTAGAGAGATCACGCAGATAAGCATTCAAATATTTTAAGTTGTCGACATTCCGGCCCTGTTTTAATAAACATGTCAGTTCTAGCTCAAAATGCAATCTCAAAAGAGGCAATGAAATTTCAATTTTACTCTTATGAAACTAGGAGAAGGGAGAACTACCAAACTGGGAGATAAATAACTGCTTCATGGAGGTTTGCCATCACTGCAGTTAAGAGTTTAATTTGTCAAAAAAATGTCAAATTTGATTAAGAGTGCTCAACTGCTGAAGGTGTTAAAAGTTAGTCTCAAAGTTTTCTGATTGCAGTATCTACAACACAGACAAGTAGGATTGATAATGTCTAGGTAACCTATAGAAATTGTACATAAATTAGGTTATAATTTTGAGTGTTTGCAAAAATATTACTATTGAGTCTTTTGCTCAGATAATTTACGTAGATTTCAGAGTTTGATCATCTTTAACACTTTGAAGCCTGGCCCAATTTTTTTAATGGCAGTTTTCTTTCTTTTCTCCTTATTTTACTTATGGAATGCATGACTTGATGGAATGCCGTTTCCTCCTCTACGAGTAAACAAAGCAAAAGTAGCAAAACAGGTGTTTTGAGCAATCCATGTTAAACTCCTTTACGCCGTCAACTTCCACCCATGCCGGTTACCATTTATTTAAGGTGGGCCCTCCCCATTACTAACCCACACGTATGTAAGTTTGATATGGATCGCTCCAGCAGGATTCGAACCAGCAACCACCACGTGACCTAAATTGCCAGCTCGCCAGCTGACGGTCTTAGACCAAATGGCCATTCTCAGACCTAGTAGAAGCCTATAATCTCAGTAAACTGGTCAAGCTTGCACGGAATACTAGCGCTCTAGTAACACTCATGGTAACTACTTCAATAGACGGCCCAAGCACAACTCGGATTTCGGCTTCATAGTGTTAATTTTGAGTTTAGATACCAGTGAAAAGGGTCCATTGAAATGTTAAAACTTACTATAGATACATCAGCATTATGAGTGTTCAACAATATGTATATATTTTCAGGTGGTGAGTAAAATATTTCAACTTGTAGTGATTTTGATTCAGTTTCAAACAACCTTCAATTCTATCGTCAAAGCTGGTAGTCCTTCACCGACAGTGATATATGCTCTCTGAGACATGTGCCATCTCTCTGGGATAATTGCATTAATTACTTTGTTATTCCAAAACTAAGTAAATACTTTCAAAACTCAATATTTTAGTTATTTATAAGTCCTGCAATTGTGATTTATTAATAACAAAAACGTAAGACCAATACTCTTACTTTTCCTGATCCAAAGCCAACCAACACTATGGTTTGCATATGAAGTACTTTTAGTGACTTTTAAAAGTATTTTGAAAACCCCATCCCCACTCTTATTTGGAAATATCTAAACTTTTAAACCTGGTCTTAAAGGTAACTAAACTGTTTTCCATGCAGAAAGTTTTAATTAATTTATATTAACTAGTATTTTGATAACTTCCTTCTTATAGTTATTTTTGTTTAATTAAATATTTCAATAGAAAATGTGTTTGGATACCATTTGAAACATCTAATATGCTACATTTTCAATCTTGTTGCCTACATGCAGTAAAAGTACCAATAACAGTATCATTTTGACAACTACCGACACGTTTTCACTCAAAACAGATAGTTCAAATTGTAAATGCATATGCAGCAATTTAGAAACTCAAATTTCGGTCTTTGAGTCTATTTTTATTGTTTATAATGAGATAAGAAGTGAATAATCACTCATTAAACTTGTTCTAAACCGAGCCTTCCCCCAAATAAGTCTGTTCAAGTGAGAGTCTACTGTATGACCTATATACAGGAACCTCAGGAGTTCCAATAAAGCATAGATGTACTGTGTAGTGCTAGATGTTGAAATAATATTAAATAAATATTTGTGTTGAAATTGTTAAAACTGTGCCTAAATAACATATTTGGAAATTTTACTTATTGAAAACCAAATCTATTTATAAAGAGTGTGAAAATGTTATTAAAACAAAAGGGTTTGAAATAAAATACATGACACAAGAGGTGTTGTATGATAAAAGTTGAGGCTTTTTTCAAAACTTTTTGGTTCAAACATTTGGACAAAACCTTTTCATATATATATATCTAGTGTATAAAAGAAGTTATGTAAAAATTATCCACTGTTGAATTGATTCACTTGAATGTTAATCTGTGTCAAGTTTTTGTCGCACATTTCCTTTATTAAGCTTACGCTTTTTGAAGGGCTCAGGAGATTCCTTAGTCTCTCTTTTAACAAATCCATGATACTTGTTGACATCAGTTTCCAAATTAGTCACGGTTTTTTCTTTGAATTTGATTTCAGGTTCAGTTAATACAGGTATATTGACAGGCACGAAATCTTGTTTTGGTAATTGAAGATCAATTTCTTCCTCAACCCTAAAATCACAATAGAATAACTTCAATAAGCTTGTTCTTCTAAGAAAAATAGCAGTTTGTTTAACACATTTTGTTAAAATTTCTTTTTTTGGAAAATGACAATTTTAGCTATTATTTTATAATTAAATAATGATTTTGGTAAAAAAAGGTACCCTTGTTACATAATTTTATAACAACCTTTAAAATATGTCAAGGAATGTTACTGCTTAACAAAGATACTGTGGAGCTAAAGAATGAAACTCGCAGTATGCCCAAAGGAAGATCCACAGATTAAGAACCACAAATTTTAAATTCCCTTCTCTCGATTTAAGTAATTATATTTTATGACAATGTAAATTGGTAGGAAAAGTTTTTTTATATCTACAATTTCCTCAAATTATTAGCTTATAGCAAACAATTTTCAACTTATTTATATGAATACTTTGGAATCCCCAACAAGAGACCCCTGAACATATTTCTAGCATACAAATCATTGATGCTATTTAGTAAACTAAATGATGATCTGTTTTTAAACATTTTCTCTGTACTGTACTTTTTTTGACAATAGTGTTGTTATTATTTAACGGAGACACTTACTTGGGCTCAACAACAATCCATGGACCAAGGGGTTCAGATTTAGGTTCAGGTCCCATCATAGTATTTAAACTTTCATCAATATCTTTTC
This sequence comes from Matsumurasca onukii, assembly GCA_018831715.1. Lineage (NCBI taxonomy): Eukaryota > Metazoa > Arthropoda > Insecta > Hemiptera > Cicadellidae > Matsumurasca > Matsumurasca onukii. The sequence continues at coordinate 43,480,075 of CM032061.1, forward strand.
TTTTCTTTCTCTTGACAGGATCTTTTCCTAATTTATTTTTCTTGCTATCTCTTTCTTCTTTTTTTTTCTTTCTGAGTTCTTGTTTCCGTTTTGCCTCTTGTTGTTGCTTTTCTTGTTCTTCAATAGATAGAAAGCCTTCTTCAGGGACATCCCATTTAGATTCTGAAAGATCACAAATTTATTTTGAGAAAAGATATACAGTTTTCAACATTTATCCAGAGAAATAAATGATTTGAAACAAGTAAAATCTTAAACAACATTAAATGGTTGTTAATCTAAGGACAGATGATAAACAACGAGGAAACAAAAAATGGACTACAGCAAAGTGGTGAAGAAAGTTAGGTAGTGGTGGTGGTGGAAGATGGGGGTGGGGTGTTCAAATTGTTCAGCTAATCAAATAATATACACTTTTCTCCACCAAACTGCAGTTTTCTGACTTTAATGAGTCTTGTAAACTGAGTCCCATCTATAAGATATGTTTTTGTTGTATAAAGTATCGGATTTAGAAAATACAAAACCCTAGGTGCGTGCCCAGGGCCTGCGGAGTAATACCGAGCAACTATCGGCTTCCGAGAACTAAAGGACGTGCAGTAGTTCTGTTCTTTAAAGAATTTGTTCAAAGCTGTAAAATAATACTGTACCAAAAAACTGTGATAATATGCTTTTCTTTTTTTATAAGACGTAGTTTTTAAAATTGAAAACACGTTTTGGGCATAAGACATTTTACATATAATTTGTTGAAATGATGGGTGACAAATAACAATAAAACATATTATAAACAAAATAGACAATAACCCTTTTTTTCAAATCCAAAGCATGGATTACAAATAATTTCTAGTAATTGCCTTATATTAAATGTTGTACAAAGTTTACTTGTTACTTGTTTACACTTGTTAACTTGTTTAACAGTTTGTAAACTACATTTCACTTTTATTTTTCTTACCTCCAGAGTTGATATGCCAATAGTAAGTATGACCTTCGTCTGATTTTGCTTCATACCAAACTTTAACTGGAGTTGCTTCAGGTTCAGCTACTGGCGTGGATTCTTCTGTTTTTACTTCTGACTCTTGCTTTAATTGATCTTCTAATTCTTTGCGCTTTTTTTCCGACTCTTCGACAATTCTTTTTGAAGTGTAATCAGGGTTTTCTTGTAAGTCTTTCATGTAAGCTTTTAAAGCTTCCTGATAAACATAAGATATTGTTAAAAAGTGTATTGGTATAAAACCAGAAAGAATTAAAAAGGATTAAAGCCCAAGTCACACCTGCAAATGAGAGAACGAGGGTCATCCAGAAAGTAAAGAACTATTGAGCATCACGCGCCGCGCAGACCCCTCACCACTACAAGTGTGCGAGCAGCTGCTAGCTACATTCTTCCTCTTCAGTTTGAGTGTAGGTTCGTTGCTGTGTGATTACGCATCTCGTGTCCACAGTGATTAATAATGGCATCGACAATTGAAAACCCCGCTAAATGTAAAGTGTGAAATTTAAACACTCGAAAAGTCATGGCAACTGTTTTTGGGATTGAAAGTACTTAATCCATGTCAAATTTATGCCAAGAAAAGAAACGACTACAGCCATGACGTGGTGCAGAGTGATTATCACTTATTCCCAAAGCTTAAGGATTTTTTGGGTAAAAAACAGTTTGCTAACGATCAGGAACTCAAAGAAGCCAAGAAATCCTGGCTCATGTTTTTGGCAAATGAGTAGAACATGGGTATGGAAAAACTGGTCCCACGTTAAAACCAGTGTCTTGAAATCCATAGCGATTGTGTAGAAAAGTAAAGGAAGGTTCTTATTTGTACCAAAGTTTAGTATTGATATCTTTGACCAGCCAAAGTCTGGATACCCTTGAACATCAATTGTTGCCTCAACAGATAATAATTCAAACTATCCACTAGTGAGGCACAAATAATTTATACACTATTTACAATAACAGGCAAGTGTACTAGGCGGCAGGTGAATTTATGAAGGTACTGCCAAAAACTTAAATATCTTTGACATGGTTCCTTCAAGAAAACATTAAATTAACCAATGATAGTTTGAGCTTTTAGAACTGGTTGAGGAAACCCCAAAATTAGACATTCAATTAAAAAACATAGCCAAAACTAGCCTGTTGACCATGAACCGGGTAACTATCTTAACTTTGCTCAGCCTACACTATGTAAGTGGTTTTTAAATAAGCTATTTGGTATGTTGGCTGATGAAAGAAAGAGTGTATTTGGGTTGAAAAGACAGCATTGAAAGTGGAGTATTTACAGCTTAGCTATGCAGAATACAGTTGATATGTTTACTTTGAGAGTAAAAGGAAAGAAACCTTTTTGCCAGAGTTGAAACTACTGGCCTAACGTTTGGTACATAGTGCTAAAAACTCCACCAGTAGAGGACTAGGTTCTAGGAACTACATTTAAATAAAGATAATTAATATCTTAACTTAAGATCTAACCTAAGACTATTCCAACCAATATTTAACTACCCGAATCGTTAGGAGTAGTTTTTCTCCGGAAGTGGCAGGAAAAGTCGTTTCTTTCCTTTAACTAAATTGCTCTCCGCCACTATTATGAACTTTCAAACTAGTATTTTTACATTTCAAACAAAGCCTGTACAATGTACTTACCTCTTCCATTTTTTTCATATCTTGGTCCAACTGAAGGGACTCTTTGTAACTTTTTGCACTGTTTTTACTAATTTCTCCCAATCTTTTAGCAACATTTTCCTTGTGTTTTTTGCCTGATTCATGGAACTGTACACTCTGAAAAAAATTACAAATGACTTGATGCTTGTGTGGTTACACATTAAAATAGTAAAACTGTTTGGAAAACTACTGAAAACTGTTCAATTTTAAACTGAACAAACTTACAAACACTTTAAATTTTACAAATGATTTAAAAACTTGAAACTAAAATTATTATTTTTAAACTATTTTTTCATGTAAATATTTTATTTGCTTTCTTGTAAAAATAAATAAATATGAAGGTACTAGATAAAATAATATTGTTGGATAAAAAAACTACTGAACATGTTTTAATAAATTATTTTAAAAACATTTCCAGTGGGTTTTCATTAAAAATATAGCTTTATTTATGACCAACCACTTAAGTTTGAAAAAATATAGGTATTCTTTACAATTCATAGCTTCTGTCCCTTCTTGATGAATTGAATTATTCTCAAATTACTTCTCATATTTTTAAAGGAAAGGTTGGAAGTTAACAAATGATCGTCAAAAGAAGAGTTTACTGCTCTTAAGTTATTTGGTTACTATATATAAAACCTGAAATTTCATAATAAACTAAATAAAATTTGAAAGCAAATTTTGTGAAGCAGACTGGGACTTGAACCCAGATTCCTCATTTGCGGGACGAGTGTGTGACAATTACACTATCCTAAGGGTGCTCATAAGACTTATTTAAAGGGGGCAGCATACTGTAGGTCTGTATTCAGTTCTGTAACACACTTTTGTGTATTCTACCATGGAGAATGGGTGCCTATGCACTATCTAACTTACCTATTTTGCTATCAAATTTAAGTTGTATTTAATCTGATTGTTTTCAGATTGATTAATTTCTCAAATCAACAAGTTGTATAACATATACATGTCAGATGAATTTATGTACAAACATTTAGATAATATCTAAGTATATATATTATATACTTAGAAAATTTGAAAGCTAAATTTGTGGAGCTATAACTTTGCATCTGGGATGTGTTCGACATGGCAACATCCAACATCGCGTTTGATCCATCTCAGCTTCAATACCATTTAAAAAATAAATCTACTTCAACAACATAATTTTCTTCAAGTTTTAACCCACTTTTTGCATCTATCAGTTGGTGAATCAACCTTATTTTTAGATGGAACAAATAAGAAAAATTAACTTAATTATTCAAATACTTCAAACACATTTTATGTTAAAGTGTGCAACCAGTACAAGGTTCTTCCAAGAATGCTCAGTGCCCAGCTCAGCGTTTACAGGATCATTTACGGTTTACATATGAGACACCTACTGGTGCCGTTTCAGCAATAAATAAATTTTTCTGTACATCAATGTTGTTCTTGTTATTTAATGAGATGCGGTGAAATATTAGATTATAAAAAAAATAATTGAGAAAAGAGAAAGCGGTGTTAACTTGTAAAAATGGACTGTAATAATAAAATTGAAACATAAACATTAAATGGAAATTACAACAATACAAAACATTTGTTTTAAAGATCAAACATAAATAAATCAAATTACATGAAAACATGAACAAACCAAATTATGAACATTAAAACATGTTTACTATAACAAGTACAGAACATACAGCCCGCCAAAAACAATGTTTTTTATACAATCAGGCTTCATGGATTGTAAGAGGGCAGAGTTTCCCTGCACAAAAATATGGTATTGTGAAATATATGAGCGTGAAAAACATGTGAGCGTGTGTAGCATGACTAATTTGGGAAATTCGTATCTTTCTCTTTGGCGTTAGGTTTCATTCTTGAAGTGCAGCCATTTGGTTGATTACACTTTTCTTATACCAGTTTGCCTGTAATCTAGTTAAAACAGCTTACATGAAACACCCAATAAAACTGGTTCATCTATTCAGCAGGTTTCAGTAGAACAGGCTGATTTTGTTGTTCAGTACTTACAGGTTTGTTGTCAGCAATCCAGCACTTGCAAAAGTCGCAAAACTTTTTTGCTTGGGATTTCCAATAGTCTGCCCTGAAATCAAATTTGAAAATACTCTAAAACACACTCACTTAATTTGTAAATATTTCATATAGCTCAGTGCTAGTTGGCTATTTTGTTTTAGTCCCATAGAGCTATGTAAAAGTAAGTATTTCCTTAAGTTGAGGTATCTCACTTTATAGAATACTTTATGCTAAAGCTTCAAAGACTTTGCCCAAATCACTGTCTGATAAGGGAAAACAGAAATACAGCTCTGAAAAGTCATAAAACATTTTAACACTTTAAAAAAGTTTATTTAATGAAAATTGTAGTCATGATTTGTTACAAGAAAGTTTACGTTTTTATATTGTCCTTATGGGACATAACTCAAGGTCCCACTCAACAAGGTCAGGCTCTACTGAGCACTATTCGTTTCCTGTTGGGTTAACATTAATATCCTCAAGGAATTATTCATAACAATTTCTTAAAGACAGATTTTCATAACAATTTTTGGTATTTATCTGCTTTTAGGGTGACAATGTTTCTAGTCTCAAAGAATATGGCAAAGAAGGGATTAGTATGTATATTAAAGCATGGAAAGATCAGGCAACAGTAGTTGCGGTAAGTCAAATGGTTCTGCTTGGTGTAGCCTTTTCAATACTAATCAAAACTTAAAGACTATCCTTAGCACAAAAAACTATTCATACTTCTTGATGTACTAAAAAGCTATTTTCAACATTGCAGACCTTCAGAAGAAAAGAGTTTGTATTTGTGCAATGTTGAACTCTACGATAGAACGTAGGGTCAAGATCAATGAAACTCACAAGGCATAATATCGCCTAAATATCTATCACATTTTTCCCCATCGTCTCACAGTGTTATAATTCAAATGTACCAGAAAACCCACAAGGCATAATATCACCTTAATATCTATCACACCTTTTTACCAATCATCTCACAGTGTTATATTTCAAATGTACCAGAAAAATCAATCTGATATGTTTTTTGACTCTGTCTCTACAATAATCCTACCATCAATTTCAAACCTGGGACTCTTGTTCCTATACCAATAAAATACAACCAAAGAACATGAAGCTGTTACAAAATAAAATCTTTAAAGAACTAGCTTTAAAACAAAACAACATGCACAAAAACGCAAAGAAACCATCAACAACTTGAGAAACTCAACACAGTAACAGTTGGTCAGCCTGATACACACCTGTGATTGGTCGTCCACTGCACCCAGTCAGCCAGCCATTTGATTAGTAGCTGTCACTAATCGTGAACAAGTTGAGTTTCGTTGGTTCTGATTGTTTTTAACATATTTGTACATGTAATTTTAGTTCTAAGCTAATTTGTTCTTTTTAATTTTTTGTAACATTAACAGCTATATGGTTGTATTTGACTGGTCAACTTATGCTGATTACTTTGGGCTAGCTCATTTTCTAAGGTTTTGTGTCAAATTAAGAAGCCTTGCAAGAGATAGTAAACCGCTATGTGACCTTCAAGGTACTAAAAATTAGTGAAAGGTAAAAAATTATCTAAAACGATAGCCTTATTTTTAAAAATGTCAGACTGGTTTTCACCTGTTTTCCATAGCTAAGTAGCTGGGGTCACAGGCATACATAATAATGTCTTGTACATTTTAGAGTAAGAAGGTGCAAGCAAATAACAATTGTCACCGAAAAGCAGTTGTCCTTAACTGCAAGAAGTGGCAACATCAGCTTGCTCAGGCCCGGGCAGGTCTATCTGTCTGCCTGTGTTATTTACCCCCCGCTGCGCTTGGATGTCCATATTTATTTATCTCACATTATAAAGTTACATACACATATTTGTTCAATGCAGATCAACTACTCAAATAAGTGTTTAGTTGCCATTCATTTAAGCCACAGTGCAGGATTTTAAGACCACTCGTTTTCAAAATTGGACTAGTTCATAAAATAAATAACAAAACAAAAATGAAGATACAACTGCAAAACCTCCCACGTCCAGTTGTTAGTCTGTCACCCTGTATACAGGGTGTTTATATAACACTTTCCAACTTTAACATTGTCTCTCTCATTTATTATAAGAAATGTTTATTTGATTATGATTTATCAAGATGTGTTATTTCATTACTGTTACATCAAAACAAATTAATTTTGGAATTTCATTATATAATAGGTATCTATTATATTATTTTGAATAGTTATATTTGGTAGTTTTTAGGTTTACTTAAAGTCTCAGTTGGAGCATCAACTGCAATTTAAAAGTTCTTTTATTTAGCTACTCATATCCAATAAAACTTTTGAGTCAACACTTAGTTTCTATTGTCCTAATAAATAAATTAAGAAAACAGTGCTAAAGGTTGAAACTTGTTTCTAAATACCTAGTACTTATTATTATGCTCTGGTAATCAATTCAACCTAACATTGTTTGAAGAACTGTTGATTTTTATACTAAAACTCACAGTTTGGGTTTTCTTCTAGGGCATATCAAATCAAAACTAGTCATGATTTTAGCGATAAAAATGGGTTTGCACAAAGGGTACTACTATTATGTTCCCAGTTTTGGGTAAGCAATCAAATAATGTTTGAACAAACTACAAAGATACTTTTCCATTTAGTTTCCTTTGATACTACATTACAAGTAACTTGTGTTTAATTCTAAATAGAAATGATAAAGTTGTCCTAAATCAACAAATGAGCCTGTATTTTTATCACAAATAATTCAGGCATAAATAATACAAGGGAGTTACTCAAGAAGAAAATGATATCGTCTCTCTAGTAAATACACTAAAGAGATCTATAAGGTTTTCATTCTATCTAATAAACTTGTCAAGGTAGAATCATTGAGTATTGAATAAACCATAAATTGACAGAGTGTTTGAGTCGAGCGTGCTTGGGACAGAACACAGTGAGGCTTGTATATAAAGTTCAGTAAATAGAAGTCACTTATAGAACTGTCAAGACAGATCATATGTGTCAGTCAACCGAATGCTTTCACGGCATGAAGAGAGGAGAAGAGGGGGGAAAGGAATAGAAATAGCCAAATCCAAACAGAATAGAACAGAGGTTCACAATCATTTATTCAACTTTGGTTCTCACTTCACAATCATGAGTGGCTCAAGTCCAAATGGCTCTTTTAAAAAAGAACCTGCCCAATACAATTTTCCTTTTGAACATTTTTCATTATACATGAATATACTATGGATGATCTATTTCTAGAAAACCCCACACATTTATCTGGTAGGTCATATACAAGTTGGTAGTTTATATTTTTGATCTGTTGGCATTTAAAGGAATAACAATAGTGTTTTATGTTTGATTGTAATTATGGACAACATTATAAAGATGTTTAAAAGACGGTGTTACACTCTTTGGGAAATGGTAAAAAGGGTCAAAATAAAATTAAAAATTGTATTTAAAATTTTTTTTATAAGATAGCCATTATTTGGGTTGTTTACTTTCTTTTGTTTCAAAACAGTGACCATTTTTACCTTAGCTAAAGTAGAAAATCTTATTAAGTGGGAAAACAGTGTGGTTTATAAACATAAGTCTTTTCTTTAGAAAATCTAACTTTCAACAATTTGACATCAAAATATTCATCTGCAAGGAAAAAAGAGTTTTAGCAGAAAACATGACTAAAAAAATAATAATTTACCGGTTTTTACCAAAATTGTATTCATAAATTAGTTGTTTCTCAACGGTCATATTCAATCTTTTGATGGAAATTTTCACAAAATTAATTTTTGACTGAAAAGTATTTTTGCACGTAAACTACACCATTTTTCCACTATTTAGATGAGGCCATTTAAAATGTAAGGACTCAGATTGACATGCTTTTCTTTACTACAAGTGTTAATATGTTATTACAGATCCTAAAGAGAACATCCACCTTTTAAAATGACTCAACGGATTTTCATAATTTCTGGTATATTGATAGGCAATAAAATAGATTTTGATTCCAAATGTCTGAAAATTGATGGAAAAATACAATTTTTGATCATTAAAATTGTTTTTCTTATGGGAAGTCTAGTTCTGTATTGTACGCATGTGTAGGAATTTATTATTAGAAATAGAACATCTTTACAAAAGTCTTTATGAACAACCTTAAAACTCACTTTTAATTAATTGTGCATTTCTTAGGTAAACATTTACTGTGGTACAGTATTTAAACATTTGATTTAAAATATTTTATAGAAACACCTGAAGTAAACTTGAACCTTCATTAGGGTTGGTTGTTATAAGTACTACAAATAAAACAGTTTTTATCATGCGATTCATGTCTGTGACAACTAAGAGTTTCTACAATTTAAAAATAAAATGGTAAATTTTAATTACATTTAAAAAATAAACAATCAAGTTTTATAAAACCCTTTGGTTTAGTTCACAATACTTAGTGTATTAGTTTTAACAATTAGATCAATCAATTGGTAAAGTTAACTGCACCATTATTATCATTTTAATTCTGCTGGTATATGCTCATATATTGGCTTGTTATACATTTAATACCATACTTGTATAGTAGACTAGAATATGTCAATAGTTATCACATTCAAATTACATGATATTACAATGATCCTAATATCATTTATGGCACTTAAAAACATTTTGAGCTAGACTAAGCAAAGCTATTAATAGCTTTCGTCAAGTTTAATGTGACAATTCTCTTTGGGGTTTTTATTTATGAAATATTCAGCTGTTCAGACCTATTCTCCCTCTAAATTAAGGAAGTATGGAACAATCAAATGTCTAATAGCACCAATTATTTCGCATGATTGTATCAGCCAAATGTAAGAAATCTTGAAGGTACCTTTTTCTAGCAAGGATCGGCCGACAGCTCCAGCTGCTGAATATTGTGAGGTTAAACAAACATTAATTTGCCTATCCAATAAGCTGATTACCTAGTTAACTGCTGACCAGCTGGGGCCGTCGCTGGTCGAAATTGCTGCTAAGAAAAACACCTTCAGGGGGAAGAACCCAAACAAATACAAAACAGATCTGAACAGAGTATTATTCATGACACCAATGGTATTAATAACACTCATGCAGTAATTACAAGACAAACAGAAAACAAAGCGCACGTTCACTGTGATGGTAACTGAAGAGGAGTTTTACCCAAAGAAAATTGTTGAAACACATTAAATATTCTACACAGCCATCTAACATTAACAATTAACACACTTACAATCTATGAATTGGTGAACACTGCAAAAACACAGCGGAACTGACAGTGAATAAAATACTGATGGATCACAACATGGAAGAGGGTAAAACCAAACCCAACCTAGGGAAACTCACTATACCCGAGTTAATAACAAAACTCAAGTTAAACAATGAATAAATTATGTTTTAAGAAAGAAATGCTGTTTGTGAGACAGCTACAGATCTTTGTCTAGACTTATTTCTAGATGAACTGAAAACAGATACATAAAATGGTACAATTCCACATTGACTGTTGAACGTAAGATTCTAGTTGTGGCTTGTTTTAAGTGTTAACGATACATTCTATAATTAACAAATATTGCAAAGATAAATGTTTAGTGTTGTAATTAAGTTTATTCGTTACATTTTGAAGCCAATAACTGAAAATAACGGGTTTAGTTACATTGGTATTTTGGAACATTTAAACACTTACAACCATTTAATAGTTAACTTGGATATGCCACAGAGGATTATGTGAAATTTGGTGTTGGTCCCTTGTCTACTCTATTTCTAGACTACAATACAATACTACATAATTAACATCATTTCAACGTATAGTCTTTTAACCCTGTTACTGCCAACATCTTCACACTGTTCAAAGATTCTATTCATTGGATAATCTCCTCATCTGTTTATGTCTGAAATTTGTTAGATTAAACCTTTCACGAAGATAAATACTGAACTTGTTTGTATACAGCACAAAGTTGTGTTTAAGATATTTATTTGACAAGTTACATAAAGGCACTGTTTAATGCAAAAGCGAGAAAGTTACAATTGTTCACCCTTGTGCAATAAAGAGCCTTTGTGTAGATTCATATACAACACTCTACCTGGTCCCATATACATGGGTTCATGGTTTCAAACATTTTGAACAAATCAAGTTGAACATCTTAAAAACCCTAATTTTAAATAAAACCCAAACGAAACGATGTTCTTATAGAAAGATGCTTGTTTACACTTAAACTACAGTACCAAAATGCCAGATACTATAAGCCTTTGTTTGAACTATTTGTCTACTAAATTTAGTAGCTTAATATACTGGGAACTGATTTTTTTAAAGTAACAGCACTTGATCTCTTACAATTGAGTGGGCCAAATAACTAAAAATTCCAGATTTATTGAACAATGTCACAATTGACACCAATTCATCATAGGGATGTATAAAATGCACTGACGGTTCTATAGTTCTATAATGTGTCCCTAATGCAATTCTGTTCAGCTCAATAAACATACAGTACTTGAAAACAGCTGACAAGAAATAAAATAATTTGATGAACCTGGTTGGAGATTCCTATTTTTGGCACCATGGACTCAATAGAATATTGATTAGCTACAGTTAATAGCAGGTATTTAATGGTGAGGAACACTGCTTAGAGCAGATTTCTGTAGTCCAAATTTATAAGGCTAATAGCATAAAACTGTCGAAATAGAACGTACTGTAGTTCAAACTCATTATGGGGCCAGGTAAAATGACTTAAGTAGTGGTTTATCCTACAGTTAAAAAATATTTTGAACATTTCTAATAGTTTTACTTACAAAACAAATGGTTTTCTCTATTACAATAAATCCTTTCCTTATACCAATTCTAGTTCAGCACTACTATAACATAATGTACGTTAAATCGAATGAATGGTAAGAAGGTAGTACTGATTACAAACACACCGTGTTCAACCGTATCTTTTTAGTGAAAACACACAATTTAGAAATATGTAATTATGGAATATTCAGTTTAGGACTTGATAGTTACAACAATGTATTTTGTTAACATCATTTATAACAGCTATAGAATTGAATATTAAAATTTATTTTACATCATATTAAGTTAAGGTAAAACTCTGTTACAACAATTGTAGGAGCTTGAGTTAATCTTGGCATACTTGAAATCATCCACCGCAAAACGAGAAAAAATATCATCAACTAAATGGATGTTCCATGCTTTGACTCATAACATTATAGAGTACACTAAACCTGTGCTTAATTTTGTCTGAAACAGCATTTCAAACTTTCCGAAGTGCAGTTAGAACTGAAAGAGGAATCGGGAACCAGTTTCACTGCACTCTTTAGTACCACTTACGGCAATGTAAACGTCTATACTGATGTGTATTAGCGGATGGTGTTCTCGTCTGTTTATCTTTGTGTGTGTTAGCGAGCCAGCTGACTGGCGACACACAACGGACCTACGCACATACCTCACTATCATTACTTTGCTTTGTGTCTAGAGACCAAGAACCGTAGGTAGCGCATGTTATAAACGTCCTCCTCTAATACTGATAGAGCACAAGAGGTTGTTTTCAATTAAATATTTATATAATGATGAAATGAATTTTTTTCTGTTCTTGGTATTATAAACGTGAGTTCTGTTAAGTTTAATTCAACTAGACAAGCGTTTTATTACATATAATACACTCGAAAAGTGTGATAGATACTACAAAGTCAGCCTCTCAGCCCAAGCGTGGTTTGATATCCCTGTCAATGATGAAGTGTTTTACAAACTCAAGTTTTACAACTAGGCACTGGACTAAACATATTTTAACATCACAACATGATGCTTTCAGATCTTACGACTGCAATTGGCTTCAAACCTACATTATCTAACCTATAAGCCATCAACTAACCTGGTTTTTATCAACATTGCTTCTTTACTTTAATACTTTGTAAATATATTGTCTTTGCATGGTCTTTTGGTAAAATTTAGCTATATCCTGGTTGTAGTACAATCAATTCTATAAAATGTATAGACTTATGTGAAGATCATCAAAAAATATCATTAAATGTAAGTTGTTAAAGAAAAGAGAGTTCATAATAATTACAACAATTATTATGTGCATAAAATTTAAAAAATTTCAAAACGGAAATTACAATATAACTAATGACATCAAAGACGAAAATATAACACCTGATAAATAGTATTAGGTATTATAGCATTGATATCTTCACAGTTAAGTTATTTTTCTTAAATATGTGGATACAATTGTATTACTAACAAGGAATTATCTTGCTTCAAACAAAGTTCATAACAAGACACAACATTTCAAACCAACATAAAAGCAAACAAATAGCAATCAAGAATACTCAAAACAGTCCAACAAACGTACAAGGCTTCTTTCTGGATAAGGAGGAAAATTTCAATTTTGTTAAAGTTCAGAGTAAAGGTTTGTTTTTCTATTCGATATGTAAACTTTTTATATTGATCAACAATTCTAAATTCAGTGTCAGGTAACCATTAGAAAAATAAAAGTTACACATTAATTTCATGGCCCGCCATAATAATTTTTAATATTTATATTAATTTTGATATTTTATATTAATATAAATGTATAACCCAAATTTTAACTGCAATAATAGATCCAATTTTCAAAAATGACTATTTTTATTTGAACTTTTAAAATCTTATTTAAACTAAAATATATTGGAATTGACAGTTAGTCATTAATAGAAACCTCTTCAATATTGACATAAACCTCTACTTTTAAGTGAAATATTATAAATCTGCATCCAAAGAAGTGTGTTCTGAAAGGGAATCAGCTTTGTTTCCATTGTTGCAAAAGAAAACCTTATTACCAATTAATTAATTAAACTTTATTAAACAGTACCAGATAAATTTTGAATTTTATTTAAATACCAAAACTGATCATTATTAGTTAGTTGTAACTAAGATTATGACTTAAATATTATTTGTTTAGGCCTGACATTATATTAAACACTATTGTCAAACTACAATATTACTTTGTGGCACTTGAAATTGTTGAAAAATATCATAATTACATGTTATAACTTTGTAGCTTAACTAACTAGACTACATTAAAACTAACAATAACTACACAAAAAACTCAAAATAAACCAAATACTATAAAATCAAGGAATTTATACACCAAAGGAGGAATTTGGAATGAACTACATCAAATAGGAACAGGCAGAGGGTTGCATGAGGAAATTGATAACAATCAATGGAAAAATTATACCGTAATTGACGTCTACAACATTTTTGTAAAGCACCTTTTTTAGTGAAATATCAAAAAGGATGATTTGTAAAACACATTACATGCTAGTGAATTATTAACAAACTGACTAAGATAATAAACCACTCGTCTTGAGGTTTACAAACTACAAATGTTCACAGTCTAAGGGAAGAAATGTGTGAAACGAAGGGAATGTAGGGAAATAAGTTCCAGCTCAGCTAACACTATACACACATGTTTCGCATTGGCAAACATTTTCAAATGAAAATCATTATTTATTGTTCAAAGCCCTAACAATACTTTGCTATCAATAAGAGTCTCGTTAAATTGCTAATAGTTCAAAAATAGTGTATACATAATTAAAGAAAAGTGGTAACAGAAAAATATTAACGCAGATTTAAGTGGAGTTATAATAACATAAAATGAAAGCTCTAAATCCTTCAGAGATATTGTAATTGTATGGTAAAGTATTGTTAGGACTTTAAAATCTAAGATTCAAGAAATCTTTAGATAATAATAGATTAAAATCAATGGATGAAAAAGTATTATTGCAAGCTCATTAATGGAGAGGGAGGGTTTACATATGGCAAGTGAAGAATAAAATCTCAACTCAACCCATGTGGCTAGATGAGGGAGATTCGAGAAACAAACATCAACCACTGACCACCGGGCCAAGCTGTTCTTGCTCATCCAAGAGCTGTCCACAGGATGACAAGTAAAGCGACAATTAGCAAGAGACAGTTTGTTTTCCCTTCAAATTCATTAACCTGTTCAGGGTGCCAAAATTGGCAGATTTCAGTTTGTGCCCCCTACAATGTAAAAGTACCCTTGTGCAAGTAACGGTCTACATTAACTAGGCAGGTCAGTTGACTTTGAAAGTATCATTAATTTTATTTAAGAATCTTCTGTCACTTTACTTCTCACCGTGTAAATTTACCCTCTACTCTCTACTAATCCAAACTTTTTTAAAACAATACAATTTACTATTGAATTGAAATTAATGACTGAAGTTATTTAAGAACAATAGATATTATGAATTTCGGGGACATTAAAATCTATTGGAAAGACACACAATTAGATTATCTAAAACATGATATGCCATTTTACACTACAACTTTCAACTTTACTAGGGGAATAATCACTACGATAGAACAGTGTTCAAGTTGGATTTCCTTCAAAACAAAACCAACAACCAATGCTTTTTTAACTAATTCAATGATTATCTTTTATTTTGCATAAAAACTCACAATGCAATTAAAAAGTACTGTTTTGAATAGTAACTTTTAGTTACGCTTTTTACTTAGTATTCAATTTATAAGGGTAGTTTTACAAAAATGCTTTTTACTGTAGCTTCTCAGACTTATTAATTCATACCAATAAAACACACTTCATTTGTGTCAATTACACACTATCATAATAATATTTAGATTTTTGTTGGCTACACACTGTGCAAAATTTGGTTTTATGGGACTATGTATTATCTCTATTATCAATAAATTAATAAGTCACTATCCAAGTTGAACACTGCAAAATACATTTAAAAATAAACATTTAAAATAAAACAACAATAACAACAAACTAAATCAACTATCCCAGGACTAGATTGCAACAAGACTAGATTTAAACACACAGGAATACTGATATTTGGCACTAAATTAAGACCACTTTAACTAATACCGACTAGATTTAATTGTTTTCATATTCTAGATTCGTGCTTTTGGACTTTAGAGTTCTTATACTATTATTTGTCTTTTCCGTTTCTTCTTAACTAAAACAGATCATTAAGGGACTGGCTTCAACAGATGGAGTAGAATTGGGTAGTGAATATCTTCATCGTAATTTAAGTTGTTTGATTTCAATTGCAAATGACGGTCCCAAATTTGCTCATTGTACAGCTCTAAGATAGTGCAGACAAAACCAATTTGTTCTGCCTCGGACTTGAACTTGTCAAGTGTGGTTCCTCTCTTGGGGGCAGTTACCAAAGCCTGGCCATTTTCTGTCAAGGAAGCCCACATTGTCAACACTAAGTCTGATCGCCCATCATCAAAAAATAAACAATCTGCAGCCAACACAATATCAAAGGTGTTTCTTGTTTTATCCGAATCTCCCCATTGTAAGACGTCACAAGATACTCTGGAAGAATTTTTAAATCCGTTTTCATCAATTACATGTCGGACATTGTCAACAGATGAAATATTTCCATCGGTAAGGCAAATTTGAGAGGCTTTAGTATATTTGGCAATTAGTAATCCAGCAAGGCAAGTCATTCCACCTCCTAGCTCCAAGACAGTTTTCCCATTGAACACTTCCTTGTTACATAGTGCATAGTATGCTAACACTTCTTCGGAAGGCCAAACACACACATTGCCAGTATTGTTGAATCCCATCAACTCTACTGGTGTTATAGTTTTAGTCAAATGTCGAATTTTCACAGAGTAAACTTCTTGATGAATTGCTACAGAATATTCAAACCAATGTACGCGAGGATCATTAGATACATTTTCCAACTGGTGTAAATTGAACAAACCAAAGCTGGAGATCCTCCGTACGGATATAATGTCTTCTGAGAGTTTGTCTAATTCTTCTTTATTATGTTGTAAGGCTCTTGCTAATAGTTTCCAGCGTTTGCGAGCCATTTCATTGTGGTTCTGGCATTCACCGTTCATGATTCATAGCTCCAAGAATGCTCCAACTCTTTCTACTCCGTTTGAATGCCTGCAATGAAGCAGAAACTTCATTAAATTTTGAAATACTTTTCTTGTAATGAACAGTGTTCAATGTGCATGTTAATATGTTTCTTGTCTCATTAATTGGGCTCCTTCAAAATTAATGGAAATTGTTTGATGCAACGTCCCAGGAACATAACATGTTAACTCCATTTTTGTTCCATTGAACATTGTTTATGTACAAGTATCCTGTTACATTTAAAGTCCCACATTTTAATAGAAGAAAAACATAGAGACAGCTGATGTCAGAGTGGTTCAAAAGACTTAACTAGCTAATGCAAGTAACTATCTAACTAAAACTACAAGCTTTTATACTGCAAAAGGCAACATAGTAAATAAACAAATACTTTGTGGAAACCTTATAACATGTTATAACACCGTCAATGATTTGTTTAATAACTACAACCATCCCAACATTCAGACATTGAACTAACTTTAAACAATACAATTTGTTCATTAATTTGCTCTCACTCATTGGAATAGTTTTGATTTAACTTTTCGTCAGTGTTCAGCGCTCTCCCAGTCACGTGCCAAAGACTCGTCCATAAAATGGCCACAATTTAGATTAGACAACTTTTGAGTGCTTTTGGTACAACAAAAAAGCCTCAAATTGTATGATTTGATTTCATACAATTTTGGAACAGCTATTTCTGATATTACTATTTCCTCGTTTTTTGTAATATTCTAGTTATTGAATCAAGTCTTTTGAATCTGTTTGTACAATCATATAATGCAATAGGAAATATGCTTATGTAGTGCTTATGTTGGAAATATGCTTTTGCCAACTATAAGTTGATGTCTTCGTAGGTAATAAGTTGATGTCAAGGATGATAGAGTCTTAGATTAATGTGTATTTTTTTATTGTGACTGTCCGAAAAATTTGAAGTTTTATTTGTACTACTATTAGATGTCCATTTTTGTAGAAATAGATTAATAGTTCAAGATCTCACTTATGACTATCTACCGTCATCTGTTATATGTTGAAAGGGAGTGTTTTCCAGTGAAGATAATGAACCAGCACCTTGGTTGCCAAGTTACATTCAGTACAGAATTCTTTTAATGTTAACAAATTACCAAATTTTGTCTGATATTACTCTTCTTTGTTATTTTAATGCTACCAATACAAAGTACTTAATCTAAAAAGGCATAGAATCCTACATTGTCTATCTTGTTCAGTCTATTTTTACGGTTGCCAGGTTTGAAGACACCAATTATGGAGGTATTTTGCCCTCATCTGTTATTTTAATAATTCTTTCACTAAATTCTAGAATTCAATAAAGAGAAGTAAAAATCATTCGCTGACTATCTTTTCCAGGTTAAAAGGTTAAATATGGGAGAAATCTTTTCCTTCTGTTAGTTGAATAGTTTATGGGTAATAAGTTATAGAACTCTTTACAAGAAAGTAGAAAACATAAGTTTCCTATTATATTCCAATCCATTCTTACAAGGTTGGTAGGTTTAAATAGGCTATATGAGATCTGAATTTGGCCAGGTAACTTTTGAAAGACTACAAATCAAATAAGATGCCTATTTTTATCCAGGTCTATTCTACAGGGTTGCCGAGTTTAAAGAGGCAAAAAAAATACTCCCTATTATAACCATTTTGAACCTGCCAACACAGTTTTCTGGACTAGATAAAGATAAATAATCTACAAACCTGAAACAAAGTTCTATTATTTGGTATATGAATAATTTTAAAAGATGAAAGCAAAATCACTCTTTCTCATGACCACTTTAAATTGGCAACCCTGAACGGAAGGATAGGCACACCTTCTTTGAGTTTTATTTTTATTTAATTTATTTTATTTTTACAATTTTCAAATCATCTTGGCCCCACCCAGTTGTGCACTTGTCGGTGGGGACTCTATGCAATAGATTATATCAGCAAACTTAAATCAGAAGACCATTTTAGAAATCATATTTTTCTATAACCATTGAACAAATAGAAAAAAGGTAAAATATCAACTTTATTTCCTGCCAAAATTTGCTAAACACCATTGAAAGTAACTGAGACTACAAAGGGAAATTGTCTACTTTCATGGCACATATTTCTTATGACAAAAAGAAGTAATTTAAATAAGAACATTATTTATAAAAATGCACAATTTTAATTTAAATCAACATCAAAAACAAAACTCTATGTCTTAAGCATCAGATATAAAGAGCGCAGCGTCCCATTGTTATAAAGTTGTCAAAGTTAATGCTAGCCAATTGATAAAAATAGGCGTACACAATAATGGATCAATCTTGGCAAGGCAGTTCAATTCGAATCTTAGACTACTTCAGTCTAGAAGACAAAGCTTTCACAGCCAATACATTCCGTTACACACTCAAATACTGTAGTTATTAATAAACTTCAGTGCACATTATATAATTGATTTTTTTACTTGTTGATCAAATCAATATTATGTTTATAACTAAATAACTTAGCATACATGTAGAGTTCTTTTTTCTGTATTTATAAACATTCCGTTGTCATACTGATAAATAAATAAATACTAAGGACGTTTGGGGCAAATCTCTTTTAATATGATCTAGCGAGTAAAATAACTGTTACTTTGCAAACAAAATGCTTGATATTTAGAGGTGTAAAAATCAATATTTTAAGTGTTTAAATCACTTGTGTATGAGGGCAATCCAGAAAATATGTTTTGCTAGAGGACATATAAAAACGCTTAATACCTTCTACATACCTGCAACAGAACTTTATTATTCTCATAGTAAAGAGCTCATATTCTCCCAACTATATTTTGACAAACCTGATCATCATTTATTAAACCGAGGCACATGCTTTTCAAAGCTGTTGCATGAAATTCAACTGCTAGTGCCCGTATAAATTAGCGCACACCGCCCTTTTTGGTAAATTTCTTTAGTTTGTAAATTCTGGATTAGGTTAGTTAAGTAACTGTGGACAGTTTAAAACAAAATGAAGACTTTGTTTTGGCAAAACAAAGGTTTTATTAAACTTTGCCAGAACTACGTGATGCAAAACCATTTCTTTCGGGGTCAATAGCGCTATTAATTTGAAAAGCAATAACTTTACTTGTAGCAGGCATATTATTTTTATGTTAGAGTCCAGTAAAACGGATCATCAATGTTTCGAGCATACTGTTGGATTCAAAATGTGTTGACTGTCCCACGTTGTACACTTTGCAAATACAATCCTAGATTTATTCAGTGACAGAACTTACTATATGGATAGCACTAGTAGAATACACTTTGATTATATTACTTTATTTTTTCATTCACATTTTATTGACAACCCCTTTTCTGGCAGGCATTCAAATTGTACCTGCACAGGATGTTCACATATCTTTTTGAAAGAACTAGTTTCTCAAAACAGAGCTTTCAACACAGAGGTGGGTATGTGATTCCTTGCTAAGCAATGGAAAAGTTTTGGAGAGATTGTAGCATTGTTTGGATGATTTCTCAGTCATGAATTCACTTTGTTCTGTCTCAAAGGGGAAAAACATCTAGCAGTTAATGATTTCAAATGGTGGCCTACCAGAACTACGGCTATAGTTAATGAAACAGTAACAAGAGTGCAAGAAGACAACAAAACTGTCACCAAAATGAAGGGTCTTTTGATTTCACAACAAAGAAAAAATGAACTTGTAAATTGATGAATTGTCGGAGAGTCACTATTGCACCTAATTGTTTTTCTAGTGTTGAAATTCTGTTTGAAGAAAATCCTACTGCAGATAAGTATGTATCTAAATTAATAAGAACTTTTTGTGAGTTAACCCTCTACATATGTTTGTGAGTTAACTTTCAGCAAATTTGAAGTGTTGAAAAACAGACAACAGATGCTTATTGACAAAAATGCTAAACATTTGTTGAGAATTGAAGTTAGCTCATAAGCAGCTTAATCTATGATTTCCTAGGAAGCGGTGAGCGCTATGTTAAGGCCGTCATATGACGGTAAGTTTTATTTTCAATGCTATCATATGAGTGTGTTTTCTAGAGAACGGTGGTTGTTCAAAAACTGCGAAAGCTAGTAAAGACTTTATTTGCCAGGTGTCACATTGTTTTGTAAATAAAAGTCTACCTTGTCCATTTCTACATATGTAAATAAACTTTGACTAAAAAAGTAAACACCATGTCAAAAGTTGTTTTTGACAACATCTGTTTAAATATTGTGTTACGTCCACCATCACTACTATGTTCACCAATACATTACGGCCGTAATATAGCAGCTTTCAGGAAACCATAGCTCCATATCAATCAAATACTCAGGGACTACAAACGATTGCAACCATCATCATCAAAGAGCCAATAGTTTACATAGCCAGCAATGTATATCAATTCAGTAATCCATCATGATTTTAACTTTTATTTCCTCAGTTTTGAATGAGCCTACACCACATTACAACATGATGTTTTTATGTATCTTTTTTAAAGTTAAATGTTGTAGTGACATTGCAGATATTTATGCAACCTTCTTTGTAGAACCTGAATGCTATAGTGATATTTCAAATATTCATGCAGCCCTC
This sequence comes from Matsumurasca onukii, assembly GCA_018831715.1. Classification (NCBI taxonomy): domain Eukaryota; kingdom Metazoa; phylum Arthropoda; class Insecta; order Hemiptera; family Cicadellidae; genus Matsumurasca; species Matsumurasca onukii. The sequence continues at coordinate 43,501,085 of CM032061.1, forward strand.
ATTATAATGCTGATTTAATCTACTTCCTAGGTCCTTTGATATGGGTTGACCGATTTCTCACCCACAAGAGAGGGTCCAGAAACCACTTAGCTCAACTCCTGGGTTTCACTGCCCAGGTAGATGCGCCAAGGTTTTCCAGTGAGACGCCATGGGCCTAATTAATTGGTAGTTCTTACTATGTGATCCAAATTTGAGCTGTTCTAAATTTCTTAGGTTGTTCATTATCTTCCTCTATACCAAAAGTTCCACAAAAGAAAAACAACTTCAAAACTTAACTATCATGTTATGTCATTCACCCTATTTATTAAAACTAGTTGGAATAGAACGTCAAGGATAGTTTTCTAGCTCATGGTCTTGGCCCTATAGTATATTATTTTTATACTTATAGTAATAACAATATTAATCCTTAAGACTTTTTAAGATTAATTTACTACCACGATACTTTGAGGGTTGTTTTACTTAATTTTGATACATTCCAAAGACTGTTCAATATCCTAATCTGTTTCTAGGACCATTTTACTCGTCCAATATGTTTAAAGAACCAATTTTCTACCATGATACATTTTGAGGATTGTTCAACAGCCTCTAGCTACCTTCCAAAAATTCTTTTACTCGACCAGGGATAACTTTTTAGTGCCGTTTTGCCCCGGTAAAACAATAGTTGTCTAGCATCGTTAACACATCTTTCACTATTGGAGGTGTCTATTTTGTGATGGTGAAAGTTACTAAGGCTGCCTTATGGTCGCCGAAAATCAAAAACTTGGTGTGTTCCCCCATGAAAGCGGAACAAATAAGTACAATGGTTTATATTTTTGGTCAAGCAGCTTAATTATCATGGGAATAATAATATAACAGTTGGTTTTTTTAACTCTGGCTGCAAAATGATTTTTCTTCCTGAATTAGTAAACTACCTATCTTATGTCGAAGACTGGCCGGGTCCAGATAGATTGTGTCATTGGTCTATGATAAAAAGACATATGTACACTATGAATAAGTGACTACATACAACTATTAACAAGATGACAGCATAACCTAAGGCCATTTTTTCAATTACCTGCTAACAAACTTGTTAGCTAACTACTGGTTAAGTTGTTTACATTCTGCAATGCTTACATTTTCACGTAACGTACAAAATGCTTATGTGAATGATTGACGATTATTCATGTAATAAAGGTATGTTTTCCTGTTCTTTATTAAATTTAACAAGTATCTACATTGTGCTAAAATAGTTTTAAATACAAACTGTAACACTAAAATGCAAAAAAATAACAGACATAATAAAACTTAAGCCTCAAAAATATTCAGCTTTCCTATTGGCTGGCTGGCAGTTAAATTTTAACAGCCGGTTAAGGCTGAATTAAAAACTTAGCCCTTAGTCTCAATAATCCGTTCTTTGCTTACTTAACATTCTGTTTAATCTGTTATATCTAAATCTATTTGCTTTCATGGTAAATGTTGATGTGTTATATGGGTTTCTTTAAATTTTGTTCTTATATTTTCGTTTTGTTCAACAGTAGAGTGTTTCTATTAATAGGTCTCAGGTTTAAGTTTTACCATGTGCCTTGGACTCAGTCAGTATAACATCAGATCTGGCTGTGAGTGCATCTCAGTGGCAGTGTAGTCACCAGTGTTAATTAAATAGTGTGTTTTGTGTCTGTAGATAAGTATAAATTATCAAACAAAAACCAAAGTGTTGTACAATTTTTATCACATGTCATTTTAACAATTTTTACCTGTCAAGAAGAAGACAAAATCCAAGGATTAAGTATTTCTTTGCTAGTTTTATTTGTTCTATACAATTTTATCAATCTCTTTTGATTTGACACAGGAAATACTTCTTTTAAGTGATTGAATAGATAGGTTGTACCCAAATATTGTGATATAATAAAAAATCAACAATTGATTGCTAAGGTGAGACTATAATATTTATTGTCAAAATAATATTAACTTTCAAACATCGGTCATTTTGATTGCAATTTTAGTGTTCATAGGTAAGTAAATGATACCTAAAATGAGTACCTTCAGGTTTTAACATGTCAATCTCCTTTCATCAAAACCGGTCTTTGATTAGTTTCATGTGTACTGCCCGCTACATTTGGAAGTTCACAATTTTACCTCGTGTTTCCTAGTCATTTTGCCAGGGTAAAATAATGAAGTGTTATTAGTGCTTTGATTGCTTGTATATAGATACTTTGTAATATTGTCTCACTTTCTTAGCAATCCATTGTTGATTTTTTATCTCTGTAAATATATTTTAGTGTTTGAACTCATCATCATAATAATAAACCGTTGGTTAGTAAGACCAGTTTTCAACTAACGATCCTGAATCATGTGATTTAGACAGTGATATTTAGAAAAGATGGCTCAGATAGGGATTCTGATGTGGTTGATGACTTGCTTCCGACTTGAGCCTATGTAATAGAAGACCACTCAGGTTAAGATGACTCAAGTTCAGTATAACATCAGATCTGGAGGTTTAGAGTGCATTGAAAACTAGTCACCAGTGATGTGTCCAAAATTATTAGAAGAGAACACACCTCTACCAAAATGTTTTGTGAAAAGGATGAAGAAAAAAGAGATTGAACCACCCAATGCCTGGGGAGTAAACCTCAAAGAAATATAAAAAAATGTTAAAAACCCGTTTTTTTAATGAATTAAAAAATTTTATTACAATGTAAATACACATTTTTGAACAATTACTCAGCCTAACTTTATTTTTCCAATTTTATTTATGTTAATATCTGTGATTTACTCAATTTTGAGGGTCAAAATGACAACAATTGATTTCCATTAAGGTGAGACTATAATAATCATGTTTCCATAGAGGTGTTAAATACATTGAAACAAATTAATAATGTTTATCGTTCAACCACTTTACTAATAGATTAGGTAGTGTGAAACTCCCTGTTATCAAGGCATCCCACACACTATCTTACACCCAGTATCATATAATAAGGCATGTCATAATTATAATCATACTGTACATCTTTTACAACTTTTCTTTTTACACCACTTATTGGCAATGTCAAAATCAAATAACATTTAAAAGTTATATAGCCCCGTATGGCAGGAGTTGGAGGGTAGAATATGGTCAGCAAGCTGACCTAGAAAATAGTCTATCGATCAATAAAATATTTCCTAGCCAAGCCTGCTCTACACATTTTGTACCTCAATGGTATAGGCATATTCTGCGCCAAACTTGTTCCGGGGTTCAATTTTCAACAAAAAAAGCTGTTGGTTCTTTGCCATTGGTTGCCAGTCTTTAATGGGTAAATCTTGGTAAGTCTGTTCTCAGTTGTAACAAGACTAAACCTTCACCAAATCATCAACAATAACACTCAATGTACCTTCACTCTATAGCCTACCAATAACTTATCTCGTATTCACCTTATCCATTGAAATAAATAAGTACTAAAATACCTTCAAAGAAGCAGGTGTTAATTATAATTATTTATACTGTAGTTACAATTATTTTAAACTACATAGACCTAGGGCTAACTTGGCCTAATGTACTGACAGTATGCCTATTTATATTTTATGCTAACTTTACTATTTCAATAGGTGATATTTTTATAAAATAATTAAAAATACTCACATTATGTAACAAGGAAGAAATAGGCTAAACAATTCTACAGATTCTTCGCCAAGTTGCAAAATAACACCCCCATTCCGCGAACACACACCAGCTATGAAACTACCAAGTCCAAGTCCTTTCTTCGGCTAGACTAAAAGAAGCAGAAGAGCTGTACAAGAATGCTGAAAGCTCTGATCTCATTGGTCTGAGCCAATAAATACTCTGTGGTCTGTACCAACGTGTGAGTGAGGGAGTCAGGCTGCCACCAACCATCGAACTTGTACCCTAAAAGATAAATTGAAATACCCTAAAATCTTAAAAGCTACAAACTATCCTCGCTATTCCATTGGCTTTAACATTTAAATCAATGGCTATTCTTTGCTTACAGTAATGCCATTGATTTTAAATGGTAATGCACAAAAACTGTAATACATACGAGTGTACATTTACACAACGTACAAAATAATATTGTATGTACTGTACTATTAAAATGTGTATTGTGTATCTGTTCTTAAATTAATGTAAGTATAATTTTAATTAGTATCTTCATATTAATCCAAAGAAAATAATTTTAATTAATCTTGCACTTAAATTCATTATAAACCGCAATTACCTTTTTATATTGTTTATTAATTACATCATAGTAGATCAATGAATCAGGAAATAGATCAGCCCATTTAATTTTTTATTGAGCCTTCTTAACTTGGTTCAATTACTATGCAACCAGGCACCACTAGTGACACAGTGGCAGATTTACCAAGTAAGGTAGGTCCGGGGCGCTCCCACCCTACCGCGCGGCTACCACCATCACCGCTTCTTCCAACCGTTTACTTAGCTGGGGGCGGGGGATGCGTGAACCAACACTGCATCTGCTCTGAGACAGCTAACACTCCAAAACTTATTATCCTTCACTTCAGCCAGCGCACAACGCACTATCAAACCAACCACTTTGGCACACTTTTGTCTAAGTTTGGATAAGAGCATGGCGTCACCGTGTCTCTTTTAAAGAAACTGTTTTAATTCTTAAGAGAAATAATATAATTTAAATTAGGAAAAGAATTGCTTTATTTTAAGAAACATCAAAAGTTAATATTTGTTTACTAACTAAAACTCATTATAAGTGGTAAATCACCTCGTCAAACAGTTTCAAATGAGTGGGGTTCCACTACATGTTTCGGGACAACAGTCCCATCTTCAGGTGGTAGTACACATAAAAAACATAGAAGAACACTGATGGTAGCTCCAGGCCTCCAGCTAGGGATTGTCTAGACTCTAGAATGATGAAACACGTTACAAAGTACATGGTGACAAATTTATGTGTACTATACCACCTGAAGATGGGACCGTTGTCCCGAAACATGTAGTGGAACCCCACTCATTTGAAATTGAACTGTTTGACGAGGTAATTTACCACTTATATAGTCTACACAGTACACACAGTTTCGTGGCTATACACAATGAATTAAAACTCATTGTATATATAAAACACAAGTTAATTAATTTGCAGAATATGGAGCATCTCTCCCCTTCAGGCCTCAACGGTATCTTGCGATGGGCTTAACTTTTCGGCCAAATCTTGTTCGATATTCCATCGGAGGTGATCCATCCTTTCTGGGATCTACCATGTCCGGTCGATAAAGATTATCTTCAGTTCTTCTGCTCGTTCCAGTTCGGACATTCTCTGGAGGTGGCTGACTTTTTGCCGGAGTTTGTGGTTACAGATCAAGGTGGAGGAATGGAGCTGGCGGTTTGGCTTGAACAGATGTGTTGTTGTAAGGCATATGCATAAGGTGGTAACGATTTCTGCAGGTTGCTCAACTCGATTTGGTTCTCAACTACTACAACCACAGAGTATTTATTATATAACTACAACAAATGAAGACATGTAGTTGTAGAAGGTATTAAAGACATTAAAAAGACGTGTGCTTGACAAAAAGTTCGGTGATAACAAGACATAATTCTGACATTTACCAAAAGAAATGTTCTGTTGATTGATCACTAATGAATACCTCAAAGTCATTGGAAATAACATCAAGAATAACGACAATTTCTTTAAAATGGTTTATTTGAAGTCAATGGTAACACCTTCGTTTGAGTTTTAATTTTGAATAACCTAACCTAAACATTTAAAGTCAATGGTTTGAGCCATACAACAGCCTGCGCCCATGGCTCAGTGGGTGGAGTCGCGGCTTGCAAAGCGCGAGGTCGCGGATTCTATTCCCAGTGCAGGTGAGTTTGGACCACTTTCCCATACAGCGTTTTGTATTTCCCGCAAATCACAAGGCACTAACTAAAAATGCCATTGGCTTAGACAGTGAAACAGACCGAAACAAAAACACAGCAAGCGTGATCGCTGCCGTATCATGGTACATATAAAGTCAATGCAAGTGTGCATGCCATATCATTCGATACTCTGTGATGCGCGCACTGACACTGAGCAACTGATGTCTGACACTCTGAAAAAATGAATAATTATTACAATTATTCCGCCGGCAGTGAATTATTATGCACAAAACCAATATTAATTAAGTGTATTATATTTTTCACAATTGTAAATTTGTGCACAATGAGTGCCAGGTGCGAACTTCATAAACCAGACGTAGCTACATGTATCCTTTCCCTAACATTTTTTGAGGTTAGGATCTACCTATAGATCCTGATAGAAACAGATAGATCCAGCCAAAATATGCCTCTTGCTTGATTGATAGGTTTTGAGGCTATTTTTTAATGTACATAATCCTCCATGAAACCGGGACGGCAATATCTAGTTTTATTACTTACATATTATAGAAAAGGAGGTTTTAATTGATTGTAAAAATGTTTACTATTTTATTGGCTAGGAATTAACAGTCAAAAACAACAAAATCATTCACCCATTTTTTCATTATATCATTCGCAGTGAGCCCAACTTGGTTATGTATTGCCTTTATCGCTGTCCTGTAGGATATTCCCTAAATGGGTGTTCTTACGGAGAAAATTTATGGTGATGCCATGATCCTATCTTTCCTTTGTATGACTCATTTTCTTTTGATTCCTGGCTATAATCGAACCACTAGAATCCTCTTCAGTTGATTGATTTCTTCACATTTCTGTCCTCCACCAAACTTGGTTATTCGTCTATTTGTGAACTGGTCCATTGGCAGAAGAACGCTCTCCTCGCTCTTATTAAAGCAGCATTTTGACATCTTGCTTACTTTACAGCATCTGCTAGAAAGGCCAAACTTATGCTGGCGATTGATTTCTCTTGTATCAGGTGGTGAAGCGCCAAGTCTGGCCAGTGTTGATTTCAGTCTGGCGACGTTTTCACAAAATAGCATGTAGTCAGCGGCCAGTTGACAGCTAAGTGTGGCCTTAGTGTAAGTCTTAATTTCTCTGTTGCTTTTGCTCCCCCTTCCATCTGCAAAGATTTAGCTTTTCTTTCATTAGTTTGCCAACCAAGCTTGAATGATTTTCATAAAATATAATTAAACTTGAACTTATTTTAATTTAATGGTCTTGATCCATGTTCCTAGAAAACAGAACGGGTGTTAAAAATTTCTTCTCCTGATTTTAAGTTCCCTCAGGAGAAGACATTTTAACAAGTTAACAAGGAATCTAGAATTCCTCATATCAATAACATAATCTAGGCATATAATCCCTAGCCGATTTAAAATGTACGCAATGTGATATATCGGTATTATTCCAGTATAGTGACTTGTCTTCTCATGAGCTAAAACTGATTTAGCACAATGTGGAGAAGACCCTATTCATATAAAAAATTGTTTTGAGGCGCGGAACTTATTTAAAAGTGGCTTTAAAGTTGGGACTATTTTACGATTGGGAGACGCGCCGGACACGGCACTCTGTGGCAGACAACAGTCTCTGTCACCCACTTTAAATTAACTTAAAGGTGAATAAGTTATTATCGTGAAGTTAGGCTAGTTTATTTTTTATGTTGAACATATTTAAAAGTGGGTTTAAAGTTGGGACTATTTTACGAGCGGAAGACACGCAGACGCGGTGCGCGCGGCACTCTGTGGCAGATGACAGTCTCTGTCAGTCAGACCACCCACTTCAAATTACCCTAATGGCTGAATAAGGTATTATCGTGAAGTTAGGTTAGTTTATTTTTGTAAAATAATCCCAACTTTTAATTAAAATGTTCCGCCTTAAAATACTTTTGGTTTGCATAGGGTCATCTCCTTATCCTGCTAAATCAGTTTATGCTAGTTAAAAGACAAGTCACTATATTACAATTTTTCCAATATACACACATGCAAGGTTGAGCTTAAGTGTGGGTCTCTCTAAACATACTAATGACGCGAATAGATGAAAATTACAAGAGGAACCAGCAAGAATAAAAGCTGTTGCGCCAACTCTTAAGCGTGGGTCCCACCATCTCTCTACGATTGGTATCCGCTAATTGTTGCTTACTTCCCCTCAAACGCCATGCCGTCCGGTATGACTATTGGCTAGATGGATAAACTTTGATCACACTCTGCGGACGCATATAATACTGCAGCCGTATTAACAACTAACTCAAGAAAAAAACCAGGTTGACCCGCAGCTAAGCACCGTACTACCATTTATATTACTTCCTTTTCCCTGCGCTCACAGTCTCGCGCCGGTTTTCGGCCTCAGATATAGCCCAATGACCAATGAAATAGACCAACGGCGTAACGTGACTTTCAAACTACGGGAAGTGGCCATTGTGAAAAGTTGTTACTGCAGCGCCAGGAGAAATTGAAACCAGGCTTATGTACTTATGGCCTTTTCCCTTACGCAAAACCATCTTATGCTCTGGCATTTAAGATGATAATTTGTAGTACACACCATTTCAACTCTATTGTGTTATACAGTAATGTACAAGTGTAAAATTTACCTAATTTATTGATCAAGCCAAATCATATTTTTCCTTAAGTTCAAACAGTCAAAAGATTGTTTCAATTAAAACGGTTGGAGCAATTAGAAGCAGTAAAAAAAATGACAAAGCTCCAAGAAAGTAAAAAGATCAACATGGTGGAAACAATAACCAAGACAATTTTTGATGTAGGCAGTGTCTATCTCTTAAATAATACATGTTTTAGAAAATGACGTTAGGTTTTTATAAATTTATAGCTATTATTAGCGCAATATAGTAGAAACTCGATAGTTTTTATACTTTCCGTAGAGACTTGATGATAACAAAAATAATAAAAAAGAAAGACTTAAAAATATTTTGTAGGAATATTGTATGCAAAGTTTTCTTACTTAGTAACATTGTAACGTTTTCTCACATTTACTAAATAACAAAAACAATCAACATTCTTAAGCTTAGGCAGAAATAATGTATACGGTTTTAATTTGATTTCAGGTAATTCTTAAGAGTCGCACAATCCTAGAACACAACGGGTTTACACCAGGAATTAGCAGTTTTCCAGAGTCTGAGTATGTAAGAGATGGTAAGTTAAGTTTGAAAATTGTTGGTTCAAATCAAACCTTACAAATAAGAATTAAAAGAGTAGATTTCTTTTAAATGAAGAATTCAATAAATGCAAAGATCAAATGATTCAATAAATCCGGCTTTGCCCTAAAGTATTTCCTTTTTGCTATTTTGAAACACTTATATTAATGACCTCCCAATCTAGGAATATCTTTATTTGCTGATAATACATTCTTATCAAGAAGTAACTGAAACCAAGAAAACATAAGAATGAATGTACTGACTTGAATATATTACATGACTGTTTGCAGCAAATAACTCTCAGATCAACTGTTCAAAATCTTATGTACTTAACACATGAGAAAGAAGAAAAGAAGAGGCTTCTAATTTTTTGAACTGAAATTACAATGAAGAAAGTTGTTCTGAAACAGAATATTAAACTAATACCGTTAAATTCATTGGTTTTGTAAAATCTTGGTACAGTTTTGTAATTTGTATCAGAGGAAAAAATACTTAACACAATTCAAATAAAATGTTAAAAGGCAATTACTTACAAACAACCCTATGGAATTTATTTCTTTTAGTCAACCTAGTCACCAGTCTGTTGACATCTTAATCTTAGAAATCAGTTGAGAAACAACCAAGTTACAGCAGGAATTATCGTAATAGACTCTATTTTTTCAGCTCTGCTTTTGCTGTAACTCAATGTTTTCTCAACCGATTTCCAAGATTTTATTTTCAACGTTTTCTTAGATTTTACCTTAGAAATCATATTCTAAAATATTGAAGGTTTTAACTGCATTTTAACAGTAAAAACTGCTTTTTTTAAGTTATGTCAAAATCCAACGGCAAGAGTAGTTTTGACGCTTTTTAGTTGTCTATTTAAGATTTAAATATTAAAAAAAACAACCAATTTTGTTTCAGCTTTGTCTCTTGTAATTGAAAACACTGCTCTATTGAGCGAGATTATATTGAGAATTCCTGAAATTGCAGACAAGATTTTAGATTCTAATTCAGAAAGGACTAAAATATTAACGTGGAGTATTAATTTTTCTAATCAAACACATCTACTGGACACTAGCACTACAAAACTTCTTTATCTGGTAAGTCACTAGTTTGAATTTTTTCATAAACCATGAATACTCTAAAGGGTAATATTTCAAAACTATTGGTGCTGCATCTACTCATGCAGTGCAGACTTTGACGACTTGTTCTCTGGTTAGCTAGGTAGGTTTGCTTATTTTGTAAATTACAGGGTGAGCCAGTAAAATAAAGACAATTTTAAATTTTGATCTATCGGCTGCTTTAACAGCTGGTAAGTTTGTTGTTGCAGCAAATGAATGTTTATTTATTGCCATTTAGACGTTAGGTACTATGGTTCGACAGTGGTTAGCGCATCACTGTGTGAAATGATGAAACCGCTGAATTGGTCCATGCGAGTGTGCTGTAAAGTCCTCAACTCTCAGACTGCAAACAATCAACTGCTTTAGCAATGTCAAATTCATCTGTCTGCTGAATATTGCACTTAGACTTATTCAGCATCCAGAAGTCTATCCAACATTCATAATGACACAGAAGTCAACTCTGACTCTTGTTTTAGCAGTATCCTGTGACGCGTTGTGAACCCTTAGACATTAATGCTTTAGTGTCAACTTGTCTGCTGAATATTGCACTTAGACTTTTCCATCCCTATAAATTCATAATGACACAGAGGTTCCAATGAACAGACTGACAGACTTGTGTCAGTTGTTACCGGGACGTTTTATTTCCAATTTTGGTGATCTTTCATAGGCAGCGCAATCCCCGGACATTACCTCTTGCAAGTGTTGGCTAGCTGAAGAGTAAAGTTTATTTTTGAAAGCCCCACATCATTGTTGAATGGAAGCATTTCATAAGACACGGAATTGCTTGCGATGCCTCAATCCATGTTGGAGGAAGGTTACAGCAAGTATGCAAAAAAGATGAGACCAGCTTGAATGTGAGGAAGGATATCATCATCTACCATAAGTACAAATGGCACTGCAGTGTAAATATTTTAGTATGGTTTGTAACATTACACTGTGTTTTATTATTGAGTTATTTAATTTAAACAAAGTTCTTGCTTAAAGGTGACCCAAGTTTAAATTTGTTATATTTACAATCTCTTAAAATATTTCTCAATGTGTTAATAATGTCTGTTAAGTTGAAATTACAATGTGATTTTAGGTTAGCCAAGAATTAAATATTACAGAACGATCTTCAGATTATGTTAATCCATATAGAAAGAAAACAAATGTCAAAGAAGAAAAAAAGGAAGAAAAAAGTGATGAGAAGAAAAAAAAGAATAAAGAAATACATAGAGGTCCAAGACTTACTCTTCCAAAGTTGGAGAATTATAGAATAGAAGGTTTATCCTAAAAACAAGATGCAGCCTTAATGAGTCAATAAATAATCTTCACTTGTTTACAAATAACTTTTTATTTCCTATTTAATTTAGAGAAACATTATATTTTGTTAACAAACTTAAAAGTAACATTAAACAATAGTACCGGTAATAGTAGACACCACATTCTCCTAGAAGGTTCAAATAATATATCCGAACCTCAAACTTTACCATTCATGACTTAACATACATTGTGCTTTGGATAACTAATTACAGGCTACTACTAATTTGGCCTACAAACTCAAATCACTTTTTGCCTTTATCTCATTCAGTTATTGTCCTCAGTTATAACAAGGGCTAGACACTTTCATTCTCTACTAAATTAGAATCCTACTTATCCAAACAAAAAGTGATTAATTGTGTCCAGATTTAGCCTGTTGAGGAGTGCGGGCGTCCCGTTACGTGCATTGCCGCCTGACTTCAAATAGTGTGCCAGTGAACCACTATTTGGTTTCAAGGGAGTAAGGAAAAAAGTCAGCCAAGTTATAATAGTTTCTTTTATTATGTTTTAATTATGATATAAAACCAGTTCATCATTAAAATTGGACAAAACAAGTTCAGTTAGTAACTTTTTTGTACTAAGGTGAACATTTTGAACTTAAAAAAATGCTAAAGTAAACCAAAATAAAATTAAAAAATTACACTGTGTTTAAATTTTGAGACAAAGAGTATTGTTAATGCTTGAAATGTGATTTCATTTCTTTAAAAACTGCATGTTTCCTAAAAGAAAATTGCCAGGATATTGCTAATTTACACAAAACAATGTATTAAATGTAATTTTTTTACAATTCTGTTTAACATCCTGTAATGCACTATCAATTTAGAATGTTTAAAAAATCTAATAATCATTTCTAAAACTTTGGTATATTTAGGTTTGTTTAAAATCAGACAAAGTAGGTAACGATAATTTATTGCTGGAATATGTGTGGTACAATGAAAGAACACAGTCTTGTAAAATCTCTTGAACTGCTTCAACAGCATCCAAGCAGTGCCTTTTCTAATGTCGAATAGGCTAAAAGTAAATAAATGTGATTGATGGTTTTGCAGAGTTATAGTTACATTTTCACATTTATCATAGCAAACTTTGAATTTGATAATCAAAATCTTTATAAAGAGTAAAGACCTTTCCTATTGTCTGCAAAACTATTAGGTATTTGAAATTATACAACAAAATTGTATTCAAGCGAACGGAAAAAGAATTTTCAGCAATGTGAATTATCTTATGTTACTTCAGAAGTGGACAGAAATGTCCAGTTGAGTTGTACAGTAATTTATCTTTGAAGCTGATAAGAGGTTTTTATACATTTCTGTCATTCTTGCTATCTATGGACAGTAACCCTGTTGCTTTTCCACTCAAAAGCTATTTAATAAACCAGGAATTTTAATATTAAGTTAAAAATTGAACAGACAACATAAAATCTTAACTGTTTTAAATTTTACAGTCATGAAGCTAGCTTTGGTGGATGGACGAGGTAGGTAATCTTTCAGCTTTCAAGTCCAACTGGTATCCGTAACTATCTAATTCAGATTTGGAAATTTCCCAGGTATTCTTGAACTTATTTACTTGTCATCATCTTGATCTAAACAGCCCATAAGTACAAAGGGTTAATAAAAATAATCCAAGCTGATCAGCAAATTTGGAGGCAATCCTTATTATTTTGATAAAACATTATGGAAGTTGATAATTTCAGAGTATGGATAATTAGCTGTTCCAAACATTTTTAAATGAACAAGCTTTAGTTAAAAATTATATTTTTACTAAAACAAATGAGCCAAAAAATAGCTTTTAAATTTTCATAAAAGCTAACAAATTAATTACCTTTGTGTAATTTAAAAAAAACGGTATGTTAAGAATGGGCTCTATGGGCTTGACGTTATACAAAAGTGGTTTTATTTTGAATTCACTTTATAGTTTATAAATGGATTGAATATCTGATTTAATAATATTATTTTGCAATAATTTAAAAACCGGTAAGCTTACTTAATGAATTGATAGTTGACAGGTAAGTTTGCAAACAATTCTAACCCATCTTTAAGACTAAGAAAGTACTTGACCTCACTGGTCATGAAAAAACTGCTTGAAACTGTGTTTTCATGCAGTTTTCCCTTAAATAATACTATGAAAAACCTGGACTCTGGGACCTGTTGCCAATAAAATGTTTTATATAAATATTTAATTATCCTTGATTATTGATATTTTGGAATTTATGTTCTTTATATATATTTAAAAATTGACACAAGGAGGCATTAATCTGGATTTATGTCTGAATTCAGAAAAGAAATGTTCGATTTCAGAAAAGGACCCTACAGAAAGTGATGCACATATATACAAAGAGGGGAGGTTAAAATTATACCTTACTACATAATAGATATACTTAAAAGTCACAATATTACATTTAGACAAGTTTATAGGCACAAGGTCACAATTTACACATAATTTAATTCAACTCACTTGTTGGTGACTCTTTGGCATGAAACAACTGTAGAGCCTTTGGTAACAAAGTGACTCTAATTGGGCGAACTTCATATTCTTCATTGTCAATACTAAACCACTTTTCTTCACCCTCCTAAAATCATTATATATATACATCAATAGATATAGAAAACAGAGTTGAAGATAATTTGGTTTGCTGTGCTTATTTCAATTTCATCAAGAAGTAAGTAGACTTATCAAAAGGTAAGCCTATTCTCTGTAGAAATCCTAAGATCTTATAGCTGGCGACCTTTTAATGTAATATCTCCATAAAGTATTAAAGAAAATATAGAATATTCAGTCAGTTACAACATCCGTTCTAAAAAGTGATTTGGATACGTAATTTAAACCCTCTACTAGCCAAAATTTGAATCGCCTAAGCAGCAGTTTTCCCGCGTCGTGCCTACGACTAACTATACCCCGCTGAACTTTGCCCAATAACTGCTGCTGTGTGGTGGCTATTTCTTAAACCTTTTTTTTAATAAGCTCCTTTCCTCAGAGTCGATAACTTCAAATTTTTTGATTTGGTACTCCCGAAACGCAGAGATATTACTTTTTCTTTTGTGGTTTTGTAATTTCTGCTTTTTGGCAGTTTATTTTATGATTTTTCTTGATTACTGTTTACAGAACTTTTTTTTTGTTGTGGTTTAGACTATTGATGAATAGATTCACTTTGATTATGGGCTTATGGCCTTTGTTGACCATTTTATGTAGTTAGTCCTCCAAGAGGTGTGAGAACCGATTCCTGAACATGCAAATCGGGAATCAGCCTGTCAAGCCCAACGGTTTTTGTCAATATTTTGAGTGGTTTTTGCATCTGTTGAGAATAATTCAATACTTTTATTGTAAATGTACAATTGTAGGCTGCACCTGCATATATGCCGCACCATTGTTTTAACTTGTTGGCCCTAGCCTCCTGAGGTTTATTTATCGATATTCCTGGTAATGTGCCAAACGCGAAATGTTTTAGTTGAATTTCTTTATTTTGTTTTGTTTTTAGCACAAATTACACAAATTTAATCTGGGATTGTGACTTCGGGTAAACACATATTTCTTTACACATTTTAAAAATGAATAACATTGCAAGAAAATGTAACTTTAGATAAATCAATCTACCTTGTACGGCTCAGACGGGTTGATTTCAAGGAATTGGGCTTCACACAAATGCGTTGTATTCAATGCTTTTCCTGTTACACACTTCCACCCCTCTTCTACATATTCTACCCAACTCATTTCCTTAGGGCCTGTGAAATTGAACATAAAACATGTATTGTAGAAACAAAAGAATAATAGTCAATGCAGCAGCCATAAAAATTGTTTGGAGTGGGGTCTGATCCAGACAAATTTTGTAAACCTTACCGGAGGGTGTACAAAGTATGAAATACTTCCCATGCAAACGGGTGGTCGGCAATTTTTCCCTGAGACAGTTTTGGACCTTTCTTTAAGAGTACAAAAAGTTGATTTTAAAGAACTCTTTTGTGAACTTAGCTTACATATTTTTTACCTGTTTTTTCTATAGTGTTTACTGTTAGTGGAAAACCCAAGGCTCTTATTAAAATATGTCTAAAATACTGCAATTACTCGTAGTTTTCTTTGGGACTCTCATCCATTTTGTGGTTAACGTTACGTTTTAAGGATTGCTGATTATCTGTCATGGTGTAATACTAGTACTCTCTAGGAGGTGGTCGATGTCTCAAACCAAAGTAAAATATACAACCAAGAATTGCAGAAACCTAAAGTTAAAGTTATCTGGTTATACAAAGACAGGGGTTCAACTTCTGCAGTCAAAAGCAGGAGAGAGAGAGAGAGTGTCAAAACGGTGGTGGTTGATCTTTAAGCAAACCAACTTTGTCAAAGTAGAGACTGGTTTCTAGTTGCATGCGAGTTCGGCTGGATAGATAAGAAGGTAATTTAATTATTAAGTCTCATTGAATTTATGTCCACTCATCGCCAATTAATAATCAGTCAAGTTGTTTATATTAGTATTTATTTACTTGTGGAAGGAATACTTCTACCCTGTAATACTCCCCACACTGGCTGTCACTATAAAGTAAAAGTTTTTTGACAGAACAGTTTTTATACATATTCTTTTGAAATAATTCAGAAACTAATAACTTTATTCAAATTTACTATTGTAATTTTTAAATTTTAGCCAGAAATGTAGGGTTATGCTGCACCTAATCAGATAATGCTAGGTAATGCCTGATAATGCTAGAGACAAGAAGTAAAGTAAGCCAGTTCATCTATATGGTTTTGTTTTGTATAAGTTTTTCTGAGAATTATGTAAAATAAAAGTAAAAACCCTCTAACTTGAGATTTTATTTAAAAATAAATGCTTATTATTGCAAAATATACATTGTTAAAAATGTACCTGTGCTGACAACGATGCCACTGCTGTGAGAAGTAATACAGGGACACGTGATATTGACATCAGGACAAGACAAGCTTAGTGTCAACTGCTGTCCACATTCTTCATTTATCACTTGACGGTAGTCAACCTGTTTTATTTCTGAACACAAACACACATAATCAGGTTTTAGTTTAGTTAGCATCAATTTTACAGGCCTACTGGTCTGGTTTTCGAGTATTAATTGGACCCGCCCATCCTACCAAAATTTTCGGTACCCGCACACCCTTAGTATTTAACTGTATTGGAATAAAATGGTAATTTAGCTGCAAGTTTGAACCAAAACAATCACCTCAAAGCAATATCTGAAATGAACGATAAACTTAAATGTGTAAGGACATCAAAGAAAACAGCAGAATTTAAACAATATATAATTAGAAACTCAATATTTGAGAGAGAAACTCACGTCATGAATAAATAAACAAACAAGACGGAAAACTGTAATTAAAAAAAATAGGCCAGTGTTTAATATGTACTCATTTTGGAACGGGTTGAATTTCTCGTTTCTACTGTATTTGCAAGACCGGACAGACGCTTTACAAACAATACTATTACAGTATTACATACCTGAGGGTTTTCTTGTGAAGTTGGGAATGAAATAGTGATACCAGCGTGATGACTGCGGGTGTAGATCTTTGCGCTCATTGTAACAGCGTACGCAACCGTCACAGTACGGTTTGAACTGGACTTGAGCTTTGACAGGCTCCACTTGTGCGCCGGAGGTGAACAGGACAGCTGCATAACCGCGCAACACTCCCAGGTACCAGTACTTGTCTTGTTTGCTGAGAATGTCACGGAGTTTTCCCCACTTTATACCACTTAACCCGTACACCGGCTTCAATGTACCCTCTTCTTCTTCAGACTGAACACAAATTTACAGAAATATTAAAACCAGTATTGATGGTGGCAGTTTTAAAAGTATGGAATAAACTGTATTTAATATCAGTAGAAATATTTTGAAAATTATAATGAAATTTTGCTGTAATGAATAAGTGGACATATTTGTATTATTTTCAATAAGTCAAGGGGAAGGTACTGCTGAAGGAAGTAATACATTTTTAATTGTAGCCTATTAATTGTTGAACGTTCATAATGCCAGTGTTATTACATTGACATAGAAATAGATAGACTTTTCTTTTGGTTAGTGTGTCTTAAAACTACTCAACATTTCGATGGGTGTGTAAATTAAATTTACATACCTCTCAAAACGTGTAGTTTTAAACACAATAACCGGCAGAAAAGTCTATCTATCTCTTTGTTAATGTAACCCTATGTTGAGTGATATCTCTTTTTAAAAGGCTTTATTAAAGGAAAACAACTGAGTGATTCTTTTTGACAACGAGGGAAATAGTGGATGTTTTAAGTTTGAGATTTTAACTTTCTATGGCTGCCATTTCAGTTAGAGTGAACCTATTGAGGTCTAGTTGCAGCATTTTGTTCAACACAAGTTTACCTATTTTTGTTCAATAAATTCTTTTTTCAAAATGCAGAGTCCAAAAAAGTTGTATAGGCTTAGTTTTAATTGTACGATAGATCAAAGGGAATTGTTAGTAGAACAAAATGCTCCAAACTTGACCTAAATAGGTACACTCTTAACTGAAATGTTAGCCTTAGAAAGTAGAAACTCTCAAGCTTAAAACAATTGCCATTTCAATCAGGGTAAAAGTTTTTATATACATAACTTATACACATTCCTAAAACTGTTGGTAAATAATACTCTATGTTGACTTACAACTTCGCATTAAAAGCGGTAACGCCCTTTAATTTTGCAAGTTTGCTACTAGAGCATAAGTCACACTGCTGCATTAATACAAAGTATAGATGTTTAGTGGTTTAAGAAGGTTAGTAAAGTTCTTGCTAAATTTGTAAATTATTCTAATGACTAACCTGAATGACATCGACTCTAAAGGCATTTACATGCTTTACGTTTCCTCTGACAATACTAATGGCAGCCTCTGCCATCTCTGCAGCGCTGACAGTTCCTTCTCTGTTGATACCCAGAGTGGCGCATGCGACAGAGTTTGTGCGGCCCAGGGGTAACACTCCTACCGGACAACTGACCTGACCGTGAGCTCGCATCAGGCCTGTCACAGTCTACAACAAACAAACCGACAGTTGAACATCATTTCTTAAGTTCCAAGTAGCCTGAGCTGCCTGCAGACCGACACATGCCACTGAGTCTCATGGGTAAATTATACACTGATAAATTACGTCAACTCAAAAATAAAATTACATATTTTACAATAATATTATTTAAAAATTAAACCATTGTATCCTTAAAAGTTGTATTGCACGACTGGCAATCATGCAATTTTTAACCAACCCAAAAATAAAATTACACAATTTAATTTGAGCAGATATTTTTTAAATGTCTGTTAGCATATGACTTTTAAACACATGACTATTTTTCACCTGGTTTGCGTTGTTTGATAGGGTTTTACTCTATGGTGGTCCCTTATGAGTATATTTTGTAAACATAGAGGACTGTAAAACTGAGCGTTCTGGAGTGATTTGCTGTTCTAAATGTGGAGTTGGGGTTTTGAACTCTTCCAATATTTTGCCTGTCAAACTTTCCAGGTTTAACAAGCTGTCATGGCAAAAGTGCAAGCCACATAAAAGATAAAACTAATTCTATTCTGAGCTAAAACAAAAATCTCAATTTTTCGAGGTTTATATCAGTTGCAAACTATTCTTTTCTAAAAATTGCTTTACAATTAAAATTAAAAATATTTTACAAGTATGTTGCACAGTCTCATGGCAACAAAACTCGCTCCCAACCTGGGAAAGGATGTTGCTAACAGACACATATTCAATCTTACTGGCAGGGTGGTGCACAAATATAAGGGTGAGAAATGATCTTAAACTTCTAACCCATTCAAGAACAAAATAATCAAAGTAGTGGCTCACCGAAAACAAAATTTAAAGACCTAACCTATATTTCTGTTTTTTTTTACTTTGTTTTGACTCTAGGAAAATATTCCTAAACTACTTTAGGAAGTGGTCTAGACACCCTAAACATATTTTAAAACAACGTCCATCAAATAGTGAACGATTGAGATACATGCTTGTAAACATGTCAATTCAACAAAATATTTATTTATTTAACTTTACCTCAGATAAAGTTCCATCTCCTCCTGCAACTACTATAACGTCACTATTCTCAAGTTTTGCTGCCAGTGTTCTTGCATGTCCTTCACTTTCCGTCTTTACAATATCCACAATAAAGCCAGCTAGATTCAGAATGGGTGCACAGTATTTTTCAAAGTTTTTCTTGGCTTTCCTGAAAAATTCAACAACACAGATATATTAATGTTTTTTAGTAAATATTTTTATCAAACAAAAATCATCCACCCCTTTTTGGGGTTGTAAATATACAGAACGTAACACTTATAAACTAGTATGTAATACAATTTTAACACAGAAAATTTTGTTAGTTCTTACAGAATCGAAAATTACCTTGTTGCTTGAGGTTTACAAATTAATTTTCCTTAAACAGGAAAGTACCTAATGAAAGTAAGATACAAAATGTATTACAACCTCATATACAATTTTTTTTATTCTATACACAATTTAAAGATTTATAAAGACTTTTTGGTACTGCCTTTGCTTAGAACGGCCGTATATTTTGCACATCCACTTCTAAGTGGCTGACTTTGCAAGTCCAGTTTCATCCAAATCTCAGTGATCAGATCATGATAAAATTAAGTACAAATTAAAACCTCCAGTTTATCCTCTACATTATTACCCCAACTGCTGCATTCTTTTAACTCGTCTGCAGGTTGGCCATTTGCTATTAAATATTCACTCAAGTTACGTATTAACTTTTTTTATTGAGGAGCCTGATAATTTTGAAAGTAAAATAAGGCCCCTCATGACGATTTGCTAATTTCATTAAGTACCCTGAAGTTTGAATTTATTATAGACTGCTCCTGCATAATATACCATACCCTTTATTGGCAGCAGGATTCAATATAACGGTTATATTCTTGGGTTTAAGCGTTGAAGGTACTGGAACTTCTCCATAGTGCACAGCCTCTTCACAATACATCCGCATCATAACTTGGATCCTGAAAAATGTAGACTGATTGTTTTGAGTGTAAACACTTAGGAGCCTAAGCCTGAGTCTATAATGAGCTTGATATTGTGGTACCACCAAATTCTTATTGTTTGTTACAGTAGAAACTTGATGATTCAATTATTTGTGGACTGAAGGGGTGTTGAACTATCAAAATATCGTAATGTGCAGTATATTTTTAGGATTTTATTACAAAGTGGTATTAAATAACAAAAAATAGGAATTACTAATTGTTGAAAATTTATAATGCCGGTGTTATTAAATTAATATAGAAATAGGTGGACTTTTCTACGGTTATTGTGTTTAAAACTACACGTTTTCAGTAGTATGAAAACTCCTCTCGTTCACTTGATAACGAGAGGAGTTTTCTTACCTCTTGAAACGTTGTGTAGTTTTAAACACAATAACCGGTAGAAAATCCACATGTTAATTAAATGGGAATTAATCGATGGGTAAGAAGTAAGAACACTCAATTTTACTGAACAATTTAGTTGCATTCATCTTTACTACAGTGCACAATGTTTTACAATCGTTCTTTGTTTGTAATTTTTGATACTATCAAGTCCACAGCAAAGGTTTTGAACTATAGAGTTTCATCCTTTGGTGGGAAGCCATATTCTTAAGAGCATACAACAGACAGGTTTTGGTTATTTATAAGCCAGAGTGGCTGTCTTTGTCATGGAAACGGAGACAGAATTTGATGTATTTATGTCAGAATATTAGAAAAAGTTACAAGATGTCAAACGTCAATAAGGATAATTTAATAATAATCTTTAATAATAATAACCTTTATTTCCGAACAATATAAAATAGTGTTGGAACATTAACAATAACAAGAAAATATAACCATATGAAACAATTTTGACATTTACACTACATCTAGATCTCTTGAACTATCCCACATCTTGTACTGAGCGATTACAGTGGTTATCATAGTTTTCTGTTTGCGCTTGCTATTCTGCAGTGCAGTTTAGCCCTTGGCCAGGAAAAACAAATGTGTAAATAATGCAGGCCTATGTATAATTTTACTATTTATTAGTTTAACTGAAACAGCGACTTCCATGGGGTCAGCTGCTAAGGTTAAGTTAATTAAAGGTTGGCTGTTTTATTATGAAATTAGACTATATAGTTTTTAAACTTTAACTTACTTGTATTGGTCTATTCCATAATTGATCCCGTATCCAACAGCACATACTCCAAATACTGACTTTTTCCAATTGTTGCGTATGGTTTTAAAGAATTTGGTCATGATTGAATCTATGAATCTGATTTTATCTATAAATTTGATTTTATTGAGATTAGTCTTGACCTATTACATTTCAACAAGCTAGGAAAAGTTGAAGATTTAAAAGAAATATGCTGCTGCTACAAGAATAAGGGATCACTAGTTTTCCCTATTCATCAGCAAATAATAGGTAATCCAAATAAATAATAATTATTCATTAGGTTTAATAAACGAGGTTAGAATTTAAACGAGCTAGGTAGTAGCAGGCAGGGCAACTTTTTCAGTCTGCTTGCGTTCCTTCTTTTTCTTCTGTTGGTGAATCACTCCTCAGACCTCAGGGCTGTCACTGCCAGCTGTGAGCTGCTTCAAAACTAGAACCATTGACTTTTCCTATACATTTAAAATCAAAACCATTGACTCTAAACATTTAAAATCAATGACCAGAACTTTTAGTTTTACCATTGACTTTAAACCTAACCTAAACATTTAAAATCAATGCTTTTACCGTCCACTCTGAACAATCAAAACGTTACCCTGATCATGACAAATTACACCAAAATTCCTCAAGGACTACTCCATTACCATTTTAGCACTATATATATGTTGTTAATTATCGAGAGTCTCTACAAGTGTAGAGTTATTATTGACTATTGTTGTATTATTGTAAATTGGCGATTTCCGTATGTGAAATAAATTTACGTGATTAGTGGTTGAGGAACCATGAGTTTTTGTCAAAAGAAAATCCGAAATGTTCCTAAGAAATTGTGAAGTGCATGATCATAATATAAAGCAGGGCGCACACTACAGCGACCCTGCCCCGCCCCGGCCTTTTCTAACAAGTCGCTTTGCACGTACAGTAATCAAATGAGCAGCCGCACACTGTACGGACCGACCCCTCCCGGACCCTTCCGGCTTCGGAACTGGTCCCCGAGGGGCAACCGGGGCCGGAGGCAGTGGAAGGTGGACTTCCCTTTTCTCCTAGATGAGTCATTTTTCTTCATTCTAAGTCTTTGATGCGGTAGGTTTTGTTTGCCGCTGGTGTTCCAAATGTCACGGTGTTTTGATGAAAATCTGATTGAATTAGTTAGGTTATACGCTCACTTGTACAATTTCATTTATTTCATTATCAACAACGGTGGTAAATATCCATACCGGTTTATTTTAAATATTGTAGACTCGTTTTTTTTATGGCTGCGGTATTAGACGCTACTAGCAGGAGATCTTCAAGTATCAAGTAAGTAAGTATTCCCATTCGAAGTCCAATAGCACTAGCTACAAGTTTGAGTACTCTGTGGCATTAGCTATTGTTACCTGTTGTTTTGAAGTCTGTTTTGATGTTGACAAAATATGACAGTATTCATTCATTTGTCATTACCACAGTTAGATTCCATTGTCTATTAGGCATCAGCTATTTTTGCTCACAGTTTTACCTTAAACGCATTAACTTTTATGAAATACACCCAATAAATAAGTTAAGCGTGATTAAAGCTAAGTACAAATTCACAATAAACCGCATCTGTAACTATACTTTAGGATTAGACCTAGTCTAATACATAATTATTTAATATTGAGAGCACTTTGTTTACAAGTGAATAGGCATCCTCAGCTTAAATTGACTAGAGTTATTTTTGTCAGGAATTCAGAGTGAACAATGGTAAGTGATCAATATTTAAAAGTTTCCCCATTTATCGGCAGTTTTAGTTTTCTAGGCTATCCTCCTATAGGAAAATTTGCAATAGTTTAACTTGCTAGGTCTGTAATTTGTTTCTAAAACAAGGTAAAAAATCAAAACATTGCAAACCAATCCCTAGTGGCAAAATTGTTATCTTATACTATTCGCCTCCCTCAGGGAGACACTTACTCCATAGGTTTTAACTGCTCGATTCGCTTATAAGGACAAAAGAGGTAACTCTTGCTGTTTGCTCGGATTCTTAGCTTTCAGCCCACCTTGGCTAAAGTTTGAACCATTTGTTTCACTCACGTTCGTTTTCAGATTACACTCTACTCGAGGTTTAAATTAATAGTATAACAGAATTTCTTCACGAGTTAAAGAGCTATAAAATCTACTTTGTATACCCTCAAAGTTTTGTTTTGAAAACATAACAGCCTACATTGTTATCTGCCATATATCTATAATGTTATCTGCTTTTTACCTGTAATGTAGTGAAAATGTGATCAATGTAAAAAGGCATATATGCCGTATATAAATAAATAATAATGCAGGTGCCAGAATACTTTGAATAAAAAGTAAACCTGTCTGCTTGTTCCCCTAGTTGTTGCTAGAAAAATTTGTAGTATGATTACTTATGACATCATCTTAAACTTATCAACCAAACAATAGAATTTTGTAGAAATGGTTATTTTTTACATTCTTTTGGTCTTTTGGTGGTTTTAGAGCTTTCTGACTTAAGAGTTGACTTGTTATTAGTTTTCTCAGTCTATCATTAAAATTCCATTCTTGAGTACTCTATATTCCATTCTCTATTTCCATTCTTGAGTAGCTTTGGAAGAAGGTGCCATTTATAAATCGTAATTAAGTTAAGACTATTATCAACAGTCAAAATGATCTCTTATGAGTATTTTGTTTGATTTACCTCCTCCATTTTAATTTATCTTTCAATGTTATTTTGGATGGATGGGGTAAGTTTTATATCGAGTTTTATTCCATTGTAGTTAAATATAATACTGTTCATGCATCTGTTATTTTCAGTCTTTGAAAGTTTGTGAAATAGAAGATGATGTAAAAGACGCCTTGAAAACGTTTCGATTTAGAAAACATGACAACAATGCTGCTCTAATTTGTAAGTATGCAGTGTTTTTACATACTCTAACTGACAAAGGGCTGTGAAAAAGGTTAAATGAAAAAGATCACTTTACCACTTTTCTCTGCGAATTGAAGTAATAAAAAAAACACCAAATACCTATTTCTCAAGGCGGGATTTACACACATAGCTCTTGCATGCCTTCAACTCTCTAGAAGAATTTTTTGAACATAAGGCAGTGTAGACTATATGAATGTGTGTAAACATCAATAATATAAAATTCTGTTGTATTTTGACGCCATTACAATTCTCCAACGAATTTGTAAATAAAGATATTATTGTATTGTAAGCAACTGACTTTTTTTCTAATTTAATTTTTTGTTGCAAACATTTGAGAAAATGTAATTTTCTAACCCTCGCGACTCTATTAGACCCTAATCAAATTGTTGTTCACCAACTTAATGTTTTGTATTAAATAAGCACCTGTTTGTTTTTTGATAAATGTTCTAATTAAGTTAATAATTCTAATTGAGTTAAATTTATTAAACTTTACAATACAAACAATGAGCTTCACGGTACCAAAAACGTTGATGGATTAGTTACAATAATTTAAGATAAACTTGTACAGTATGCCATAGCAACTTTTTTGTCACTACAGGAACTTAAAAAGAAATATGTCTAAAAACTATGTTTCACTCTAGCCAACAGCGTACCGCTAGTGGTAAACTAAGTTAATACTTGACGCATGTTTCAGTGAAAGTGGATAGAGAAAAGCAAAAGATATGTGTGGATTCATTAATAGAGGTAAGCTATTCCTTTCTTCTCTTGAAAATGTAATATTGGATTTGTGAAAATATATGAACATTGTTTTGTAGGAACCTTTCCTCCTTAAACAAGTTTTTTATCTTTATAGTTATAAGCCAAAGATCTATATTATTACTGGTGCATAACCAATGTAATATAAAAATAATAATAGTTATAGTTGTTTTGGCCTTAATTTTTGTTTATCTTATCATTTTAATGGTGTCACGTGATACAAATAAAATGATAACAAGTTACACAAGTTGCCAATTAGTGGTGCAGAAGTACATACCATAGAGTGGATGACCAAGCGTTCAGAATTAATTTAAAGAACTATTTAAAAATGTGTTCTACTTCACATGATATCAATTTCAAAAACTATTTCCAGAATTACAAAATTTACAGAGAAGTTATTAAAAAGGCAAAGGTTATGAATATTAATAACAAAATCAAACAGTCAAATAATATTTCAAAAACATCATGAAAAATAGTAAAATTTACTATTTAATGAAAAGAGAAAGAAGTGTATTGATGTGGTGTATGAAATAAAACCTCATGAATTGAACTATTGTTACTGACAAACAACAAATATAATTTTAATCTTATCGTGGAAGCGGCGGCGGAGACATAACTATTCGGTATCACACAGCGTCCTTAAAACTACCACATCGTCGTGACAACTGAATATGAAGTTATGAAGATAATCCAAAGCTTACCTTCCAAAGATTCAACAGATATTTACGGAATCTCCTCATGGATACTAAAACAATGCTACCAAAGTTTGATCCAACCTTAACAAAACTTACTAATGCTTCTTTTGAAAAAGGATTTTTTTCTGACGGTTTAAAACCAGCTTTAAAAAGTTATACCTATTTATAAGAAGGGAAATGTTTATGAAATGACCAATTTATTGTCCTATTTCTCTTCTCCCATTGCCTTCCATTTACATCTATGAGATTATATATATTGCCTATTAAAATGTAATTTAGTTCAAGGTAATCAATTCATTGCCACAGTACTAGATTAGCGATTTGTTGTTACAAACCAACATATTAAAAATATTCATGGCACCCTTCCCAGGCAGAATAACATTATTCAACAAACTCCTAATAGTTTGAAAAATTATGAAAATTTCAAAGCATTTAAAACATTTTCTAATTTTAAAAACTGTTTACAGTGTCGAAGGTTTTATCAGTGGTAATTGGACGAATCATTAAGTTTTCAATTCTTTGTTGTTACTGATGGCTGCTACTAAGTGTCAAAAATAAATTTAATATAAAGTTTCAATTTAATTTATGTACAACTATTATGTTCAACGTATTTTGTTTGTTATTTGTTGTACCTAAACAATTTCTATAGCATAAATAGGTAAACTATTATTTTATTTTGAATATTGTTTTTGTAGGATACTTGTTTGGATGATTTAAGAGACATTCTTCCAGAACACCAACCACGATTTGTTGTCTACAGCAATTCGCCAGCAGCACAGTGATGGTAGAATATCTTATCCGATGTCTCATTTTCATCTCACCAAGGGTAAAATAAAATCTTCAAACTGGGATGTTACACACATTGGCCAAAGTTTAATCATGGTTTCTCATTAAAACAGCCAAATTTGGTGGACTTGTACTTGGCAGTCTATAAAATTGAATTTCAAATACATAATAAATTTTTTAGCATAAACAATAGCATTGTATTGTCATTTATTGTACATTGTCACATTGAAGTATCTTTCAGCTACAAGGTATTATTCATTTTGAACAGTTCTCAGCCCAATTTTGTCTGTCAAGACAGTTATGCCATAATTCCGCTGTCTAAAATGCTTCCTGAGCTAATCATTAAATCACATACTGGCACCATAATCAATTGGATCTGTTAGCAATGGATTTACTTGCATGCTTAAGACAGTTTTTGCCCCAAGCCTCTCAAAAAAAGCAGTCTGTGCCGCGGTATTGCACGCAAGGCACAATAGAATCCACTATCTCATTTCTCAATCAGCTGATTGTTAGCTCTCTCTTAAATTCTCCCCAAGCCCCTTCATAGAAAAGCAGCACCAGTCAGCTGTTGTGTTAGAGCTGAGTTTATGCAGGCTGGTTCAACATGTTACTACGGTAATAATGCCGAAACTCTGATTTGACTTAAATTTCTTATGGCCCTTATGCACTAACAGAAAAAGTTAAATTGATGGTACAGCAGAAACTTTGACTATTTGTGAACCAAAGGGTGTTGAAATATCAAAATATCCAGTATATGTAGTATTTGATAACAGGGAGCTATTGAAATACCCCTAAACATGGTTTATTCAATGATTAAAGTGTTACAAAATCAGAAAAAACAATTTTATTGTATATGTATAATAGCTTGCATACATCATTACTTCAGTACCAAATTTTTATAAATCTTTCCTTGTATGTCATTTTTGTTGATACCGAAAATAGATTTGTATTTCAATAGTAATTTTCTCAAAATTAAGTGTTTCATTGGATTCTACATAAATTTATGAAGATTTTTGGTTTAAGGAACATATAGACTAGTTTTTGAAGAAGTTAGATTCAAAATTTTCATGAAGTCAAAGTGAGGTTAAATCTTTTGTGAAATAAAGTTTGTTTACATTTTCTCAAACAAATATTCAAAATAGTTTGTTTAAATTGATGAAGACTCACCCCTGGAGGTTTTCAAGGGCAACGTCTATCACACGGCAAAGAAGTCTTCAATATTGTTTGGCTGCCAGACTATCCAGAATTGGATCTCCTGGGGTTAGATTTCATACTGTGCATTTGGTAAATAAGTAAATAGCGAGTCCCTACAAAGGATCAAAGTTCAAGTTTCTATTGCAGTTTTTAATGTGCTTTCTTTAACTTAATGAAACCGCAGAATATTTAAATTTAACTTTTCAGTCAACACAATTACAAATTGAGTCAACACAGTATGGCTTTATTTGTGTAATTTAAAGAATAAACAACATTTTCAGATAGCCAAAGAGACTTGCAAGTGATGTATGCCGACGAAGCTGGCTCTGCAGAAGGAAGTGGACTTGACGCGTGTTTACGAAGTGAGAGAACTAGACGAGATGACAGACGAGTGGTTGTCGGAGAAACTAAGTAAATAATCTCTCTACCAATACAAAGACTTTGATCATATATGCCACTTTATGCATATTATATGTTCTACAATTGTTAACCATTTTGTATGCTACATAGTTTAGTTTACTTAGCGTTTCAAGAACTCCTTTAGGCTGCCAAACATGTATTTGAATGAACTAATGCGTTTGTACAATTATTTCGTTTTCACTCTGTTGTATTTTTTTGCAGTTATTAGGTTTTGTTAGGTAGGTTTACTTACAACCACCATTCCCGTGTCATGAATAGATTTTATTGTTATTTAAACTGTCTGACCAAAATTCTGTTACAACTTATGCTTTGGAAACTTAAAAATGTTTGTTTTCTATCATTAAAAGCATATCAAAGACGCCCAAACTATAACCACAAGGCTTAGAAGACATACCAGGCATGGGACCTTATAGAAGTACAACTACAAAAAACCACTTAACTTAGTTGTCTGGCTAAGGCCAATGGGACCTTATGCCTAAAATTACAAACAAAGATCTACATTTGCTTTATCTTAGTTCATTAAGGCTGGTAGGCCATAAAAACTCACTAAAAAATTTAAATTTTTTGTTAAGATTATTATTAGAGTGTCTATTGAGCAAGCCATGGAACGTTGAAAGGTGATTTTTTGGAGTACTATTTGCTGCCCCATTTGAAAATGGCTTGACTAGAAAAACCAGACCATACATAAAATTCCTAAACAATCACTCCTCTTTGAATCTTAATACCTTTTTAGTAAAAAATGTACATAAATAAACTGTGTTTTAACATTTTAGCAGAGTAATTTCTTTACCTCCTTCACGACAGAAAAGTTACCGCAGTACAGCAAAATCTGCTGGATAGGTTGACCCTCAGCCTTTAAAAATGAAGATTTGACAAGTCAGACAGTTAGAGATATCAATACTTTGTAGAAACTAGAAAGTATGCAAGGGAAAATTAATGTACAGAAATGTAACAGTTATGTAATGACAGTGGTTTGATTAGGGGCTAAAGCCCTTAATCTACTTTAATTATTCTGCACTAAGCTTGTGCCAACAGCTAAACTATTACCAAATTGCAGTTGATTAGCAAAGTTTGGCAGCCGTTTTTACTTTTAAGGAGTTATTTTAGATTTTTGATCAATACAGGGTGTCTACATGATTTGAAATTTCAATTCGCCTAATTTTTTAATACTGTCTCGTCCCTATCATTAACATAGCATGTTGTGTTAAGCATAAAAATGATCTTAAAAATTCTCAACCAACCAGATAACATTTTAACAGCATATTTATTTGAATGAAAAATCTGCAGAAAATATAAAGGCATCTCTGGCCTATCATTTTTAACAACATTTCCACACTTTCCAGATTAGTAGACACTTACAGTAAAGCTCAGGAAATTAATCTGTATTGGGACCATTGTTTAATATACTGCCAGTTTATGTGTTACTAGCTTACCAATAAGACATATTCCATGACTTTTTTATGTGTATTGAATATTTTACTCAAATGTGTGTGTATAAGAACATGTGATGTAATTTAATACATAACTACTTTGATACATTTGTATTAAAACCCTAAAATTATAGAAGATGGGGTTTAAACTTTTAAAGGATATTTTATGTTACCAAATAAATACAAATAGATTTATTTTTCCTTTTCTTTAGAATATCCATTATATTACTATAATTACATTATTTATTGAATATAATAAATCATTTAGTATTAAAAGGCTTGTGTTACTGGCTCTTCCTGACTCAACAATAAGGGTGTAATACAGTTTCTACCACATACTATTGTCACGATAAGTTCTTTATCTAAGCAATGCTGGATTGTTTATAAATATTTTTACATATAAAAATGTTTCTAATGTTTTAACCTCTTTGCTAGCAGGTATTGGTGCAACATTATGCCATTAGGGAATCAATTTGAGCTCATGTCACTTTGGAAGCTAATGTTATTAACAAAAATAATAAAAGAGGACTTCATTCAACTTTGTATTATTGATCGTTGATTCTTCCGACGGCACGTCATTAACAAGAGCCATCCCAGCATTTCGATCAGTGATAGATCACATCTGTTCTCTACCACACACCACACCACGGGTGCAGTTGGTTCAGAGGTTTTGAGGTAGTGATTCCCCTGTGGTCCAGGTGAGCAATCTGGAATGCCCTTGTCGATCAAGGCATGCAATGTTAAAACTCAAGGTTGTACTTGTTCTGTTTAATGCAGACGAGGCAAGGGAGCCTCAAATGTTATCTAACATCTTTCTGCCCAACAGCTGTGAGATCTGTCAGCCTTCACCAGCCGCTGGAATTTAATTGTTGCAGCAGACACGTTGTCTGGCTCTTATAAGATCTGGGGAGCACTTGACGAGTGCTCTCTGGTCTGAGGACTACATGGTCGGACGAGGAACCACTCCCGAGAAGGCAAGGTCTCTCTACCAGTTGCCACCATGATGACACCTATCCTGTCAAGCATAGCATTATGGTTGGTGGGACTGTTGGCCAGACCTAACACCTGCTACAGTGTCAATCTGGTGGCTGATGGTAGAGAGAGCTTGTCTTCTCAGGGAGTCATTCCTTGTCTGACAATGTAGTTTTAAGACCAGAAGCCACTCAGCAAGTGCTCTCCAGAGTAAGAAAGAAACAGCAGCGTGGCTGGTACACAATGCATTTCCAGCGACCGATGAAGACTGAAAGATCTCACTGCTCTTGGAAAGATGTTTGACACAATATCCAGCCCCTCTTCAGGGGTGGCTACCTGATTTTATCGAGAGGTTTCCTGCCTCGTCTGCACAAAACAGAAATGTTATGAGTACAACCCTGTGTTTGAATGTAGCGTCGCTCACTTGAAAAGGGCAGTTCCCCATCTGGATCAACTGCACCCAGGTTGGGCTACGAGGGCTATCCAGAAAGTAAATTACGTTTTTGAATAAAAATTCTACGAAGAAAAGGAAAAGATTTTTATTATATACATTTGAAAGCCACACTAAAATACTACTTTTCTACATAATTGCAATACAAATTTAGGCACTTATCATACCGATGGACGAGCTTTGAAATTCCTTTGTTTCTTCAACCATTTTGTTACTTCTTCATCATCGTCAAAACGCTGCGTTGCCAGCCACCTCTTCATTGTTGGAAACAAATGATAGTCGCTTGGTGCAAGGTCCGGACTATACAGTTGATGAGGAAACAACTCCCACTTGACCGATTCTAAAATTTCACGAGTGTGATTTGCCGAGTGTGTTTTTGATTTGTCATGAAAAAAAGTTTTCTTGCTCAACTTTCCTCTACGCTTGTGTTGGACCGCTCTTTTAAGGTTTTCCAAAGTTTGGCAATACCTTTCTGAGTTAATGGTTGTGCCTCGTTCCAGATAGTCCACAAGCAGCAAACCTTCCCTGTCCCAAATAAATGGTCACCATAATCTTCCTTATCGAATCGTTTGCATGTTTTTGAGGGGAATTTGTGTGCCCTCACTGCAATTACGTCTCACAGTTAACATATTTCACCCATGTTTCATCACCAGTAACAATCCAATGAAGTAGTGAATCGCCACCTTTGTGGTAATGGTCTAACAACGTTAACGCTGCACCCATTTGCTGATTTTTGTGATTTCACTAACTTTTTCGCAAGTTTGGCATTCGCCAAGCTGGGTCTTCCACTCCGCTTTTCGTCGTGCGCATTTGTTCGGCCATTTTCAAAGGGAATGCATCATTGACACACTCCACCTTCAGTGATGGTATTGTCCCCATACACTTCACAAAGCTGCCGATAGATTTCAGTTCGGTTCCGATCAGTTTACAGTTTTTTGCAGCCAAAAACCTTATCACTGCAAACACTTCACAGCTCGCGGGACTTTCAATTAACAAAGATTCCAAGCGTCACTGTAACCTGAAAAAGTACGACACAGACCTGAGACTAGATCGGCTAGATGCAGACTGAACTGAACAACCACATATCAAGAAGGCTGTAGCTTAAGCCCCTAGCAAGATGGCACCCGAAGGCGTAACTTCCTGGACTAATGTCGTACCTCTAGCTGGTGATATAATAGCGGATCAAAACTGTTATTTCTTGGATGAACAATAAAGAAGACAACCAAAATTTCAATTATACTTCATGAAAGCAAGAATGCAATAGATTGAATAACCTTAATAGTAAGTAAATATGGTAGCTAATCTATTATATAAAATGAATATAAAATGTTTTCTAAGTTATAACTCAACTGGACCAATTTATAAATCTTTTTTAAAATGTTAATTTCAAATGGTTTTACTACAAAATTCAAATAATTGAGAACTTCTAAACAATTTCTTTATACAATGTTCTAACAAAGCGTAATTTGAGCTTTATTGAAATGAGATATCCCTAATAAAACATATGTAAGTAAAAACAAAACAAACGTATAATACGGTCTGTAGCTAATTTTCTATAAAAAAAATAGTTTAACAGATCATTTGGAACTAAATTAATATACCACCACACTTTTTTGGGGGTTTTCCCATTTATTTCAAGTTTTAACGTGTTTGTGCTATTAAAGAACATTTACTATATAAATCAATGCAAAAGTCACAAGTTGTAAAAGCTTATTACTACAATAAGTAAAGTTCAATGCTATTATACACGAGGGGATTCTGGATTTAGCTTTGAGGAGGCGTTACTTATGAGAAAAGGTACATTTCCCCTCTCCTCTATAAGAGGAACTATTCTAAGTCTAGTTACTCAAAACATGATTAAGTACTTTTTCAAAATAACATTATAAAACACACAAAAACTGTTCTCATTAAGTGCAAATATTAATTTTCTTAAAGAAAGAGAGTCTTTTACCCTCCTAGATCCACTCTAGACTGTTTAACGCTGTTTATTGAAGCACCCTATAATATTACGCTCAAAGATGTTGCAATAAAAATGTAAGTTGAACAAATCCTTTCACTTTATAACCCTAATTGGTGTTGTGGCTTTGTTTAAAGTAAAAAACACACTGAATTAAGGCACCAAATTTTGCTTATTGTTATTTTGTAAGTTGTTACATACATTTAGTACAATCATTTCATAGGGTGGTGCTCAATCCCTAATAGGAGGCAAAACAGGTATTTTTTTATATAGCTTGAAATATTTTCTTTGTCACCTCAGCTATCAAATTACAAAACACAAAATTACTTTCAGTATTATACCTCTTTCAACCCTCTCATTGCTATCAATTTTAAGTTGAAGAAGAAAAAAGGCACACACTGATGAACAATTCAAATAGTGATAGGAACTTCAAACTTGGCAAAATGTTTCCTTTTGGTTTGAAATTAAGTATGTAGAACAAATATTAGTAATTGGTATCTATTTTTGTAACTTCTAGGGGTTATTGGGGATTTGTATTGAAACTAACTACTTTTAACAAGGGAAATTGCTATACTAATATAAATTTGAATATGGTTTTTATAAAACATTCAGGTACTGAACATTATATTGATACCTTAAATTTTGTAACCTTGGTTAGCCTTTTAGAGACCATAACATGGGATTCATAAGGGTTTAAAGCCCAATGAGCATGTGAGTTCATAGTTTAATTACTAATACCCAAACAGGTGTTCAGGGACTTTTTCTGAAATAAGTTTGAAAACTACTTTTGCCAGACCAATACTGGAATTGATTCTTACTCTAACATTCTAATGCTCTAAGTTGCATGCCATATGCCAAGAGATACATATTGTTCTGCCACACATTTTGAGTGGATAAGTCGTTCTAAAGTTTATTTCTACTCTGGTTCTGAGTTTGTGCAGTTGATACCTTGTAAACCAAGCAGAAAGAACACCTTTTAAAAGTTAATAAAAGTCTACCATAAACAAATGGCTCAGGAATGCTCTTCACCCTCATGCAAATACTATTATGGTTCTAATTTTTAATAACTATAGTACCTCAGACTTTTTGCAGGAAAATTGTTGTGGTTAAAAATAATGACCAATAAATAGCAATAATGTGTTACATAATATACTCAAGTTTAGAATACAGGTAAAGAACAAAGCAAAGCTTTGAAACACACAGGCTCTAAATGCTTAAAATGTGTATTATTTTAAGCAAGTATCCTAAGATTTGAATATAAAAAACTTGATTTTATTTTTTTATTGGACATGACAACCAGTACAAAGATTCAAATAAAACAAATCTGAAGAACAAATAAAAATACTGTAACTTATTACTATGTAAAATACAATGTAAGTTATTTACAATTATGTGAAAAATGAATTCTGTACAATACTTATGTTAGTGACTATTGCTTCTCTCGAACAGTACCGAAAACGTATCACACTTGGAATCAGAAATCAACAAGATCAACACAATCCGGTCAACTGGTAGAACCATACTCATCACGCATTCCATCCCAACGCATGATTACGGAGTAGAAATTAGTGAGTGGATCATTCTGTAACACAATTTTCAACATTTTAACTATACTGCTAAACTATACTATGCTAATTTTACAACAGAAAATATCCAACAAAATATTTATCCTGCGCATGTAAACGAAAGATAGTTTACAGTATGGAGATGTCTAAACAATTAAATCTGGTTTTATATAAACTTTTTTTGCGTATAGAAATTGAGATGGACTCAAAAGGCCATTTAGATATTCACAGTCTTTAACTAGCACTGAATATTACAAATGTCACACATAATTTGGTCCAAGAGCTAAAAAAACTGAACAAATGTTGTTGCAAATCAGACATAGTCACGGGTAAATAACTGAACCGAGCAATCACCACAGTCACAATCACATGAGGAACTGATAGATTTCTGTAGCTAGTCTTGCTTATCTGTCGTAAACAGAGGCGTAAAATGCAGCATCAAAGGAAACCTTAAGACAAAATATTCAACTCTGAAGTTTGCCCAATGCATTCACTGTGTCCGAGACCCGCATCTTCTATGCCAACATTAGGGTTAGCTTGTGCTTTGGGCATTATTCTTGTCAAGCCACTGGTTCTGAGTCCGCGGATATGGTCTGTGGCAATTCCTCGGCAGGCCCGACCTCACAGGTGGAGTACCTCAAGGACATAGCATCTGGCATTTACCCCCTGGGTTGGGGCTCTATATTCAGTTAATGGTAAAGCATACGCCTTGAACCCTCACACTAAAAACCAAATTAATCTGAACAGAGTTTAGAATTAGGTTAACAAATATATGAAAATCTATGAGCAATCATTGTTTTGCTTGGTGAATGCCGACCTGGCCAGATTGCCATTGACTGTGTCACACAGATATTTTGAATAGGATGAGCCAGGTCAGGCCAAAGCTACAATTGAATAGTTATACAACATTAAAGTTATTGTTATCTTTCAGTCCAAACCTGGGCCTAGAGCTTTAGTTCCACCCTTTTGCTGGCCCTGAATAGCATTCTACTATTTAACAAAATGTATAAATATAAACAAAATGTTAAAGAAACGGATGTAATAGAACACAAAATATTTAATAAAAAATACATGATTTAAAAAAAAACTGTTTACAATTTGTTGTATTTTTTGATGGCAGGACAGTATAGATAATTAATGGAGAGATAAGTAAAATTCTCTTGTATTCAATATTCTTGAAAGCGTTTTCACCAGTTTTAAAACACGGTCAAAAGGGTCAAATCACAGATTTAATGAACCTATATTAGATGCGAAATTGTGATTTTGTAAATTGAAGAAATAATAACCGATCCATTCATAAAATAGTAAGAGCTATAGAATGACACCACACACCATATGGTTTTCAATCCACAAGATTCAGATTTCTGAAATAAAATGGTTTCAGAATTTTGAATCTCACATTCCAAGGACTTCAAAGTAATAGAATCAGTGAGACCTACAACACTTAAGAGGCCTGTGCTTGATCACAAGGCGGAAACATAACATGGGACAAACTATAAACACTGTGGTTTCACAAAGCCCTGGCACAAATTGAGAAAAGTGCCACTGTTGGATTAAATAACTAACTCCTCCCACTGCAAACAAACCATTTTTAAAGTTTGTAGCTGTAAATTTGATTTTTTTAGAATGTATTTGTCGAGTTTCTTATGGGAAAATGTGATTTTGTAAATACATTCTAAAATCGAGTAACTAACTTTAAAATGATTTGTTACATGAAGATATAGTATTAATCAACAGATTCAATTTAGTGAAAGTTAATCTATAATATAGCGGCACTTTCCTGACTCCGAATAGGATCAGTACAGACCATAACTAATTAAATTTAGTGTCATAGTAGGCATGAAGATGATAGAACAGAAGTTAGTGAAAATAAGTTTTCATACCCATATAAATAGTAGAAGAATGATAAAAGGTAAAACGCAAGTTTGATCCAACCCTCCCTCTGGCACTTGGACAGAGTGTCAGCGTTCATGATACTTGTGGGATCGTAGAGACCAGGGCCTGACATGACAGGCCGAGTGCGGTACCTGAAACAGCAAACAATTTTATTTGTGGTCTACCAATATACAAATAAATGGATAGACAACTCATGAAGGGATCTCAATGAACAATTCATGGTGGCCACTAAAGGCTAATTAATTATTATATTAAGATTTAGAACAAAAAGTTTAAAAGAAGCTATCAAACACTGTATTTACCACAACATGCTTTGAATATATTGAATTATTTCTCAAAAGGTAAAACAAACTAAAAAATAAAACTATACATTTTAAGTGTACAAAAAATAAAACCAAGCTGACAGGCAGCTAAAGTGCCGCTTGCATGAGTGAATTGAATTTCCTTTGCAATTTGTTACTTTTATTCACTCCGTTCACAGCCTCGCTTCCGCCGTTCTATTGCCACATGCATTACCATGTGTGCCACTGGGTGTAACCATGCTGATGGCATGAATATCCCATTTTTCCAAAGGATATTTGATAATTAAATACATAGCAGACGCGTAGCCACAAGCGCTACCTTAAATCCTAGAGGATTATTGAGGTAAAAATTATACCAGAAGTCCTTTTGAACCCTCTTTGGACCCTTGTGACAACTTTACAGGTCACATGTTTTGACTGATTTTTACAAAATATAGTACGGTACAAATGTTCCTT
Source organism: Matsumurasca onukii (assembly GCA_018831715.1). Lineage (NCBI taxonomy): Eukaryota > Metazoa > Arthropoda > Insecta > Hemiptera > Cicadellidae > Matsumurasca > Matsumurasca onukii. The sequence goes on from CM032061.1 coordinate 43,538,364, forward strand.
TTGTAAATATCTAGGTTAAGTTTGTTAACCAGTAAAATCAATTTGCCTAACCAAAAGTGCTCTTTTGGGAGAGTCTTTCCTCTAAAAATGTTGTATGCTATAAAAATGTATTTATGACAACACAAAATTTGTTCAGCCAGACTAAAATGGTGGTGCAAAAATCTAAAAAAAAAATTGTGTACAGTGCACCAGTCAGAATTTGTATTATACACCATTCAACTAGGACACAACCTTAGTCCTCGGTTTGAAAACATTGAGGTCAAAGATTAGGAAAGCAAGGGTAAGCAAAACCAAGTAGCTCTTGGTAATTTAGAAGAAAAGAAAACAGAAGAACAATTACGCTGCCAAGCGTGATCTCTCGTGCAAGCTTCTGAGGCCTGGCGGTGCCAGTGTTGGCTGACCTAGTGCCTGATGTGATGCGGCATTAACTTCCCATCTCGCGCACTTCTCTGCCAGTGCAACCATACTTGGGAAAAACAACAATTTTTCATACAAGACATTTTTGGCATATTAAAACTTATTTAACCTACCTATTGAGATGGTAAGCTACTAGAGGAATGTTGAGACAGAGTGAAAACCACTGTCCAGAGGCTACAAACAATATGTTGAAGAATAGATGGAGAAGGTATTCTGGAATAACAAGCTGAAAAACATTCAATTAATTAGAAAATATATTTAGCTTCTTTTATATGGCTTTATTACTGTAAACATTATTAGGTTGTTAGTGATTTAGTACCACTGATTTAGTACAATTAAGTAACAAGCTAGAGTTTTACATCTTGTTGTTATTTTTAGTTGTATAATGCGTAAACATTTCACAGTTAAAATAACGTTTTCAGTATGTTTATTATTTTTCTTGAATTGTTCCTCTGAAGTTACTGTATATGCTTGATATGAGGAGAAAGTCAAGACTATAATCACAAGCAATTGGTTTTGGTTTATAAGCTAGTTAGTAAGAAAATATATACTATCGGATATCATGGTTGTGATATCACAAAATTTCAAAGGCTATTATAGCAGTATATAAAGGCACACAAACATTATTTGTATCAAATAAATAAATATTGTCTGCTAAGACAAAAAACATGGCTATTGGTTAAGTCAAGTACAGATGTTGACGATCTTTTAGGGCCGATTGATATTATATTAACTACCTACAGCCCATATCTGAAGTCGACCCTAATGAGCCAATTGATAGATTTTAGATTAAACTTAAATGGTGAACTACATATAAGTTACCTACTGGATTAAGACTGTTGCATTGATCGATGGGGTTTTTGTAGTGGTTTTCAACTCGTCGATTGCAATAACCTGAAATTAAAAAAGGACTAGTGTTATAAATTTACTATTTATTGGGTTTAAGTCTACTGCTAAGGATGGTTTTCCTCAACAACACCAAACATTTTTTTACAACAATTAGTTTAATGTCAAATGTACAATAAATATTTTGTTTACAATACCCTAAATACCAAAAGTAAGACTCTGGCCTAAATGAACAATTGGGTTATGGAACATTTACCAATCTATAAACTCTCTAATTGTAAAAAACGAATTTTGGGCAAGGTAATTTCTAGTACTGTTTACAAGTACTATTGAGATGTGGTGTTCACTGTAAGATTTTATAGTAAACAGTTCAATGGGGCATGAAAGCTTGAAAGTTAAGATACATAGGCCCAATCATGATAAAATCTGTAGGAGCCTATTCAAGTTAGGTCCATTAAGCTTAACAAGGCAGAGGTTAGGTTTGACAATAAAGGAAAGAAACAATGATTCTACTTATTAAACTAAAAATTGAGGAGGTAACTGATTAATATTTAAAAGGGCTTTAAGATTCCTTCCACTTAAACCATTACGAGACTTGTATAAAAATATGCAAGCCTATGACTGGCCTAATATAGTTAACCTCAAAAAACAAAAATGTTGTACTCACATGGAAAATAGCAAAAAATATTAAAAACGCATCAATAATTAAAGCAATAATGTACGAAAAAGCAGGAAAATTAAATGCCATTTTAAGATAGTTATTATAAATTTGGTATAAACTTTGTTAATATTACAGCAGCACTGACAGTCTTACAGACACCTTTAGCAGCGATAAAAAACTTCACCGTCGGCGTCAAGACAAATCAATGCTGCCAACCTCAGAGTGTAACAGTTTGAGGACCGATCCTGACCCCACATTTTGACCAATTTCCAAAACTATCGACTATACATAATGTGTCTAATATATTATAATTAATTATAATATATAAACTAATTATATTAGTCCAACCCAGTCAATTTCTCTCCTGAATCAGACTTCTTTTCATTCCGGTGGTAGCGCAATATACTAACGCAACAGACGTGGCAGACGTGCATAAGGGTAACCAGTACCTAACCACTTGATCCCCTCAATCTAAGATCTAATCCGTATTTTGCAAAAGAAAAACAAAGTTAGATATGTTTAGAATATATTACATACATAACTTACATATCTAGTATAAATCACACACTCGTAATTCTAGTGTTTTAGTAAAATAACACATGTTCACTAAGTAGGCAAAATGTATCCCTAAATTGACTCAAAAGTGCTTAAAAAACGATTTCCTTTGTTTCACACTTTTCCGGGAAGGTCCCCGGACCTCCGCAATCCCCGTTAAACGCCCGCCCTTATCAGGCCTCCTCTCTCATTATTTCAACGGACCGCCACTGAAATGAATGTCTTGAGATTTTTTAATAACTCTTCAAGGTCAAACCAAATCACGGACAATAAAAAAAAGGCTGTTTTACCACTTCAGAAAAGGACATACTATAGGAGAATGTCACGCAAGTATATTTCCCGTGGTTTGGAAGTCACGTTAAGCAGTCGGTCCATTCCATTGGTCGTTGGGCTATTTATTAATGACCCATTCTGGCGAACAGTCGGCCCTAGTTTGGAACAAGATTACACCTCATCATCCTTCAAAGCACTCACATCATTCCATATTCACCTTAAAATATCCTCTGAGAGTGGTCGGTGTCTCAAAGCAAAGTATCAAACAATGAATAAAAATCGTAAAGCGTAAAATCGCGGGAACACGGCCCCGAGTTACTCGTAAAATCGCGAAACGTGTGTTGTTTGATTTGTTTATTCCGAGCCAGCATTTTATGTTAGAAGTAAATTTTCTTTACAAATCTGACTGCTCAAACTGATAATAAAATTAAAGTCTGAACCTAAAATATCCCACATTTCCTGTCTACCTGCTAAACCCTTCCTGGACGTGAAATCCTCCCGTGATTTCCGAACCACGGGCGGCCAGGATAAAAGTTGTTAGTGCAACGCCGGGAGTTGAAGCTGGGCCGTTTTGGTGTGAAGCACGCACTTCAACACTGAGCTATGGCAACCTCTGATATGTGTACAACCCGCATCTTGTAGAGGTTGTGACTTGTGTTTCAATGTGCATTCTTCTAGCAGCTGAAATCGCCAACTACACCCGCGGCGACTGTAATCGCTCCGAACTGAATAGCAGACATGTCCTATCCTAGCAGCGGTCACGACGAAATATAGTTTACAATTTACAAAATGTTGTTTTTGCCTCTGAGAGCAGTTTTTTTCTATCCCGTACCAAATATAACCAAAGCCATACGAGTCTGACCTCGTTCGTATGACCATATAATCAGAGATAACAAGCTCTGGGTTTTCTGTGTTATAATGTTACACAGAACCATCGATCAAACGTTCGTATACATTGTTTCCTATTACAGTGTCATACGATGGGATTCAAGATAACAATGCGGTTCTCCTCAGGGACTGTTTCTCTAGTCTCTAAAAACAGCGCCGCACTAGTCTTGTCATCCTAAAGTTGGTAATCTTTAGCAGTGTTTTTGAAAATGTCTTGCTCATCCAACTCACTATTTTATTTATAAAAGGCAATATTTATTACATTCAACCCTGTGATAAAACTATTCGTTGGGTCTAATACCTGTATTTGAAATATTTCAAAACACTTGTTGTAAATATGTTTTCATCACACCTACATGTTAAGCTCCCTATAAAGTCAAGGTTGTATGCACGGGAGCTGGTGTAGCCAGATGGTAGAGTAAATTAAAACTTGAGTTTATTTAATAACTCACAAACTAAGAATGCAAATATATTAGTCAAGAATAAATTGTAACCCCAAGGAATTAACATGAAGGGTCATCGTCACTGGACTCTATGTTAAGATGTGTTCATACTAGTAACTTCAAGATTTCGGAATATTAAATATTAAGAGCTGAATCTAATTATCTAAAGTAATCTCATTTGAAAAGTAAGCTAAAATAAAAGTATTATAAAATGAATCTAAATTAATGTGAGACAACTAGAACTGCAAGAGCTGAGCAAATAAGTTTCGTAAATAAATTGAAATACAAAATAAAATACAAACTAACGTTAAGACTTAGGCTAGGATTGGGACCTAGGTTAGGACCTACCTTCCCAGGGGCAGCATCGTGAAGGGCGACCCCCACACGCAGGGATTCTCCTAGGCAACTGAGCCCAGAGGAGCTAAGCCAATAACCTTTTATTACTTGCTCAGCATAACCTTGACTATCAAAACACTCTGGCCAACATAACCTGCTTCAACTGATAAAATCAAGGAAGCTTTAGTTGTAAAAAAAACAAGCATTGTGACACTTTAGTTATTATGGAACAGAATTTGTTAGTAGACATCGTCAAACCTGAAGGCAAAAGAGATTCTTTTGAACTTACATAAAATATTAAAACCATGCAAACCCTAACCATCGTTATATACATGATAAAAATTGTTTACAGTAACCAAAACCATACGACTGAAACTAATCATCTATGACTGAAACTAATCGATTCCCGATAAGGGGATAGTCCAAATACAACTGACAAAAGGTCTAGGCCAGAAAAGAGGGTTCCAAGGGTTTTCAGTCTATTATTGTGCAAATTAGTGTTATATATCCTAACTTGTATATTATTATACGGGGTGAGTTTTAAATGCCCCTTTAACTTTGGAAAAATAAAAAATGTTTGAAACCCTTTAGGTAGTTTTAAATTTAGAATTTTAAACTTCACTAGAATTTTAAAAACGTCCCCTAGGACAATTCTAAAGTTTATTTTAAATATTACTAAGCGTCATCCACCCCAACCAAAACCGTGGCGAGGGGAGGGCTTCACATTTTAAATCAAACCTTGTGGCACCTCAAAAGAAAGATAATTTTAATACAAATTCAAAAAAACAAGAAGACAATCAGTTTATTTCGACTTGTTTTTGTGTGTGTAATAATTTAAAGATTACAAGAAATCAAGTTTCCCGCTTGCCGTCCGGCATAACCACCCGCAAGCGGGACCGGGTTCAAATCGTTCGGTCCAAACACTTTTGTCTTCAAATTTCTTTAGTAATACATTAGCTTTTAGCGTTTATACAAATTAAAATACATCTAAGAAATAAAGTTTAAAATGCTACATTTAACATCAACATTTTTTATGACAAATTTTCTTCTTTATACTATATGGGATTATGTTGTAGGGTTGTGATGTTTCCCTCAAAGGATTTTCAAGAAATAATTGTCATAAAAGTTGTACGTGAAATGTGGCATTTTAAACATAATTTCTTTTAGGCCATTACAAAAAAACGAGTATAGATAAAAACGTATTTCTTCGGGGCGTTAAATTTGTATTGAAATTCCCTTCCTTTTGAGGTGCCACAAGGAAAGGTTTGTACTTTAAAATTGGGGGGCCCTCCCTCCGGTTTTTGGGTGGGTGGTAGATGACAAAGTACGTCAAAAGAAACTTTTGAATTTTATAAAACAATTACAAACTCACTCTAACAAAAAATCTGGTTTGATGAAAATTACTTGGGTGACAAATTTAGAATATTATAAAAACATTCCCTAGGGTATTTACAAATATTTCATTTGTCAAAAGTTATGGTGGAGGGGGCATTTAAAACTCACCCTAAAATAATAATAAAAGCTCGGTTTGGTCTCGCACTTGAAGCTCGGCACTGGTAACGGCCACATTCCGGTCTAATGTACAAACATACGAGTATGTCTTGTAGGTCTTGATAACAAGTGTTTTACTTTAAACTCATCAAAATTTACGATATTTTCAAACCACATAATGTTAGTCTAATTTATGCTTTGTAATTTAACCCCTGTGCTTGTGAAAACTGTCAAGTATTAACTTAGAACTACAGAAACATTCTGATACTCGCACATTTCATCACCAGGTCCTAAAGTGAAGGTTTTGATCTTAGCTAAAGTTTAACGTCCAAGGCGCAGCCGACATTTTGGAATTATGTTGGAAAAATAGTAAGCAATGCAATTAGACTGTAAAGTTACATTTCAAGCATGATTTCATATTCTATTAGTAAGTGGCCGAGTGACACGTATACTGTGTTTACACTTCTCTTAAGGGAGCATGTATCTAGCATTGCTCACTCCTTAACTCTTGAGTTTGGCAAAGAAATCCGTTTCCGTTTTCTGTCTGCGATTTTTAGAAACGATAGCTCATGAACGTCTTTACGGAAATTAGATTGCGTTCAAAATTGTGTAGAACCATCTATAATCTATATACAAAGCAGGGACAAGTTTGAATTTGAATCACATCGGTCATATGTTACAAACATGGACGGTAAATAGCTAAATAACAAATCTCTAAGGTACACAAACGGTACCCATACCGTAAGGGAGTTACATTACTACCACTTAGATATGTCGTTGTATTCACAATGAGAAAACTACTTCCGATTTAGTTGAAAAGGTTTCACTGACATTTCATCTTGTTTTAAACTGGTCAAACCTAAAAACACAACATAATATTATGCGAGTTTTCCTTAATAGAATCCAAACTTCTGTATCGGAAACATTTTTGCTCGATAGAGCGCCTTGATTCCAAAGAATCTTTTCTCTCCCACGTCTTGGACTTTAAACTTGAGCTCGTATTACAGTGGGCTTCTAAGACTTATTACGAGTACATAATTATAAGAGTACGGAATAACGACTATTACGATATATTATCCTCACATCAAGTATGGTATTTTAATATGGAGTGGATCAAGTCATATTAAACATGCATTGAGTTTAGACAAGTATGATTTTAGAACCATGTTTAGAAAGAAAACATAGACTCTTGAAAATATATATTTCTTACTTATGGAGATTTAACACAGTCGCCAATATAGTATAACCAATTTTAAATTAAAGCTTGAAATATTCCAATAATATATACTTTTATTTGAAGCTTCAATTTGAAATTATGTAATTTCCAATAAGACCGTGTTTCCTAAACCATAGTATAACTAACTAGTTATAATATTTAAATTACTCGTATTCTTGAAACAAATGGAAACTTTTCAAAAATTACTATTGTGCCCTAAGATTTAAAGGACATTTTATTATTACGGACACGAAACCAATTAAAACATTCCAATATAGTTTTATAACAAGGTTCGACTTTTCAATAGTTTGGGAAGGTACAACTATATTAAAGAAGAACATTCAATTTTCAATTTAAGTATACACTATAAGAACTGACGGTATTTAATTCTGTGTTTCGTTACAAGTTTTTACAATTAGTGTAAGGACGATGACAGTATCATTGCTGACTGCTGAAGCTCCAAAATGTTTGTTCCAAAGTTTGAAGCTCCGCTATCTTTAGCTAGTTTAATAACTAAAATCTTAAGGTATGCCTATTTTGTGTTAAATACGAGATACACTACACTAAACAAAGCCATCACATGTAGACAAGAATAGTCTTAATTATTAGGTACCATACATGTCAACTTTTAAACTATAGCGAGTATTAAAGGAACATAAACTGACATGAGGTTGAAATTTTCGTCGCATCAAAGAGATAGATCCCAAAGCCAGGTCGAGCAAAACCAACATACGAGTAGAGCCATCGAGTCGTGCCATCGATTAATCTCGGTTGAGACAGAGATTACTTAGGTTACTAATCTAATAAGCTGTATGTCGTATCACTGTAAGTTCAATGCCCTAGACAGATGTGTTCTATAATCTGTAATTTTCATGGATTGACGAATACATATATGTATTAATTAGTGAAAATCAAAGTTAGACAAATGAAGGAATTTGGATGGGATAACAGGATCAGTGAAAGAGCAGAATAAAAGAGAGACTCCTTTGTGAGTGGAAAAATGATCTTACGAAGGTGAGGGAGTTCATTAAACACTAATTTAGTTGATTTATTCCAATTTTGAACAAAACATGCCGCAAAAGAACAAGTCACAGAGTCCATTGTGTCAAGCCATTTGTGTTGCCCATTTACACAAATAGATTCTCTGACACAAATTAATACTCACTCACTTTCTGGGAGAAAAGGTGAACGTCTCGCGATTAGGGTTGGATTGATTTAGATGATTAGTGACAGACATCATTAAATGCATGATGTCGTAAACCCTCAAGCTTCCGCAAACCTAAAGTAGTACATATGTTCTTTTTAGTTATTTTAAAATTTTAAATTCTTTGTCAATGCAATTTGAAACCAGGCCGACACGCTCCGTTGGCATGAGCGAATAGAATTTCCTTTGCATTTGACATTCTAATTCGCTCCGTTTCTCAGCCTCGTTTCGGCCTTCGACCTTAACTTGCCCACCTGTGCGACCACGGGCGTTACGAGGCTGTTCACTACGTCACAGGGTCTCATTGCCATTCAGCTGACGGCATCAGATTAGGGTTGGATTGATTTAGATGATTAGTGGCAGTCATAATTAAATGCATGATGTCTAAACCCTCAAGTTCCGAAATCAAGCGAGAAGTTATACATTTTCTTTTAGTTAAATATCAATTGAACGTAGGATAAAATAAAATAACTCCGTTATTTTGGACTAATTATTTTCATAATGTTTAGTATAATAAAAAAACAAAATAAAGGTACTCATTAAAAAGGTTCCGGTGTTGCTAGTGGTCCGGTTTTGCTAGTTAAGAACTTGACCGAGATATTTATAAAACCTTTGTACCAAATTTGGTGAATATCGGACAAAAAATGTGACCTATAGAGATGATACACATATATACATATGTATATAAAGTGTTTAAAAAATATCCCCAACACGTGTTGTGGGGGTCAGGATCGGTGCTCATTTCATGGTCAGGGTCTGGGCCTTTCCATCCTGATGGCATGAATATCTCATTTATGTAAAGGAAATTCGATAAAAACACACCAGTTTGAGAATGCAGTTTACTGAACGGTTTGGTCTATGTTGTTCAACATCGGAATATTTTCTGGTTCTTGTGTTGTGCTCGTGTATAGAATTCTTTAAAGCGGTTATGTAAAATAGTTTAAATGTATAAAATATCAAGTCTTGAAAGACTCATTAGATCTAAAGTTTCAAAGTTTAACGTCAGGTGGTTAAAACTTCAAAATAGCAACACATAAAAACAACGGTTAAAGAGTTGAGGGAGAAATTTCAAATCAATGATGAAATAAGGGAAAATAAGTCATAGCTTTTACATAAAGGCTTTGTCAAACACCATGTATAGAAATAATGAAAATGTGTCATCATGTCATCAAAGTGCATTGATATATTCAGGAAACAATTAAAACGGAAATTACAATACAACACGGTTTTGCATAATGGGCTTAGTGTTGTTATGCATATAATGAAACCTTCCCCACCGAGGCTCCGTATTTAATATACTTATCACATAATGGCTAAACAAATAATATAATAAAACAAAATACTTTTAAAGTTTTACTATAATACTAATGGTGTATATTATGCTATGTTTCTTTCGTTTGTCGGAGCAAAAATAATTTTATTATAGAGTTGTAAAAGTTATTTACGGTTGTTATATGAACGTATTGCAGGCTTCGTAAATGGTTGGTTATATTGAAAGAGGTTAAGAGGAAGAGAGTCTTAGCTTCTCACTAATAAAGGTGTATTTTTTCGAGTTTTACTCCTTTCCAGTTAAGAAACGTCACATGATAAGTGTCTTCACCTGACTCTGACATTAGCCTGAGCAATGCCGACAAGGCGTTATCAATATTACAACGTATCCTTGCTGTCAACCGACAACCAGCTGGTGGCAAAGTTCCACAAGATGACATTACTCGTACGATTAGAAGTCGTGTTGGACAGTGTGATAACACTCAGTGGCTCTAAATGATCACATTTGCCGACATGATTGTGTCACTGTGTAGCCCAACGTTTGATCGATAAAAATTGTCATTTTGTAATCTGTGTTCTCCTGTTTTTTATTTCAATCAGCCTGTAAACTGATATAGGCCTACAATAGACTTGACCAGGGGTCGTCACACAGGATTTCTAGTGAGCCATTATGCTGATAATAAATTTGTGCGGAGACCGCAACTTCAACTTAAATTTAAAACGTTGTTGAAATATTTGTTTTTGCTGTTTATTAGTTGATTGAGTAAAATAATTGCAGCTAAATCTTGTGATCATACTCGTTGAATCAGAGCTGAAGTTTTGAAAACTTGTCTAACACTCACCGTTACTGTTAGGTAAATGCGAACATAATGTTTTATAAAATGTAACAATGCATTTGTTTACTACATCTGCATCTGAGCACAGTTTCACCTTACGAGCTAAAATGTCAGTTACAAGATATGATGCTTTAGTAGTAAGTTCATTCTTGTTCATAGCATTTTAAAGTATGCTTTATCTGTTTCAAGGATTGTAATTTTTACTATCTAAGTTTATACTTTTTGGAAACTGTAGGTTTTTGCAAGTTCCAACCTTGTGTCTCCAAGTAAAAAAGGTACTGCATGTTACTGTTTTGAAGTATTGTTTTTATTTATAAAAGTTGTGTATCAATTACATTCGTTTCCAAAATTTGTTTTACGTTCTTGGATACGTTAAAAAAATTTGGCTAAGCCTATCAACCCGAGGGCTCAAAATATTGCCGAGATCACGAATCGCGTAGTGAGTATCCCCAAAAATAATACATGTACTTAACTGACAGACATGCCAGCAGACTATATGAAATACGTTACCATTCTGATATCGGCGTGTTGTTTTTGACTTGTGTAAAACGTCCCATGCAGTATGCACTCATCCCGTTTTCCGTGAACAGTATTTAACCACACGTGATCGTGAGGTATTTATATCCATCTATATTTAGACCAAGTCAGTCAGCTGTTGGTAGCGATTCGTCAATGAATCTTGACTGTTCGGTTAACCAAAACAGCTGTTCCCCTAAGGTATTATTTTTTCTTATCAGCTGAGGTGTAAGTTACGTAACTATATAAAGAATGTTACGTAAAGCCGGCAGCCGCGCGTCTAACGCTAGTTGATGGTTGGAGGCCTCACGGAGCACATCTTTTGTTTGTTTGTGTGACTGTTGTTTGTTTACGGTAAATTGTCGGCGTTCTAGTTAACTTGACTACATTGAGCCTACAAGACTTCGACATTGACCTCGTGAGATACACCCGCTTGGAAATCGGTCAGTACAGTATAATTGTTTCAATGTCAGATTTAATTTGCAGCATACATTGCAGTGTGAGTGCTTGGTACAACGCAGACTTTTCAACAGGTTTTCGTACCAAATATAGTTATTTTTATAATTTTTGGAACATTTTCCAAAAATGGAGTAACTTCTTTACTCGAATTAGGTAAACCTTTTGATGTAATTGTAACAGTAATTTCTGAGTTGTATTGAACTTAAGTGTAGCACAAGTACATAAGCAGAACAAGATACAAATGTTATTTTTGGAGTGCTTCATAAGGTACTTAACAAGTTATTAAATATTTTCATTACTATTAGATATTAGGTATTTGACACAGGCTCACCTGTTAAAAATCTTCATTACTGTTAAAATTTTCGGGACGGAGCCCAGGGCTACACGGAAAATGTCAAAATAAAATTTCTCTTTGCATGTGACGTCAGAGAACACGATTTCTCGTTACAATGTACTTTCACCAATCAAAATAAGGAGTAAAGTAAATAAAATAAGCACAGTCAACTAAAAAAATAAAATGGAAAATGTCAGACACTGTTATGTGTAAAACAGTTTAATACATTTTAAACCAACCAAGTTAATACGTAATTAAAAAATACTATTGGTTTACCAAGTTTCAATAAGAACCCCTTATTTATTTACTACCAGAGTTTAAAGTAACAATAATGTAGTTTGTGATAATTTTCGTTGCCAAGTTATTATCTAAATTTCGGTATTTTTAAAATAAAACTTACCTAGATGTTTTTTTTAAATTTTGAGTTTTAATTTGTCTATTGGTGTTCATGTGATTTATTTAAAAACAAAACCAAATTAATTGTGGTTAGATATTTTAGTAATAAACCGTTAAATTTTATACAAAACAAAAATGATCCTCGCAGATTTTTATTAAAAACCATTCAAAAAATCTGTTTTTCTTATAGCGTATTTGTAATTGAGTTTGACGGTTCTACAAGTGATCTATCTGTGGGTACAGTTATTGACAAGTTTGTTGAGATAGCTTAGCAAGGTCAATTCACTTAGCTAATGACATGGCTTAGCCTGCTCTCTGATCTACTCATTGTTGCAACAGTCTCGTCATATAAACACACAATTAGTCGGTTCAAACGCGCCTAGTCATCTCTGCGGTAAGTTAAATTTCAGTTTTTGCTCCGATTATAATTAAGAGTGTGCAGTAGTTACTGTGACCTTGAATTTCGTCCCATAAGAGCAATGTAAAAACATGAATTTTCTTGGGACACTTTTCACGCCTACAGTTTTCATCGGCTTTTTATGAAATAAACTTTATTTTAAAGTGCATTAAATCAACTCTTTTAAATACTTTGCATCATCATTTAGTACACTTATTTTCAAAAATCAAAAAATAAAAATAAAAAGTGATTTATTGAGTATATTATGGGCCTCACCGAAAAGTTTCGACAGCTTAATGACCCAAAGTTGTAGAACTCATATGATTTGAATAGTGTAAAGGTACAGTCTGGTCTTTATAGACTATTTGACTAATGCACTGCAGAGTAAGAGGCGAATCTTCAATACACTTTTGTCGTACAAATGATACAGAAGTATCGCCCACCATAAAATTTGCTAACAATCCTTCTAATTAATACTTAAAACTGCTACACTTAATGATACTTTCTGATATTAGGAAATATAGGTACTTTCCTTTTCAGGTTGCTTTTAATTTAATTTGGTTTTGTCTAGTACAACTATTAAAACTATAAAAGTAAACATCTACTCTGGTAAGGATTAAATCAAGTCAATGAATGGTTCATGCACTCTCCCATTATTTAAACAGAACTAATGATTAACCATGGTTCTTCTTTAGTACCAATTTTCTGGCTCTGAAGAGTAGGGAAATTCCCATTTGAAGTAATAACGAAAAAATTACTTACGGTCACATGAAACGTGCTTTAACATTACTCGTAATTCTTGAAACCTTAAAATTTAAGTGTTAACTTCCAACCTGCCTAGCCTTGAGCTGGCAGTTTCATTCATTCATAGTCTACGGAAAACTGCCGGCTTGTGGATGAGATTGTAAATAATCTGTGTTCTTATCTTCCAGCTGGTTCTAGACAGGTCACGTGACTATCTCGCCGTTTGCTTTCATAATAATGTGCGTGAAAAGGTAACACTCCTTACAACTCCTTGCCCAGGCAGTTTGTCTTTGGTCTTGTCTGTCGTTTCGAAAAACCGAAATTCCTATAGTTAATCGAGAAGAATTCCATAGAAATTCAGTTTTTCATTCCCGTTGAAAGTGGCTAAAAATCTTCCTCTATACATATTAAAGCCTATATCAATCATGAGTTTCTGCAACTCCATTATGCTCGGGTATAACAGCTTACATGATGAAATGAACAATATATGACAGTATGCGAAACTATTTAAGGTAAAGCATTTAGTAGACGAGAAGGAAAGTGTATTTCGGTGTCAGTTCCCATCCTACGGATCAGAAAATTAATCCAATTAGTAAATTAGTAAATGTTTTGATACTAACTCACCCCTCCTCGATTAACATGAACCCTTGAGGCTACTAACTGATGTTTCGCTTGGAGTCCTGTCTGATCCTTCTGAAAACCGGTTCCAAATGACGGTCGTCCTCGCCGACAAAGCGTAACAAACCGTGTTTTTGTTTCTTTATTTTCCCGAGAAAACAGCTGATTTGGCCTGATTGGCAGAAGCTTTCTTGTTGACCATCAATAGTACCCTAAAAGCATCGTTGTTGAACTTTATCTGAAAAGGTCCATCTAAATATGTCTGCTTAAGTGGTGTCTTCTCTTAGGAAGATTGAAACTTCAATCTTGATTAAAAGTAGGCTTATACTTTCTTCTCTAAAAGAAAAGACACTTAAGGAATTCAGTAAACTTTTATATTTTTGTCATACATTAGATTTGTAATGCCGGTATCTGTGGAGTCAAATTGATTGGTTTAGCTGGTTCTTACCTAAGCAAGCCACCATTATATTCAATAATTTCAACCATCAAGCAAACACACCGCATGTAATAGGCCATTTCTTTAACAGATCAAGCCTGTTCAGAAAAAAAATTTGTATGCATATATTTTATATAACAAACGTACAAGTGCATTTGCGATTGTAATTCACAAGTAGCAGCCTCAAAGATTTTAAATCGGCTCAAAACATTATTGATCACATAATGAGTTGGTTTTGGCAATCTTAACGGCGGGGAAATAAAATGCTAGTTTTGTATGCACAGAATTTATTAACAGACGCTTCCAAATACGATATAACTCCTTAATGGAATAAACAGTTGAAATTTCTTGTGCTAAAACTGGTGCGTCAGAAGGGGTTTCTTAAGTAATTGCATCACACTTCATATTGTGATCGTGTGAGGAATATTAAAGCGCAGTGGAATTAGATAAACCCCTCTTATGCTTATTTTATAGCGAAGACCTAGTTTTGCTAGTTCTCTCCCTCTTATGCATTATAAAGGTTACATAAATAGTGTTCGTGACTCAGAACGTTTAAGTGGCCTTGACTTAGCAACGTTATTTAAAGCATAACCGGTCTCGTAGCTCGTCACCGCAGAGTTGACTAGGAATGTGTATTGTTTACATTATTCACAACGTAAACATACTTTGTAACGTTTCATTTAGATTGCATCAGGGTATGATTGTTGATATGTGGAAACGTTATAATGTGCATATGCTAGAAAAAAATGTTACAATAAGTAACTAAATAATCATACTTAGAGACTCTAATAGTGTTACTTTGAAACAATAACTAATTACAGTTACAAAATGTCTTCAGCAAGTGTTAGTGTCAAATTTAACTAATTACAGTTGAAATTACTCTGTGTTAAATTTATCTGATTACAGTTACAAGCTACCCAGAGATCATTGATTTCCTTTATCCCAGATGTTACTGACTACCGTTATGGTTACTCCAAAATGTCACTGTTGAAGATACATCAAACTGAGGATGAATAAATTTAATTTGGATTTATTTATTTAACATTCAGGTGTACACACTAAACACAAAAATAAATTTATTCCACCTACCAGTCACAAATGGTTCACTGGTATATGAAATGTAGTTTTATATATTATACTCAGAAAAACTTAAAAGTTTCATCACAAGTATCAAACTATACATTTTGCAGTACTGTTAACTGGAATTGGTAATCCATTGTGGATCTCAGGTTTGCTAAATATTGGTGTGTACACCTTATACTGTATTTAATTAGGCAACACAGCTACGTCATATTCGGACCTGCACGATTCATGTAACAAATGAACTGCGGCATTCGTTTTAAAAT
Source organism: Matsumurasca onukii (assembly GCA_018831715.1). Taxonomy (NCBI): domain Eukaryota; kingdom Metazoa; phylum Arthropoda; class Insecta; order Hemiptera; family Cicadellidae; genus Matsumurasca; species Matsumurasca onukii. The sequence continues at coordinate 43,554,045 of CM032061.1, forward strand.
TTAATTACACTCAAATAAAACCTCAAAATTGGTTGCGGGATCGTCTTGACTTAGAAACAGAAGATACGCACCCAAACCATTATAAATAAAACTTGATGATTTTCTTTCCAATGGTACCAATTAAAATGGTCAAAAGCAAATACCCAGAAATTTTACTTTAACCTCAAATAAATGCAACGGGATCGACTTTATTTGATTCAAATTTTACTTTAACCTGCAATTATCTCCTTGGGTATGCAATGAGCTTGCGTTTACTATGTGGAATGAAGAACAGTTTGTTTTATTACTGCTCAGACATTTATAATAGGGAGAGTTTGGGGAAATGACAAATAACTAGTTTAAGAAGCAACTAAAAATTAAAACATAAAACATTTTAAACAAAATATTTTTTAAACATTGTGCAAAATTCTAGCTACAATATTTTTTATCATCTGTAAACATTGGAATACCAATTAGCTGTGACCAATTCAATAGTGACAGAGTAGTGATTTATTGCTGATAGAAATAAACAAACTGCGGTAAACAGCTTAAAATAGATTCACCCAGGTTAAAAGCCTATTATTAAAGCTGAACCTGTTACCGAATAACAGTTATTACTAGTAGACGTTCTGTTGACTAGAGTGGTCTGCTTCTGCGGTTATTTTTTCTCGCGATCACCTGGCGACCTTGGGTAATTACAGTTGTTTCTATCAATCAGATGGGTTTGATCTGTAGTTCTCAGAGATTCCTTTAACCATCTTAAAACAAGACATTATCACTCATGAGGTTCTTGGTATTGTTGACGGATAGTAACACCAAACTCAGATTGGTTTTATTTTATTTCAGGTAGTAGAAATACACATGAATTAGAGTTTCATGGAACCTCATTCATAGGTGATTTGAGGCTGGTTAATAAGCTACGTAGAAAATTCTATAGACACGTATGTCTGAATGTTTCATTATTAATTGAACTTTTTGCATTCGAAAATTTTCATTTCATTTACTGGACACCATAGTAATGGTTCGATGTTTCTTGTATGCACAAGGGTAAAATCATAGCTCTTGTTATACAATTTCATAAAATACTCTTATCAATATATTCATAGCAGGTTTTCAAGATAACACGTTGGTGCTTTGATGTTATTTTGGATGTTTTGCCCACTACCGTTGCAATCGTATCATATGGAGACTTGAAATGAAAGAACCCTTCTTAAAAAATGACCACTTTGACGTTTAAATTAAAACTTAAGTTTGGTACCTACACTCAAATATTTTGAAACCCCATTCGTACAAATCATCTTCTCAGTTAAAAATTAAAACCAAGCCAACACGCAGCTAAGTACTAAAGCGCCGTGAGTTTTCTTTGAGGTTGGTTTGCTAATTATACCTCTTATTCGCTACGCTCACAGCCTCGCTCGGCCTTCGACCTCAGCTTTTCACCCTGTATTATCACGGACGTTACAGGGCTGTTAGCTGAGCTCAAAGTCTCGCTTTGGCATTGGGCCTTAGATTTAAGTGGTATACTCAACTGCAAACTTTAATACAAATTGAGAAGAGACAACTCATTTCAAATTTTAATAAAAATCAGACTACTAATTCCGCCGTGTATAACGAAAAACTACTTGTTTTGCTACCATTTTGAACAGACTGCGTGGATTTTCGTAGTTGTTGGTATAGGATGGGTAGTATTTAAATACATATTCAGTTGAAATTTAATCAACATTGGTAAAAAAATGCGACCTGTAGAGGGCTTACCAGTTCACACATAAACACTTACATAAATGTATATACAGTTTTGAAAAACTCTCAGGGGTTCAGGATCGGTGCTTATTTTATGGCTTTGAGTCTAGGTCTCACCATGCTGACGGGATAAACATCTCATTTTTCTAAAGGAAATCCGCTAATAAACACAAACAAGTCATACACTCAATGTGGATATCGTGCAATAGGTTACCTGACCCATTTAACTGTTGAACACAGGCACGATTTTACACCGGCTATTTTTAATTGAAATATATTATCATAACACTGCAATAATGATACAAACCAACAAAATACAGCGACCAAAATACTTGAAAAAAGACAACAAAACAAGAGAAACCATCGCTGCTGGTCAGGTAGCTCACGTCTAGTTCAAGGGCAAGGCCTTGCTTTGCTGTGATATTATGTAACCTGTTATATAACACATGGACATCGACCTACTGTGCCTACATACATCTCATCTGGAGCTGAGGGTGTGTCCATTTCTGTAATGCAGAGAACCACTGGTTAATGCGAAATTAAATGAACGAAATTAAATTGTATTGTATGAACATCGTCTCCTATCGTACGAGTATAAATGGGTAGTGAGACTGACCCAGTGAAAGTCCCTATTTCCCCTGAAACTAAGAGCCCTTTCGTCAACATTACCACCAAATATTCGTAGTAAAAAGCATTTCACTAAAATTTGAGTACTTTAATTATGTGGGAGATATGAGGTGTTGTCATAATTAAAAGCTATTAAAGTTGCGCCCTCACTAATCCCTAGGTCAAGTTCGGAAATGTGTTTACTACATCCATTTTAGTAAGCATTTAATAATGTAATCCAACTACCAAACGTTCACTCGAGAATGAAAAATATGTTAATATTCAAAATATTCTTCAATTTAAAGCCCCGCTTCTATCAGGCTATTAGGAAGAAAGATACGGTGTTTACCCAAAGGTATGGGACGTTTAGAAATGCATAGCGTGTCCATGATGTGAAATGGCTACCCGGCTTTCATGATTAAATCAACAATAAGGTTGTTAGAGACATCATGGATAAAAATATATTCCGTGATATATGTTAGTCTATAAAAATATATTCCGCTTATAATAAACTAGGTTGGTTCACAAACAAAATACAGCACCAAATAAATAAACTTTGCAAAATCTCAAACTTTGATTTCAGTAATTACAATTTTGCAACAGCTCTTGTCAAATATTTCGACCGCGTTGTAAAGCTTTGCGCGGCTCCTAGTCTTTACATAACAAATCGTTATTAAAATATCGCTTCATTTGAGTTTTATTCTTTATTAGGATAAAATAAAATGAACCTATTAAGAATCAACTTGAATAGGTTGATCAGTTGTCTGTGTTGTTGCAGGTTGTGGCTATGCAGGATTAGTTGAGTGCATGCACTGAAGATGAACACTACCTCAGTCAGAGACTCGCTGTTGTATGTGGAGGTGATGGAGGGGGTGGACATCCCCTGGACCAAGGGGTTGGCTTCCATGTTCTACTTAGTCAGTCCTGCAGAGTCCATCTACAAGACAGTAGAGGAAGTGCCGCAGTTTTATCGAAAGGTAAATAGTTGTGAACTTTGTTAATTTAGATAATATGTAGCCTTTGAATTAACTAATCTATCAGCAGATTTGTTGGTGAAATTGATACAATGCTGACATCAACGTGGTTATTATGTTTCCGTGGTTTTAGGCCTACAGGTTAAGAGGTGGTCGGATAGAGACCGAGCGGCCTCTATCAAGGAAGGATAGGCAATTTAACGTGGGAAACTTTGCAAACTATATTTTAAGTAGACTAACTTATTAAAATGGGAAACGTGTTTCACTGGAAGAATAGAGCTTATTAATGCTGTAGCATATAAAAGCAAACACGTAAAACCTCCTTGCAAAATAAAATATTTATTACGACGTTTCACGTTCTATGTTCTTATAGGAAACCCAAGTTTTTAACCATTGTGTGACGAAAGTACTAGTTTTAAGGTTTATATGCAATAACTTCAATACTTTATGCTTTCATTGAAATGGATTTTATATTTAGTACGTTAACCAGTTCAAAACATAGTTTACAGGTTTTACGTGCCCAGAGAGGGACCTTCTCGCTCTATCCGGCTCTTAAAAAAATACGTCTCACAGTATTTAATCACATAGCTTCTGGTCGGTCAATACGTATAAATGCAGGATTATACGAGTATATGGAGTTCTCAAACACTAACCTCTTAAAACTATGCAGCGAGTTCAATTTTAATGAAGTCGGGAAAGTACTACGCAAAGAAGTTTGAATAGAAGTCGAATATGGTCGTCCTCAGTCTCAGTGTATTTAATGTTCCCTGATAAAAACTATTCATCGGCTAAAATTTAAGTTTAAAAGTCAAATATGTAGTTAATAATAAAATGACAGCCCAAGCAATTAAAGGAAAGAAGTAGCGTGCGGTACATGACTGTGTGGTGATAGTACGAGCATGAATTGCATGATGGATAGTAAACAGGTTCATGCACGTTGATTTGCTTACCTCTCCACCCTTTGAACTGGCTCCTCCATTAATCCCTTCATAGTTGTGCTGTGGAGCTCATGTAGGGATTAACTCAGAGGCTTTACCCCTATCCGATACACTGTATCGACACGCGCTATTCTGATAACATGTTTATCGATTCAAGTCAAATAAACATTTCCTCTGCCCTTTGTCATACCAGAGTTCGTTGTTTGAGTGAGTTAGAAAACTAGTACTACTTTAGACGAAATATTGGATTATGTGATATTATGTCACAAAGTTAAGACTTGTACTTGTCTTAGATGCACTTTAAAACATTTATCTGATTAGTACTGTTGCCAAAACTGACCTTTCCTGTCTTTCCTGTGCAAGATTGAAATTTTCCTAAGGTCTGATTTTACCTCGCATGCAAAATCGATCAAACACAAGCAAGTTCTTCGGCTCGTTAAAGCACATGAACGCTTCCCCTGTAAGAAAGAATATGAGCTAAACGAAACAACATGATCTGTTAAACAGACCCGAAAACCAGCCAATATAAGGCTAAGTATTAGGTCTATAACTCGAAAAAAACTGGACTTGTGACCTGGTAAAAAATGGAAACCCCTAAAAAGAGGATAACTGGACAGCGAGGACATCTGGGAAAAGAAAAAAGATTAAAACTTTAGAAGCAACAGCACTTATTTTGAAAAACTCTTTATTTTGTTAAAATTTAGTTTTGTTTCAAAATGAAAACAACAAAATGATGTAGTTCTGCTTGAAAATACTCAAAATAAATTTAAATCCAGTATTGGAACGACAGTATTTAATAAGAAAAGGACTCATTGCTTCCTAATACCAGACGATACGGAAGTACATATTATTCAAGTGGCCTTACAGATGATTAAATATAATGTTACATATTGTGTCTTCAGGTGTACCAATATATGAAATATCATACAGTGACTACTTCATCATGACCGAGTTATCGTCTACTTTCAAAATTTAGCAAGTCAATAAAACGTGTATGGCTTTAGGGCTAAAAATACAATTTGATTGTATGACCTTTAGAATTATCAGTAGGGCGTGCAAATGTCGTGAAACCGAAATGCACGGTTTTAGAACTTATCACACACAATTAAAACACTTTGCTTCCTCGTTGATAACCTTAAACGCCTCATTAGTTTCGACCTTAACTTTTACAAACTCGTGTGCCACATCAGACTTGTTACTACGAGTATAAAGTTAAACGCGAAACACGAATAACAACATAATCTTTACCATATTTTGTACGAGGACTCAATTCTTGTGCTATCAGCTTGTCGAACACAAGGTCTTTGTTAAATACTTGTTAATTCATACTACTCATTGACTAACAAACGACAATTGTCTACTGAATAATTTGCTGACTTCAGTTTCGAAGTGCGTGCGAGTGAGCATACAAGTGAAGATTATGCGCATCACCAGACGTACATAGAGTGTAGGCTATATTTAACCACCAGTCAGTGGTTGTTACCTTTACACTGCACCTAGGCTTACATGGCTGTTTTACAGGTGTGATAACATTTAACCTTCCTGATAACCAAAACAGCACATGGTTAACAACACTGTGAACACGACGCTTTTAATGTATCGACTAAAATTTACGCAATAATTATAAGGTGGACAAAATGGTCGTTTGGGAAATTATTGGTTTAAAATCACAGATACTAAGCTAATTCTAAAAGTAATTATGTTTATTAAAATGAACATGACTACTAAAAGAAATATATTGTATTATTGCACACCAGAAACTTTGACAACAGCTAATTGCGGTTTAGTTTACCCTCACGTGTCATATGGAGTATGTTTTGCGGGAACTGTAGCTAAAGAAAAATAATGTGGGGTTTTATTGTGCAAAATCTGCAATAAGGCTGATTTGTTGTCATGAAAATAAAGATGATTAAAAAACACATTCAACAAAGTTTCATCACCAGGTCCAAAAGTGAAACTTTTTGACACGAGGTTAAGTTAACGTCCGAGGGTCAAAAAGACACTTTCGGGCCGAGTGATGAACAATACCTTTTGTCATGATGCAAATAATAATAAGAAATAAATGTTTTAAAGAAATGTTTTAATTTCAATAAAGAAATTTAAGTAAACATAGTTTTGAAATTAGCAGTCTGAGTTATATAATTTTGAAGAACCAGCTGTTACACTGTACACCCTTTTTATGTTTGTTCTAAGATTGTTTTGATGATGTTTTTAACCCTAGGGTTTTAGCCCTATTGAAATTTCTGAAACCATAATTTACTGTTTTTCAGGTGGTTGAAGGTAGATAAATCTAATGTCATGAAACAAGATTGGCAATTTTGTTTCGAATAAACCAAGATCCGACGTAAACTCTAAATTACCCGCATCGGCAATTCTGCACACACCCACCTACAGATGTTTTCAACATATGCCTAACGTGACAGAGAGATCTTTACTAATGTTTAATGTCGTGTGAAGCTAAGTGAATAATTATGTGCGTGTTATAAACTCACATTACACGAAACGATTACAGTACGTGCTCGTAATACATTATTTATATGTATTAACATAAAAAAACGATCTCTACAAAGTTAAGCTTACGTCCATCTGATGAAAAGAAAATGTCGATCCCATTCCTGCACTAGCAAATTTAGTAGTTAGACTATTGTTTCAACTCTAAACTGGTTTAATCAACACTGACAATTGATCAACTACTACTAAGCCAGTGCCAGTACTAAGCCAAAACGCACACACTAAGATTCAGTTCAGTTCCGTACTTAAAAGTCAACTGATTTCCGACTTTTTGCCGTTTGGTGGGGCTATAATCAAAAGTGATGAATCATACCAAAATATCAGCGCTAAATTGCAAAATTTGCCAAACTGCTAAATTGCAAATAGAGCAATTACCTTACGTTTTGGAAGAAATTCCTAGAAATATCAATACGTACTGTATTATGCAGGAGTGTCACAATTACCCCATCTTAACTAGGTGAAACGTGAAACTGGAACGCGAAACCGGTGCCACAAATTAAAATTCAATACAACCAAATTGGTAAGTAAAAACTAAAGAAGTGCAAGAACCTGACACCTACCAAGAGACCACCAACACTACCCAGTCACTGTGTCCGGTATCGGAGCAACCAGTTGTGGCGTGGACATACCTGCTGCAGCAGCTGCACTGCTTTTGTTTTTTCTTTTGTAGCGGAATTTCTGTACTTTTCTTCCTATTCTACTCAACATTCCAGGACGTGGAGAGAGGTCGATTGAATGCAGTTAGAGTCATGCGCTGGTTATTTAGTGTCGCATACTTGGATAAAGCACTGCAGCATTCATTGGAATGTTTTTAATGCTAACAGAAACCTAAGTACTACATTACTGTATTTAGACGGATATTGGTACAAATTGAGATTTAAACATTTTAAACTTTATTTGAAAGTATTATTTTACTATAAACAATAGAAAACACTTGTAAGTTTTCTTCAAGTAAAGAACAAACGTAGAAAGGTTTCCTTATACCTGAAGAAAGCGTAGTAAACTAAGTAAAAGGAGCAAACAGATTTAGCACCCTTCCTCTCATGTCGTTCAATCAATCCCTCTAAATCTCTACAATACGATTGCTACGGAGAGTCGTAGACATTCTTTTACGTACAGCCAAGCTACTCCGTGTCAAGTCGTAAACCAAATTCCAAGTTTGCCCAGCAGAGAGCACCGGTTGGAGAGCGGCTGGCTGGCAGAACACTCAACAAGGATTCACCGGAGTTACAGCCCGGACCCAATCAAATGTAAGGTCCGAAATGTAAAACGAGGCAAGGTCAACATTGATTAACTAATGTCTTCAAACTTGATGTCTCTGAATGATCAGGTAGTCAGGCTAACGATGAAAAAGGAATAGTACTAAAAAAATGCTTTTCTTCTTACTCCAAAGTATGGTCAAAGACAATGTTATAGTAGGTAGATAGTGCATAGATGAATAGTTGAGGCAACCCACGCATTGATTGCGCTTCCCCCTCTGCTTTGCCCGATGTTAACGACCCGAATGTGACCTAAGCGTGCTATTGCCGAAAACGGCCGAACCTGCGCATGCGTCAGTGGTTCTACTTGATACTAAAAAAAAGGATTCCCTCGCAGCGCATTCTGTGCGTGGTACGCCTCAACCATGCAGCATCTATGCGCTGTCCACCTACTATAACACTGACTTTGGTAACGTGTAGCTGAGAAAAGTTCTGAAAACTGTCCTCAACCGGTGCCAGATCTAGTTCACCATTTTCGACTTCATGAGAAATGACTGTCAAAACAAACACATGAAAACAATGACCTGAGAGACCCCAACAAAACAGTGTGTAGAGATTCAGGATAGTGCGTTAAAACTATCTTCAACTGCTATCCGTAGTAGACACTAATCTGATCCTGTCTTACGTCATGATATTTGATTCTACGCACTTTTTGTGCGTGAAACCCAGAGAATACGTGAAACCACTACAGTATCGCTTTCCAAGAAGTCGATATTGATACTAAGACTAAGTAGGCCTATAGTCTGCTTTATCACTCAGTATTCAATATCACCATTCTACCTTCGGTGTACTCTAGAACTATCTTAGTATTAAACAAAGTAGTATTAAATTTCTAGAATTATCCATAAAACAAAACTCTCAGTTGCACAGAGCTAAGAAAATATAATAAAAACATAACTATAAATGCTTGGAATTATACTTAAGTTAGAGAACAAAGAAAGTACAATACTTCTTTGCAGCAGTAGGCCTAAACGACGATGTGTATGTATTGTCTTTGATAAAACCAACTTGCATCAAACCACCCAGTTATAACGTAAATGCGTGTCTGTTATGGAAGGTTTTGGACAAACAACAGTCGGTAGTTTTCCACTTATTAATTTACTACTGTACTTTCAAGTTGATGTAATCTTCTTAATCACGTGTTTACATTACTGTGCTGCCAAGATTGAGAACTAAACCGTAAACCCAACACTAGTAAAACACATGTTTTGATACTCTCGAGTCGAAATGTTACCGTCCCATGAAATTACAAACACGCGAATAAACATAGGGTAAAATGTTTTTCTGATTAAAATTTAAGAATTGTTTACCTAATACTCTAGTAAACCTTGGTAAACAGTTATCAGTACTAGGGTTAATTTACAAGTGACAGAAGAACAAACTGAATTTGACTCTATTTTAAAACATTATGGTAAAGACATATCAGACCATCACCTGCGTGGTTCAAGTCACGTTAGTTGGTCCTTGTATTTCCATTGGTCATTGGGCTAATTAATGACCCATTCTAAGGAAGAGTCGGCCTTAGTTTGGACTACACCTCATAACTCATTACACTCATCACACTCATCCCTCACCACATATTTGCCTGAGAGTGGTCGGCATCTCAAACAGTGATACAGTGATATAGTGATATAGTGACTTTTATTATAAGTAAACTATTGGATGTGGCCTATTGAATGAAATTACAACAGATAAATGCTTGGAGGGACTTTTGAGTTGACCTTGATCAATGGTATTAACCTCAATATCAGCTGGAAGGCGGGCGGAACGTCAAATATACCAAACAGCATTACCTCTCTGCGCTTCAAAATCTGATCGATACTTTAAAGTACCGTATCTGAGATTCTTCAGGGGTTTATAAACCCTCTCTAGTTGTATTTATAGAGAAATCCAGGCTTAATAAACAACAGACATTTCTTTGCTATAATTGTACATGTTACTATCACCATTAACTCGACTCCAAACGAAACAAAGTTCATATGACTACTGCATCTTGGGCAGGGATTTTACCGATGTATGTACTGTAATATGTTTACGTAACAGGCCACTGAACCGTAGTGGGGGTCAAGGTCAGTTCAGTAGTTCCTTAGTCTGCCACCTGGAGCGCTGGAACAAGGTCAGGGCTACCAACCATAGAGGAACTTATCACTAGGACGAATCAGGAACTGTCATCACAGTCATAGACAAGCTGGATTGTATAGGATTAGGACCACGTGTGAACAGGTTTATTTTGGAGACCAAACTAGTGAGGCGTTTTGATGAATGAAGCCCCAGCAAGCTGACTTCCGCCTTTATCTTCACGCACTCGGTTGTCTGGTTGAAATGTAATTTGGTAGTTTTAACATAATTTCTGTAAACTGTAATCGGTATTTTAGACGCCGCAAATGTGCTGTGAAAATCCCTTCACCAAAACAACTAAGAAGGAAAACGTCAGATTTTAAAGTAGCAATAATATTAGGTTAGGTATAGTTCAGCTTTTGTCTCAAAACCACATTTAAGCGTGTTAACCATTTCTACACAAAACACTTGAATAGCTATCAGCAAGATCACATGAGTTTGTTATAATGTGAAATTTCAGTGAGTTTTCCGTTGCTCCAGGGAGCAATATGAGGCGTATATTGCCTTTCCAGGAAAAGGAAAACGCAAGTAAAAACAAATGCAATACATTTTCAACAAGTATATGATGTCAACTATAGCGTATTGTCAGTTTGGTTTTTAACTTTAGACATCCTATTTTGTAACCAGTTTTATCAAGGTATTCAAGTTAACGGATTTATTTTACCGTTACACAACCGATAAAAAAAAGAAGTATTAGAAATCGGTCAATTCCTGAAGTTACTGCTGTACAGTGTCCATGGCCACTTATTTGCTTGTAAATTGTTAAAAAGGCTGTTATAAACGTATGAACCATGCTAGTTCTGTAGCTCCATATAAAGCAATGTAGTAATGAGAATTCGTTTTCGATCAGCTTAAGATTGACATTATTAAACGTTTAAAAATCCACACAGACCTGAATGATGAGTAAATTTCAATAGTAATTAGCAGATTCACTAGAATTTCCCAGGTTAAGAACAACAGTACGACTGAATTTCTGGCTGAAACGCAAACGAAACGTTGAGATAAGTGGGTCATTCAGTAAGACAAGTAAGCTACGTGTTACTGTGTAGACATTTAGTAAACGGGTTTGGAGGATTTACGAAACCATTTACCAGCAAAGTATTGTTCAAGCTAACGACACGAAGTTAGTACACGTAAGCCAGTTTCTAACTTTGCGCCGTAACTCACAAAATTTGCACTGTATTGTTCAATGGTGGTAAATTATGGCCACTTTGGGCGTTCTTTTAGAGTTATATTTTTACTCAGAGGGTTTTAAAACACTCTGAGTAATATTGGACAGCGACCTACAGCACAGTTTTCCTATGCTTTTGAAAAACGTCATAAAACCATCATTAAACCGTCATGGCCACACTTAAAAATAACTTAAAATTATGTTTTATTTATAAAAATGCTCTATTTACGATGATTACATGACTTTGAAAAGTCATGAAGTGAAAAAGCTATTTATTAGTTACTTACAGCCGAAAAGCCATATCACAATTTCAGAATGAAACCTTTTTCTGTCTTAGTATAGGCCATCCAACTTTTAGACACAACATTAAGCCACAATTTTGTGATCCTGTTGTCCAGCCTTAACTTGATTGAAACTTTCAGGCATGGCCGTTCTTCCTGATTTTCATACTGTTGGAGAACATCATCCTGTGGGTGGAGAGGAAGCCGATGATGAGACTGAACGATGGTTTGACCTCACTGGCGCATGCGCTCTTCCAGGAATCCGGCAGGTCAGTAGTGTCCCTCATCACAACACGTTCTTTAACCTGATTAGCAAAATACAGGGTGGTCCAATAAAAAAGGTAAAGGTTTTTTTGTTTAACGAGGCAAAGTTAGACTACAAAGTCTCTCTACCACTCAACCTCGACATTTACCTGGCGTCAACATATAGCCACTTTACAAATCGTAAGTGGTGACTGCGGGGATAGAACCCGCGCCATCGGAGTGATGAGCTCCGGAGTCGCGTGCGATATTAAACCGTCACGGATCCACTAAACAGATAGTTTTGGAAATAAATATTTTATTCCTGCAGATATCATAAAAATTTAAAAAGTAACTTATAAAAATAACGTTTATAAACATACTATGGCTTATTTGGAGTAACCGTTGTCATTTCAAATAAGGAGATTCGGAAATAAAGACAACGTCCATTAGTTGATACACAATTTGATAGCTAAATTTCCGGTATCTACGATAACTCTGTAAAAATAACGGCCAGTAAAAGTATGGTAAGGCATCATTTAATGTAGGTTGGTATTCAAACATGTTGACTTGATTTCCAAACCAAATTACCAGAGGAATGTACGGCATCTATTTATCCACAAAACCATTTTTAAACCTTCAGAAAAAATGCTAAGCAATTGATGGATTGAAATAAGCTATAATAGTGCGTTTATCTTATTACCCATGGACTCAACAATAAAACACCGAATTTGTATTTTTGTAAAAAGAGATGAATAAAATACTCTACCCTTCACTATTCTTGATCATAGTTACCCAGCTTACTCCATTGGTTGTATAATTACTCAATGCACTAAGATCAAGTAATTAAACTTTATACGGAACGTAGAACTACTAGTAGAATACTATATGTGACAAGTTCATCAACATCTAGGTTTATATGGACCGTTCTTCCTTATTAGATTCCCATATCAGATTCCTTGTAGAAAAAGTGAATGACCTTGAAATCCAGTTACGTTAAGGTAGACCTAGAACTAAACCAGCTGACGCAAAACCCTTATGTAAACATTGTATTAATTTGCACAGATTTACTTTCTTGACACGTAATCAATTTTTGTTTTATCGCATTGGTTTGAATGTTACTGCCGTCAGCGAACAAGAAAATACGAGTATATATATGCTAAGTAGCTCTCTTGAATGGTTCCTGGATTTGAATAACTTAATGGAGTCTAAACAAAGTGTATATATACGTGTGATTTTTATGAAAAAATGGTCTTAAAGCCGTTAGGTAAATGTACTTGTTGAGTGAGAATTGCTGGAAACAAGTGACATGAGTGGAGAATGGTATAATGTAGAAGGATCGACAGAACACGCTGGGGAAATTTGAAGAGTGAACACGCTTGCTGTTGCTTCTGCAAATGCTGATTACTCTTTTCTAGTCACTTCAGAAATGTTATTTTTGTCATTTTCCTCTAAAACAGCTTCTCTAGACACATGAAAGTTTCACGTTTATTTCTTGGAAGAGCTTGTTCTGATAATATTTAGGGAGAAAAAGATAATTTTAATGATCTTTATGTGGTAAGGACGTAAGCTATTCCAATGGTTTCGTTTGATCAGATCTTGATTGATCTATTGTAACAAAGTCGGTTTGAAATACAGGGTTCGATGTAAATTGTAATATAATTGAAGAATTCTGACATCAAAACAACAAATTAAATCTTTTTTATATTTAAAAGTTTCAATGTTTGAATACATAGTTTAGGTGTTTGAAGCATTTCAGAGTCACCATTGAAATGGCTACTTCTTCTTCACAGGTCTCAGCAGAAGATCCAACTGTCCAAGAAGAATCAACGTAGCCATTTCAACGGTGACTCTGAAATAACTACTCGGCTAATGCAACTTGCAACGGTTAAAGCTCATGATTTTGTGTCATGTAAAAGTTAACTATTCTACCATTTATATTAATCAATCTCATTGACATGTTTAACACTACCGAGAAATAACTAGATACTACTCGTAAGCACTAACTCATGATCGGTCAGGATGAACTAGCGTAACAATGTTCTTTCTTCAACTAAACATTAAAACTCAGACTATTGGGTTAAATTTGAATGATTTAAAATTAAAATACAATTTAATAATACATTTATTGAAATTATACATACGCATCATGACAAACAGTATTGTTTATCACTCGTTCCTAAAGTGTTTTTTTGAACCTAGCTTATTTAATGTTTTCGGCTGTGCCTCGGACGATAACCTTGAACTCGCATCACTTTAGGACCTATTGATGAATAATTCTTAGGGGCGCTTGAGTTTTAATTCATTGTTCTTTCCAAAACACCATTAACGATTTCTATAAATGTATTTAATTTTCAGAACCTAACTATGGATTATGACATACCATAAACAGTTATCAAGAATATTCTGTAGTTTATTATTGGTTTATGTCAAATATACACATTTTAACCTACCTAACAGATGCTCGACGTTAAACTAAATTGTAACAAGAATAACGCTATCAGGAAATATTAGGAAAGAGTCAAGAAAACTACTTACAGTGGTTAAACAACTGTTTATTTGTACACATAATTTTTACCATTTTAGTGGGCTGAAACTGTTTTAAGCTAATGTGTGGTTAAACAATCGTTAACAATTGATTGCACAATATTTCTTTTCAACCTTCTGAAGTTGCAAAATGCGTATGCTAATTTTTAAGTGTATATTTTCACGCAACATTAGAAACAATACAGATGCATTTAACGAGCAAATCATAATTACGTAACTCACCTAAGCTAAATTTAAGTATGCTGCCAAGTATTCATTAGTATTTTTATAAATAGGTCTTAAAGTACTTTTAAAACGTCCGAGGTGCAACAAGAAAACGTTAAATGAGCGAGGATAAAAAGGGCACTTTTCAGCCGAGTCAATTACACTACTCTTTTGAACCCATTGGTCTGAGTTTATTTTAAGAAACAGATGTTACCCTGTACATCCTGGCCGACTCATCAGTTTGTGCTTAGTATCGATTTTGAATAGGTTATTTCTCTGAGTAAACTAAACCACATTGAGATCGATAGTTCTATTTACAACAGTCGATTTCTTTGCAATAGATCAATCATTCCGATAAAAAAAACCACCGGAACAGCTAATGCTTTTGCCTAATCAAGGTAAATTGAGATTGTTGACACTTTGCTCTAAAAACAGCTGCTTTAGACGTATGTATTGGCATGCTTAAGTGTCAATTTTACACCCGGGTAAATGCAGGATTGTTTTGATGATCTTTTTCTCCCTAGGAACAAAAAGATCATCTTAATCATATTAATGATCTTTTTGTGGCATGGGCATCAGCTGTTTTAACGAGTTTGTTTTGATTTTAACACTGGCCTAAAGTAAAACAGTGTAGCAGCTGTTTAAAATAATAATAACTGTGCAAAATAATATAAATCAGACTGCTGAGTTCAGAACACTAATTACTTTCAGTTTCTGCGCCTCGGGCGTTAACTTGAGCTTTAATAAAAAAAGCGTCACTTTAGGACCTAGTGATGAAATATACAATTTTGTGTTCCTAAGGAGTTAAGATCACCAACACAAACCTTTATTTACCTGGCAGTAAAAGTACTACTTTATCACGTCAATCCGTGTGTCAAAGCGGCAATTTTAGAGCAAAATGGTTAAAAATAATGTCATAAAATTGAACTTATTTAACAAAAATAAAACTTTACATTGGCAATATAGATACTTAAACCGTGCTCAAACCATTAACCCAAGGTTAGAGGAGAACGCATGGAGAATTAATGAAATTCTAGTCTTGTCACTAGTCTACCACATGAGTAGGATGAATCAATAATGCCTAATGCGGTTATTTCCCTCCTCCTCAGTTCGGTTATCTGGATCAGGCAAATGTATTACACACTGAACAATGCTGACGTTCGACGTAATTTACGATTATGACAATGCGCATTGTCCGGATATTGTTCGCTCGCATTGTGTTCAATGGAAACACACCAAGTTATCAGTTTCTGGTGAGTAAACTACTTAACCATTACATTTTCTATTATTTGAACTCACCCCCGAGATGTGTTGTTAAATAATGTTTCAACACTTAAATGGGTCATTAATATTGAGTCCTGTTTATATATGCCGTTAACACCTTAACCTTTAAGCTCAAACTTTAATTTAAGCTAGCTAATGTTCTCATAAGTGGACAGTTTATAAGCAATTTGAATTTTAGTAAACAAATGTTGTTTTGTTCTGCTGATCTGAAAACAGCTGCATTAGACACATGTATTGACGTGCAAAAGTGTACTTTTATACCCGAGTAAATAAAGTATTGTTTTGATTATACTTTTCCCGTAGGGTTAAAAAGATCATTTTGATGATCTTTTTGTGGCATGGACATCAGCTGTTTCAACGAGTTTGTTTGCTTTTGGTTGTTTTAACACTGACTTAAAGAAACACAGTAACAGCTGTTTCTTCAAAACAATATAATTCAAACTGCTGAGTTCAAAACTACGAGCGTATGTTTAATTAAGTTTCTTTATAATATTACAACGTTTATTGACATTTTATTTCTCATTATTATTTGCATCATGACAAAAATATCGTTAATTACTCGTGTATTTTTGACCCTCGGTCATTTAACTCATAAATATACTATTATTTGCAAATTAAAGCTTTGCGGTTTTATATTTAAGAACATAGAGTTCAAAATGTACAAATACAATGTTAACTTAATATTTTAATGTTTATATGCAGCAACCTACTTGGCTCTACCGGCTACCAAAGGCTATTTGTGATAAAAAGTATGGGCTCAGTACACCAGTACTGGTTTTTTTTAAAAGTAGATCATCCAACGTAAGAAATTTATCAATAAAATACAACACCAAATATTTGACTAGACGATAGTCCTATCTTATCGATTAGGTTATACAATGACAAACACAAAAGGCGGTTTGTTTGAAAGAATTGTCTGCAGATAAGTGGACTTGATGTTTTTATCACACTGCACAAAATTCCGCCGTTTATGGTTCCGGTTTTAGCAAGTAGAGTTGATGTTAATTGTTCTTATCCATATAGAGACCTATAAAGTCAGCTAAATATCTCTAGTATTCCATCAGTAGGTCTCAAAACTAGTTGAATAAAGTTTACCCGAGTTGAGGCGTAGCCGATGATGTTACGTTAGCGAGGATCAAAAAGACACTTCTTGTCATGATGAGTATTGAAAAAATACATTTTTATTTAAGTTTCTAATATTGTGAGGAAACTCAAAATAATGAATGTTTTGAACTGAGTAGTTTGGAGTACAAAGAAACAGCTGTTGCACTGACTTACTACTTGTTGGTGTTAAGATTAAACACAAATGTACTGCAACAGTAGTCCTTGCAACATAAAGATAAAAAAGCAAACCTTCATTTTCTTGGGAATACAAGTGAAACTTTAACACGCCATTAAATGTGTGGAAAACAGCTGATTTTAGAGCAAAATACCAATAAATTATCGTTAACGTTGGTTAAAAACTTTAAACCTGGGCTTTGCCCAGCTCGCAAAACACGACTGGTCACCAAAAACTACTACATTGAATCCTTATGATGAAAACGTCTACATCTTATGATAAAATCAATGCCAAATTTACTGGAATCAAGTTGTGGTTTTAAAGTAAACCTGTGATTTTAAAATGTATTTTCAAAAGGCGAACCAGTGTATACACAGAACTCTGTTGTAAGTAACTTCCATGTAAATAAATAGCAACCTAAAACTGTTAATCTCTACGGTTTTAGTTAACCGCAATGTGCCTTCACTTAGAAAATACATACTACTTATCGTCTGACATTAGAATAGCTTGTGATAAAATACGGGAGACTTATATCACTAGGTAGCTCAAATAATGTGAAATAATGTCATTTTACCATAGTTTTCAGTAAAAACTAAACAAGTCTAAATACACGGAACATTTATAAACAGCAGTTATGGTTTGCAAACCAGTTTAGATTGGTCAAAGTCAGTTCATTCAGGTTGTTTTTATAAATCACACGTAAAATAAAATGTTGTGCTTTTCAAACAAAATAGGTTCACTTTCTTTTAAGGTTTGTAGTCTTGCTCAGGTTATTTTCTTTTCAAACGTAAAGCTGCTTTAGTTTAATATATAAATATATAATTTTCTCTGAACTGTTTCACTGAATCCTAATTATAGTTATATTGGACAGATCAACTGTTATTCTATTTCTAGACAAAATTTTGGATTTGAAATTTATGCTTATGCTTTCAAACACTGGAAAATCCGGCCAAAAATATCCAGAAGAAACATGGCATGTCAACTGCCATAAATATCAAATTTATTTAGTAATAGCTATTTAGCGTTTATACAAATTTAAGATCTATTTCTAGACAAACTTACACTTAAAAAGCCAAAATTTTCACATAAATCCAGTTGATAACCACTGGACGTACGTGTCCTAATTACAACTTACATTTGACCTTTATTCTAGCCGCAGTAAGATACAGCACAAGTCCCTAAGCATACTCGTAGAGCTCGGCTTGCGTCAGAACTACATATAAATATTCTAGTCCACACCGTGTCAGCACAATATTTACCGCTCTCTGAAATATGCACTTGTACGACGAAAGATTTTGTCAGACAATTTATACAGGGTGAGTTTTAAATGTCCCCCACCTTTACTTTTGAAAAACGAAAAATGGTTTAAAACGCTTCAATGCAAGGGTTTTTCACATTAAAAGCTGTTTGCCTACAAATACCTATGGTCAAAATACCCTATGTTATGTGGTTGTGATGTTTCCTTTCTGAGGAAAATTGTCAAAATTTGTAATGTTTTTAAAACTTTTCTTCCTGAATTATAAAATTCAAAATAGTGGGTCCTCCTCGGTTTTGTCAAACATTCAGAATCATATCAAAAATTTAATAGCTGTTCTTTTCAAAGTTAAGGTAGTGGGGGGTTTAAAACTCACTGTATGTTTACAGGAACCTCGTGATAAAGTGTTATGCCAAATGGATTAATAACACCACTACAAAAGTAGAGGGTTGCGCAGACGCTTCAATGCAAGGGTTTTACAAAATAGTTTACAATTAATAAACATGATATATTTGGACACTAGAGGAGTTTTCAACAGTAGTTTTAATCTCAAACCTAAATATCTGAACCAATAAATCCCTTAGTGGACGACTTACTATTAAAAGTCAACACACATTCTCAAATTTCAAACTATGGCGAACCTTAGTGTTTAAAGTTTAATAAGTACAGACTTAAAAAATACGTAGACAAACTTTATGTTGAAATTAACTTTTACTCATATTTAAAAACTTTACGACGTGGAATATTTTGATGAAGGGATACTTTTGTAAACTTTGTGTAAACTATCATTGTTGTTGTAAACAGATTACTGTTCCGAGGCGGGGAAAGTGCTCTGTACATCTACATCTATGACCGCTTCCACTTCGTAGATCTGCCTTGGGAGTCGCCGGTCACGTGGTACATAGCTGCCATAGGGGTGGACTTCTGCTACTACTGGGTCCACCGCGCCAGTCACGGTAAACACTACACCACTACAGCACGTTATAACGTAACAGGCTATAGGGAGAAAGGTTGTAGGAGAAATTACGTTGCAATAGTTGCTGAGGGTTTAAAAATAATTGATTCCTACATCCCGTGAGGGTGCACACTTGGAATAACTCCTCCCTCATGCGAGCGCTTCTGTGTCTGAGTGCAGTATTACGGAATGTCCTGAAATTTCAGCTGACTGCACTTACAAATGTTTTAAATGAACGCTTAGATTTTTCAACAATATAAAAACATGTTTAGTTTTAATAACAATTCATTAAGACAGTTAAAGAGAATGAACCTCATGGTCTAGATTCCAAATACTGGTTAAAATTCAGACATACTCTGAAACTGACTATTAGAAAACCAGTGTAACAGCTGTTAAAAGATAAGTATAAACATTCTATTGAAGTCAAACTGTTGTTTACTTAACGTTTGTTTAAGTTTTTAAAACTTAAATTTAAAGTTATTAAAAAAACTACTACACCATGACAAGGTATCGTTTACCACTCGCTCCTAAATTGTCTTTTTAACCTAGTTAAAAAGCGTCACTTTAGGACCTAGGATAAAATATACTATTCAATTCAGTATTCTAATTATTTATTTAGCTTTGAAGAAGCAGCTGTTTCACTGGTTTACTATTAGTCAAGATTAAAAACGAACTCATTGAAACAGCTGCTGTCCCTGCAATATAAAGATCAGCAAAATGAACGTTTTATCCCTAGTGTTAAACTTACTTAGAGACAATTTATATCCTACCATAGAGCTCTACTTTAGGATTTAGTGAAGAAATATTCGACGTGGTCTTAATATTTGGACTAAAACCACGAAAATTAGAAATTCAATATTTTGTGTATCTTTCCATCAAGCAGGTTCATGAATGGTTGAATTGTTACAGAGGTGCACATTCTTTGGGCTCAACATCAGGTTCACCACAGTTCTGAAGACTACAACCTCGGGGTGGGGCTCAGGCAGTCCATCCTTCAGGGCTGGTGTGGATTTGTAAGTACTCACGTCTTGTTTCAGATTTAAATAAGTAGTGATGTTCTAATTTAGCTGTGGTGCAGATTCGAAACTTATTCTGAGATCAAACCTTTTTTCTAGAAATGTCTAAGAAATGATGAAAGCTTGGTTTTGTGACAGATATTCTACTTGCCGTTGGCGTTGGTGGTTCCCCAGCCCAGTTTTTGACCCACCAACAGTTCAACCTCCTGTACCAGTTCTGGATACACACAGAGACAGTCAAGTCCTTGGGTCCTCTGGAGTGGCTGCTCAACACTCCCAGGCACCACAGGGTCCATCACGGTGAGCTTTATAGAAATGCTGATTGAAAATATGTCATTGTTTTTTTTCAGAAGAGAAAGGCAAACCATAGCATTTTTATGCCTAGTACATCAGCTCTTTTGAAGTTATTTCCAAAAAAATGTGGGATGGACTTAAATTTCCAGTAGGCATAATATGGGCTTCCAAAATCTATTTTTCATGCATTCAACATATTTTGTGCTAGAAAAGAAAAAACATATAATCAAATTATGCTGTGATACTCTCAAGGAATTTGCTTTCTATGTAAATGGAAAGTATCAAATAAGTTTACAGTAGGAGTGTATTAAGAGGACATACTTCGTTATTCCAGCAATTAAAAATACTAGATTTTTTGCAATACTGTAGTAACTATTGACTAATAATGAAATTAATATTTACCTTGACACTGATTGAGGGTTATCCTTTAATCATTGAGGAATATTATCTAAAACTTAATATTTAAAAAAGATTTATACATTAGTCGAAATGTTGTACAATTATCTATAATTTAAATAATTGGTATTGTTGTTATAGACTCGATATTATGTATACTACAATAATTTAGTCTGAATAAATTTCAGGCAGCGTACTTTATTGTCTTGACAAAAACTATGGAGGATTTTTGATTGTCTGGGATCGTCTTTTTGGAACTTTCCAAGAAGAACAAGAGAAGAAGGAACTCATCTATGGATTGGTTAAAAATCAACCTTCTTTCAACCCACTGTTCCTACAGGTTAGTTCATTAAAAATAGAAACTTGAATACAATAAAATTGAAGCTTGAGAAATATTATATAAAACAAACATGGAAATTAAATGGACCATGTTCTGCGTCATTAATTTCTTAGCAATTTTAAGAAAGCCTAAAATTAACCATAAATCATTTTTAAGACCTTAGCCTGGTTCTTAGAAATTTTGAAAATTAATGTTATATTTCAGGTGTTTTACAACAAAAACGTGGTCGAGAAGTTCCGTAACATGGAAGGATGGACGAACAAGCTCGGAGCCGTGATCAAAGGTCCGTCCTGGCTGCCGGGCAAACCTTGGACCGGAGCGGACGAGGACAAGATAGATGTAAGCATAAGCAACCTTGTGTCTTTGCAGAATATATATGACAAACTACCAAAAACACTTCAGTAACATTAGTGATAAAAATAAAATAGTAAACGAGAACAGCCAACTGCAATATTTACAGGACTTTGAAGAAGGAAAAATAATTTACAGTATGTTATGGCACATAACTATAGTAATGTGTTGCTGAATTCGTTGGAAAAACGTTGGTTTGATTGATGGTTTGACTAATGATTTTTGTTTCTTTGATAATTTGACTGCCATATTGTGTTTGATTGATGATATAGATGTATTTTAGATATATTTTGTATATTTTAACATTCAGATTTAAGTACGTCTCTAAATTTGAAGGCAGAAATAGTTGGGCCGGATGGTGTAGTGGTTTAGCATAACCGCCCGGCAATTCAAGTCCCGGTTCGGTCCAAACATTTTGTCTTCAAATTTCTTTAGTAATAAATTAGCTTTTTAGCGTATATATATATTATTAGATATATTTTATTCTAAAGATCGTTTGAGGGTCACAATGTTTTGATCGATGATTTAATAATCTAATTTAAACTTATTACTAGTTTAACTGTTCTTTTATTATTTTTTAAATGAAAGATAAGCTGACTTCGTTACGAATGTAAACTGAGGCCTACGTTTCTATTATAAACGACTGTCATCAGCCATGACCAGTTTGAACATAAGGGAATAAGACCAGAAGAAGTCTAATAACAACCTTTTAATTTCACTTTGTATAATATGTTCCAGGTAAAGAGCAGAACTAAGTATGATGTGAAACTGCCACTATGGCTCAACATCTACATCGTTGTACACTTCGCTGTTGTCTGTGTTGGATTCCAAGAGCTGGCGCTTCGCTATATGGTGGGTACTTATGGAACTAAAATATCTTTAATGGGCTCAGTTAGGAGCTTTGTAGCATTCTTATCACTGGTTAACAATAATTTATTTTAGTGGTAAAGTTGAACAAAATTGTCTTCCAGAACAAAGCTTTTGATTTATTAATTATTGATGAACAAATAAATGGAATACTTTTTCCGAAGTTTAAACTATTATTGCGGACATTTTCCAGACCACGATAGAAAATGTCCGAATAATAGTTTGAACTCTGAAATTCTCCCATCGTCAACAACAAAACTTTAAACAAAAACTTGTTTCGAAAGTTGCAAAGATGCTGTGGGTTTGTTTATGTGTGAGTGAGTGTTTTCGAGCCTTTAATTCAAGAAACACTTGAAGAGCTCGATTCAAACTTTGTACATTTCTTCTTTTCTTTAACTCTATGACTCAATTAATTATTGAAGTTAATTGGACTTCAATAATTGGACGTTAAGTTTCGGAATAACAACTTATTTTCAGGGGTTTCTAAAATACCCCGTATATTCTAAGCGCTTGTTTTGATTTCTAAACACTTGTATACTTACTTACATACACAATTTGTAAATACGTTAAAAGCTCAGCCGTTTTCATTTCTAAATAACAGCCATCTTTATCTTCTAAACTAAAACTATTGTTCATTGTTACAGCCACAGATTACTAACAACTGGGTATAAACAAGGAAATTATATGTTGGTTTCGAACGAAAATCAGCGAAAGATTTAGAACAACAATAGAATACAAAGTCTAAGTTAAGGCATTAAGCATAGTTAGGCGAAATAACGAGGTGAATCAGATGTTCCCAGTTTTGAAAATGGCGTCATTGTCATGCTTTCCAATTTTAGTTTAAAAGTCACGAAAGGAAAATAAAATTTGTATGCGCGTTTGAAAGCTAGCCGAGATTTTTGGGTTTATTATTATCGTTGGAACCATTTTGGTTTTAAAACCATGCACTTAAAAAATGAAAACAATTTATACTTTAATGATCTATTAAAGACACTTTAAAATATACAGAATCGGTTTCCAAACACGTCTATTGAATGTATTAACATTTCACATTCTTCATTCAATAATTGAAACTTTCAAATGTAAAATTGCACTTTGGACATTGAAGACATTTTGTAAACAACCATTGCGAAGGGACTGAAAAAGCGCGGAGAAAGTTTATGAGGCTTCATAGTTTCTAGCCGCTCGTAAACTCGTAACTTTTGACGCCATTGTGTGAATAGGTAAATTTTGGATCAATTTTTCACCACCCATTCTGCACACTCTAATATCATCAATCTCGGCCAAATTTAAAAGTGCACACACCTCGCTTTGCTATCGAAGAGGCACGATATATAGAGTTGCGTATCAAGATTGACGCTTAGTGGTAAAAGTTTACTTAAAGATTTAGTCAAACTAACGATTATTTAGTTGCATGAAAATCCAAAATTAATTAAGTTAGGAAGTTGACGCCGAAGGCCGAGTGGTTTGTCCACGACATGTGCCGAGGTGTGAGGTAGGTATCCCAGGTGCTCACTGGATAGTAAAATGGAGACCTGTGATATTTTTTGGAAAATAAATATATTTATATTCTGTAGTAGTACTACTGAGGCTGAGAAGTAGGAAGTACATGAAAATCGACTCTGTGGTTGATAAGGAGAGGAGGCCAAAACCGAAGAAAATTAAATCGACCGGAATAAGTTCTCCACACATCTTGTGATAATACTTGAACTCGATATATCACTTTCTACTGTATACTGGTAGACCTACTAGAAATACTTATATGCTTAACCAAATTTTGAAACGTTTCCGATTACTGAAGCGTTTATTCTGGTACATAACTCATTAAAGCTTACCCTAAGCTAGTCAACCGTGGTGTATTCAAAACACTGTAATTAGATAACCTTAGACTTAGTATTCGAAGACCGTTGCATTCTGGTAAAATAAGTTCATCAGTCATTAAAATGGAGGGTTACTGTATAATAAACAACTTGTATTAACCCAATATACCAATTCTTTCTAACACACGTTTAACAAATGTACCTTAGTTCTATAATTGATCATTAGGCTAACTAGAACTCATTTTCGATATAAAAATGATCATAAAGTACAATCAATACAAACATTTTAGGCCTACGTAGTTACTTAACTCTAGTTAGAATATTATTATTTATTTCTACAAAGACTACCATGAATTATTAACAAGGCAAGGAACTATAACAATATATCTATAATATTATTAATTAATTATTGATATTAAGCCTATTATTTAATTATTACTCATATTGAGCCTAGTTATTTATTAATTGAAATCCAATTTGAAGTTGGACTATTTTTCATAAATAACATTTTAAAAGCTGCCACAACACCATTTTCTAACAAGCAATCACCATTATCTAAAACGCAAATTATTTGTCATTCAAAATATGTATACAAATGAAATAATCTAGAAATATGGTTATAACCTTAGACCAAACATTTCTGAAGTTTTTCGATGTTGAAATAATATTACGATAAGAATTAACAACCTTTACATTGGATCGCTCGATTGGAGATTGACCTAATTATATTTACGCCTGACTATCTAGTAATTACCACATTAATTGTTAAATATATATTTCCTCTAATCACAGTTTAAATTGTATTTTAAAATAAAAAAGTATACGTGAAACATAAAAGCTATATACTTTCAGTTTGAATTGTACATTCAGCTTAAATGGTAGCTAATTTGTTGTGTCCCACATTATTAAAACAATAAAGCTGGCTGAGTGTTTTTTGTTGTTGAAAATAGTAAAATTGATAAACAACTTTGGAATTACAAATAAATCGTCTGTAAGTAGACAATTAAAAGCATTTGAAGGAACAAAAGATACATTAATATTATGAGAATACTAAATTTATAAACTAGAGTGATCTCATAATATAAAGTCTTATTTATTTACAAAGATAAATAATAAGAACGCTTAACAAATGTAGGAGGCTTCTATTGGGGGTTCTCACACAATATTCTTTTGGAAAGAGAAAGTTGAGTGGGTTTTTTTTATAAAAACAACCAACTTTCGGCTTTAGCTTGGAAACATTAGTTTTAGGTCAGCTCTATACCAACCGTAGGGTTTGTCTGTTTGCCTGACTTTTTGTTTATCATCCGAGACACCACGATCGAAACTACTTTTAGTGAAGGTACAGCTTTATTTGCACTTGAGTAAGAGTCTTATTGATTCGAAAATGACAAATAAAATTAAGTCACAATGGAGCTTGAATTAATTACTAAAATCTAAAGCTCAACTATCGTCAACTTACTAACAGCTTCGGTTCAAAGCTGATTTGAGGCTTTTTGATTTGAGCTGAAGTAAAATTATTGCTTTTATTCTTTTTATTTTCTAATCTTGGACCCTCCACGATAAAATCTTTCTAAGATCAACTTAAACTGAACACGAGTAATAAATGTCCTTTTATAGCAGGAAGATTATTGAAGCAATAAAATCCCTAACACAAACTTCAGCGTCAGGACACTTTCTAACAAACTTAACAAGAGGTTCAAATCTCCCAAGGCCTCTGAAAGCTGAAATGTTAATCTTCCCGCCATCTTTCGTTTTCTTTACATACAATATTTTAGAATACTTTCTAAAAGAAGTTTCACCCAAAGAAAGTTGAAATTAAAAACTCCCCAACTGCCCCTCTTTATCGAGTTTTATAAAGTGAGTTTAATATTTCATCCTCTTAGATCGTAAGTAAGGTATCTATTTTTTACAGAGCCATTAATTAAGTGCTTGGTTCAAAGTTTGTTTTGTTGAGCTGTCACTAAAGCAACAAGTTATTTTGCAACATTTTGTTTGAATTATCATTGTTTCAAACATTAAATATTTTAAAACACTGTCCAAAAGACGTTTTATTTAAAAGCTTCAAAGTTAAAAATTAGTAATTGGTTTTTTGTACCAGGGAAAGTCGTTTTAAATATAACTTTAAGATCACATATAATGTTCCGTTATCTTACAATTATACAAGATCTTATGTTGGTTTTGAGCTGTCATCAAAAGCACGTCCAAGCAAAGAAGCATGTTTTGTATTATTGCCTTGTGATGTGGTGGTACCTTTTATACGGTTATACAGGCGTATTATTAATATTAGGTAAACATAATATAAAAAGATAAGACAACAATAAAAACTAAAATTTAGATACGTACAGTTATTTGGGAATAAATCTTATCATGAAAGTTAGAGTAAAATTGAAAATTTCAAAAAATAAAGGCACATTTAAAATAAACGGCTTTATTGTTATTCACAACTACCATGTCTCCAAGGCTTTTTTGTTGAAATTAAAATTGAATATGTATCCTTTAATAAGTAATTTGTAATTGACAAAAGGTATGCACGATAAAAGGCATGTCTCTAAAAGTCTTAGGGGCAGATCACTCTTAACTAACATTTGGACATGTCAACTAAGGGGGGGGGTGTAGCGTAACCTTGCTTTTTCGTACATGATGGATTCGGTTACCGGGTTTCTTCTTTAAAGCAACAATATAGAAAATTGACAAAACAAGTCCTAAGAGGATTCAACACTTCAAACGCTCAATATCGCAAAAAATTCCCTCGATATGTGGGTTGCATATGCCGGTTCCATTTGTTGAAAGAAATATTTTACTGACGTTATTTTGTCACATTTTGATAGTTTTCATGCATTTATTACTCAATGTGTTTTTAACTTATGACAGCAACAGGAACACAATTTGTTATATTCTCAGCCGAAAAGTAATGTTAGACTAACATTCTTAAAGCTATGGTTCCTTAAGAATCAATGACCGTTTTACGGTCGTATGGTATAGCCATCAGCTCTTTCTAGGAAACCAGCTTTGACGAAGTGTTATTTTAATACATTATAATGTTATAAAACATACGCACAATGTTCTCCAGAGTGAACGTATACAAAGGAAACACGATCGGATTTACAATGTGTTGAAAGACGCGTTTCAAGGTAACAGCTGGGCTTGAAATCCTCTACGCTGTTTGCACTTTTACACGCCTCCATGTCGCAAAGCATAGTACCCCTTGTAGCACATCTTCCTCTAAACAGATCACTCGATGTTGCAGAGCATGAACCCCGTGTCAGTGCTGTTCTGTGTGCTACACATCCTCGCCTCGCTGACAGTGTTGGGTATGTTGCTGGATGCTACTCACTACGCTACTCAGCTGGAGTCTGTGCGCTGTGTAGCACTGTTGCTAGCATGTCGCTACTTCTACACCGGGCTCAGAGACCCTCTGCTCCCTCACACGGGGGTCAGCCTGTTCTACCTGGGCTCTGTCACGGTGTGGGCCCTCCGCTCCATGCTGGGCGTCAAGCACATTCCTGCCGTCAGAGTCGGTTAGACACACTGTAACCTACAACACTTAGAAGCTTAAACGTACAAAACCTCAAAAGGCCTTAAACTTACATTTAACAAGTGTTTACTTGAGATGTTTATAAGTATGTAAGTAAATAAAAAAGTAACTTTAAAGTGGAAAATGAGAAAGGAACTATACAGAGTGTCTCAAACATTTTATACGCAATATTAACAGATGTATTTAAATAAATTAAATGCATGATATGCATTTTGTTGCTAAAACTTATAAATGTTCAAAATGATGACTACTTCCGTTTACACACAGTACATTTAACACATCGGTCTGGTACATATTGGCAAACTGACTGTATACATGTATATCACAATGCCCAAAGTGATTTCATTAAAAGAAATGGCAATTTCTACAGCAGAATTTCCAGCATGTTTTCATACTAAAATTAAAATACACAGTAAGTAACATTCATTTATATTGTCAAAAAAACGTATTCGTATTTTAGCTTATCAACTAATGTTAACTAAAAGTACATAGGTTTTATTTGTAATTAGCTACATTCAGTTAAAGTATACATTTTCTTTTGAGACACTCTCTATTAAAACCTAAAACCTATTAGGACCTTGTATAAGATAAGTTCTAGAATTAGATCTGACGTTTTTTGAAATTAACAGAATAAGTATACCGTTTCGTTAAAAACTTCAAATTAAATGGACAAATTAGGTTAGTTCTGTCTTAAAACAATCTTTCTAGTAATTAAGTTTTCATACCCCACAAAATTTGCCTAAATTATTTAAATGTTTTTAAATGTAAGACTGCTTTATTCCATACGTTATATTCAATAGTTACAGCATGAGTATGACAATGACAATCTGTGACGAAGATGTTCAAAACACCAACACAACAGATTATTTACAAGAATGTATGAGCTTCTAAGCGTTGAACTACTATACATTTTTCTATATTTGAAACAAAAGAAAACCGTTGGTTAAGGAAATTACTTGCACATGAACAGGTAACAAGAGCGATAAATATGTTTTAGCCGGTTTATTGCGTAAGGTTGAAAAGGAAGGCTGATTTTTTGGGGGTTTACTCGTATTGGGGTGGAACAAAAACTTGTTTAATATTTCGTTGCAATAATATTGAAACATATACAATACGAGTACTTCACTCACAAAGGACCTTTTATGTTCCGAGCTAAAAACGCTAGTTTGGTAACTCTTATGTTTGCCCTTTTAACTATTTTATTGATATAAACAATTTTCCGTCCGTTAGTATTTTATAAGACATATTTTTCAGTATTTCTCTATAAAACGATGGTCAGTAAAACATTATCATGAAGCATACAGCACAAACTGATATCCTAAAAGCTAGTTTTAGTTGATATTTTCAGGAGTTTTATAATAAGTTAGTTATAAGAAAGTATTTATTTAGCTTAAGACAATTAGGTTTAGCCTAAACAAAGGTATCTTAACTTTTAGTACACTCTATAAATTCAAATTGCCTAGTGTAGAAGACACTGTGTTTTGTGCTAGCCTAACTACTTGTACTTAAACATTGAAAAATAAGAACTAAAATAATATAAAGATAGGTTTCCAAATAGCAATAGTTTGCATGTATAAATTAGTTTTATTTAGTCTAGAATGTCTTATTAAAAAATAATAGTACTACAATAAAATAGAATATCAAAATGATTTCGGTGAAGCAATAACCATTAGAGAAATACAGGGACAAATTCTACCTGTTATAAAAAAGTTAATGTTGTTATGTAATGTGTCTTTTAATAAAATTGTAACTTTACACTATTGTGAATTGTTAATATTAGACCTTTGTTAGGTATGGTGTGTAGTTTACTTTTGATGTAATACATATTAATTTAAGTACTAAAAAAATACAAAAAAGGCGAAAATTGCAACGAAACACGCCAGAAAAGTACAAAATATACAAAAACAGGTAATCTAATCCTTTTTAATAAAGTTAATGCTAATTTCTACATGTTCATGTGCCATGAACAATCTCCTAATTAAAAGAAAGATACAGTAAACAAAGTTAATGGAAGCGCTCATTGTTTTAATATAGTATAGTGTTTAATGTTTTGCACTATTTTAAAGCTTTAAAAATAATGTATTGAACTACGTGAACTTTAGGAAAGAGAATCTTTTGTGCCAAATCGTATTGAATAGTGCCTGATTGGGAAACGTCAATTAAGGAGATTGTATTCTAGTTAAGGTAATTGTGTTCATTTTGATTAGCACTTAAGCTCAAGTCAATACAAGACTAGAACCTAGACTAAGATACTTTTGTTATAATGTGGGTGATTGTGTTGTTTACTTGTTATAGAAATAAATATTTTGGTAATAAATGTAATTGTTGGTTAAAAACTGCTGATTTTCTGTTAAACCTAACAAGAGATTGTCCATTGTATCGCCTGCAAATGGGATGTCACAAAACCAATTTAATTTGCTACCACGTGTAGTTTAATAAATTAGTTTAACTCAGTTGAGAATGAAAAGAACAGTAATAAGGTTCAAAATCAATATACTGTATGTTCGTTTCATTTGAAACCTTATTACTACTACATTAATCCTTAATTGATTGAGTTAAACTAATGTATTCAACGACGAACGGATTTAAAACATGGTTTGGTCTAAAAACTGAGGTTTATCTTACAAGCTCGAGCTTTACTGAGTGTAATTAAAATTACAAACATTTTGCTGTGAAACATTTCTGATTACTATAAACTCTGTTTAGTTTATCGACACACTTCATTTGTGAAGTAAATAAACTATGAGCTCAAACACAAATTATACCCAGTTAAACACAAATTGTTGGTTACACCTTTCTTTAAGGGCTTGGGGTGATATAGTTCTTTGGACAAAGCCGGTTTTCTTTAGCTAATTGTAGATTAAATGGGATGCTAGTTTTGAGCGTTAAGTCCCAGCCTCCAGGCACAAATAATAGAGCGTACACAGATATGCAATGGGATAGGGAAGCGTAGCTGCAGGGGTGGGCTCCTTCTATCTACAAGCCTATATCAAAGTAGATAGATAGCGCATAGACGCCGAATTCCTGAGGCAAGCAAGTCAACCTAGTTGCGAAAGCCCGAGCACAGTGAATATATTGTTTACTCGAACATAAAAATGTATTTTTGTAGCAAAATTTAAAACATTTTTTAAATGCGAGTAACTTGACAAATTTTAACAAAAACAGATAAATAAAGATGATTCAATTCTAAAGCTGTGTAATCAAGTACTGTTAGTCTTAAAGACAAACGGTAACTTAGTTAGAATGTATAAAGTTTTCGTGAATTTTATTAATTTTGCATATTTACCTGTTAATTCACAGCAACTGAACAACATAGTTGTAGTGACACGTGTACCTGATGCAGAGTAAAATACCTAACAGACGCAATACTGTAGCACACACGGGTTCAATGAGTTCATATTGAAACTAGTGTAAGTGAGTACTTTGTAAGTTGAAAGTGAGCGAGTGAGTACAAACCTAAAAGCAAGAGAGCCGACAGTTGACATCATGCATACATCAGGGACTCGTTGAACTCTTGCCGGTTCAGAGACTTTACCAGCTCTTCGTTCTGCGTCCGCACTGGGAACAACACACATTTCTCAACACAGCAAAGCAAAGACAGACGCATTGGCTTGTTTAATGGTTTCAACGGTTTAATATTTTGGCAAGTGTGTTTGTTTGTAACTGGGTTTACAGCCACATTTACTCGTACTGTCCGACTTGCACTGATTCAACGACGTGGGTTTAAAGAGCTCCAAAATTGGTTTTATTTCAAGATGGCGGCAGTTAAGGTGAAAATAAAAACATGTAGTTATTGGTTTAGAAACTATAATACTCTTTGAAGTAGACGCAGCCGTTTTTCTAGTCATTTATTACACACATCATAACACGTTAACTCTCCTTCAAATGTTAAATTGTGTATATTTGTGTTTTCAAATATACAGAGTGTTTTTAAAACGTAACCCAACTTTCAAACTTTAGTAAGTCATTTTTTACGAACTCTATAAGGTCGTACATTGTATCATTGGTTTGGTCATTTCAATACCTATCAGATGGTATGTATTGTTGCAGTAATATAGTGGTTTTGATTTTCCAATTTGATGTTATTGTTAAATAAACGCAATCATGGTTTTTAGCAAAGATCAAAGAGTGCTCATTGTTGAAAAACACTTAAGAAGAAGATAATTTCTTTTAGTCAAGAGGACTTTGGGGTCAAGTTTACAGGTGTTAATATTCCAAACAAATCTAAACCTCACAGATTTGTAAAAAGGTTTAACAAAATAGGTTCTATAGGGAACGGAAAACATTACAGAAGGCGGACTGTACTGAATAAAGAAGTGACAGGCAATGTTAGATTTAAATAAGAAAACTCTCCTAAAAAACGTTCAAAATTTTGAAACAACAAAAGCAGATAGCCAACTAACGCCTGAATACTTGATCGTAAACGCATCTTAACGAAAATATTATCTTGCTCTTAAGTGTTCTTCAACAATAAGCACTTTTCGATCTTTGCTAAAAACCATGATTGCGTTTATTTTATAATAACATCAAATTAGCAAATCAAAACCAATGTATTCCTGCAACAATACATACCATCTGATAGATATTGAAGTAAACAAACCAATGATACAATACGACCTTATAGCGCTCGTAAAGAATGACTTACTAAAGTTTGAAAGTTGGGTTGCGTTTTAAAAAAACACCCTGTATAAGCGTATTTTCACTGCAGTAAATTACATGAAGGCAAAGTGTAAGAACTTATTTATCCAGAAAATAAATGCGGTTTCACAGGGAACTAATATTATTTTAAGCTCAACCAATACAACTGATAGCAACCAAGAACTGATAACAGATACAATGTTCAAATATTTCGGTGATGTAAATAGGTCTACCGTTGTTACATCAGTATTTAGTTTGTATAGTTTGGAATTGAATGTGTTTACAGTTTTATTCCGTCAAGCAATCCAAGCTTTGATTGCTGTGCTACAGCGTTTTTGGCCAGCATTTAGTACAACCTCAGACAAAAAGGTCTTCAAAACCGTATTATACAATCTTTCGCATCGGAATCATTGTTCCGAAGGAGAGAATGTAAAAGCATTCTGTAAATTGAATGAGGAAACAAGTTGATCAACACGCACGGCGTGGCCGTGGAACAGATACACAATTGCAACCCGGTCTTTTGGTTTTTTGGCTTACGGGTTTTGTTTGATTTTCAAAATCAACATAATTTAAGAAATTCTGAAACTTTAGTAACATTGAACTTTAATACAGTACAAGCTTTTATAAAAAACAAACATATTGCAACATTTTCAAAGATAATATCGTTACAAAGATAATATTTAAATTACTCAGTGAATTTGTATTTATATTTTATTATTTTTATTGTAACCCTTTTTTGTAAAGTCTATGCACTATTTGTGCCAACGGCTATAAATAGATAAATAAACAATAGGTGTACAATTAATCACAGTCCAAGTTTTTATCTATATTTAAGAGGACACTGCGAGGTCCATTGTTTGCAGAACCTAGTGAACTATACGTAAAGACTAGTTGAAACAGTACAGTTTACTAGTTACCCATTTGATCTATGATGGGAGCCATGCGCAGGGTGACCCCCACTAGCAACATGCAAGTGAGCAGGAGAAGGCCAGCTGTGATGATGATAGTCCAGCGAGCTCGCTTCGATAACTCAGATGGATCTTCCACCTACAGAGTAAAGAACATTATTAGGGTCAATATATATAATACTGTACTTGTAAAATACAACAGACACCTATTTTCGTGTTTTTTTAAACACGGTTTATTAATCAATTCAAAATACCGACGATGAATTACAGTTCTGATTTTTTAGTGAAGTTCTTTAAGCAGTTTGAGCAGTTACGGTCGATATAACCAGCCAATCGAAAATTACCATGGTGAGAGTTTAAGAATTAGGCCTGGTACCTAAATAAAAACAAAATATTATCTTAATTTATGGTGGGAGATATAGTTTGGAAGGTAGAATTTGCTTACGAGCTAGTGCCCGTTTCTTATCTCCTTTTAGCTTTTACTACTATAAGATGTAATGCCAACACGTTTTGGTTTAATTTCGGTTACAGAAACCCGTTTTTACCTCATAAAATATATCTTACTTCAGTTCTCTCTTTAATTTGAAATAAAGCTATTGTAAAAAATCATCAAATACAAATTCCAACCTTTAACAACCGTAGTTGTCTTACAATAGTACATACAGGCACAGCAAATAGAAACACGTCTCTATTTACGCCTAACAATTAGGTAAGCCTTTGCATGGGCTGTTATAAAACCGGAACAATAATAGTATAAAATTTATAAATATTAACAACAACAACAAAACTAATTACATTTAGGCTTCAGTAGTACAACCATCTCTCTACAGGTAATCTTCTAAATATTCATGAATCAAGTATTACACATTTCTTGCGAGGATTAGTTTTGAATGGGGTTTCTTCTTTCAAAAAATTTGCTAAATTGAAGTCTTAAAAATGTGTATAACACGATGTGTATAAAACTGTTGGGATTTACATTTTCTCCGATAATTAATAATAATTTTTATGATATTTTGCTAATCTGTTATATTTGTATATTGATCTATTCGTAATAACTAAGAGCTTACGCAAAGTCTAACTAATGTGTGTTTACGAGTAACTAACACCTATGTAAATATCCGAAATAAAAATAATCTTACTTTAGTTTTCTGTTTGGGATAACTTGAGGCGCGTCGTTTTCTGCGACGTTTTTTCTTAGCTTTTCTACTTATTTCTTCCATCTCCAAGGTTATATAGTGGGATTCTTCTCCCGATAACCTCCTGAAATATTTAACATATGGTTACATCAAAATGTGTTAGAAAAACTGAAGACTTGTAATCAAATCAAAATTCCAAATCATCGTACAACCTATTTTTAGAAATTTCCTCGTTATAATATAACACCAATATAAAAACCTTTCAAATTCTATTTAAGAACAAAATATGAATAAATTCAACAACATTTCAAGCGAGTGTGCATTACAATCATGAAGATTATTTTGAAGACAAATTCAAGATTAGAAGTTAACACCAAATGTATAGTTACCTATTTTTATCACGGTGTTGTTAATTGTCTATACAAAGTTCTTTTGCCCGTGACAAAGCATTATTGTTATTACTACTGGCCATTGAATTTCAAATTGTATTTACTACCTTTTTCATACCAAAACATCCTTAACGATAAAACACATCGGTAGGCTCTATATAATTAAGTAAATTACTCCGAGATGTTGTTACATAGTTGGTAGGTAAATGTTGTTTCTCAAGTTCTGTAGGATGTGGTTAAAGTTGACTCAGTAACGGAAGCAAGAAGACCCTGCAGAACTAAACCATTAATGTTACTTACTTCACCAAAACACCAAACTTGAGCACAGTGTAGTTACCTACCAACTTATCTCATTCCATATACAGTACAACTATTACCTACTCACCTAAATGTACTGATTTGTACTGTTAAAACATGTACGTATGAGATTTTTGAAATTTGGGAACATTTAGAACTTTTAATTGACAAAAAGAAGCTGTTCATGTTGGTATGTTAACGACTTTGATTTGGAATACTTTTTTTTTTGAACTTTATATGGTTATACAATTTAGTATGCTAAGGTTTTAGCTTGGGTAACATGGAAAATAAAATATAAAATTTACTGTTTTTCAAATTTATTGTTTACATTTATGTCTTTCTTTTGATTATTAGTTTGTGAGTGGATATCGTGCGATTGCTCTACAATGCTCAATTATGTCACACTGTCACATATACTTATATTTATGCTGTATTGTATGGTATGATTTTTGACGCCTTCATGAGTTAAAACAATTGTAATATTAATAATAACCCATTTAACTTCATCAAATATTTAATTAAATACGTAATTTTAGATATTTTGTTTTGTTTTTAATTAAGGTTTGGTTTGGTTCATATTTGTAAATTCATTCAGTCATGTCTAATGCATATAAATGAAATAAATCCGTACAATATTTTAACACTTCCTTTATTCAAATATTTTCTTTCTACAGAGAAGCATGTTTACTTTATATCACTATTTGAGATGCCGACCACTCTCATGAGGGTATTTTAAGGCAAATATGTGGTGAAGGATTAGTGTGATGAGTGGTAGTAATGAGTTATGAGGTGAAGTCTTGTTACACACAAGGCCGACTCTCCCTTAGAATGGGTCATTAGTTAATAGCGCAATGACCAATGGAAATACAAGGACCAACGGCTTAACCTGACTTCCGAACCACGCAGGTGATGGTCTGATATGTTTAAACGATGGTGGGAGTTGATGCGGGTATCATCAGTAGATCACTGAGACTATCTGAGGCGCTTTAGACCTACATATATCATCCTCAAAACCTGACATCCATGAAGCTGGATTACAGGACCACGCCACGAGTACCAGTCAAACTTTACAAACTTTACAGTCCCTTTACAAACTTCTAACCAGTGTACAGTACGTGTAAATTCATTATGTACATTTTATAATATATAAAACTGAATTCGGAAGTTAAAATTAGCTTCTATAAGAATAGATAAGTATTTGACAAGTTTGTCAATACAAATCAAACTGCTGAGTTATAAACAATGTTTACTTAATTGTGTCTTTATAGTTTAGATCACATAAAATCCTTACATTTGCACAATTTCTAATTTGAATAGTTGGTAATATTTATTTCTCCATAATATAGATATTCAACTTACAATCTGTCTAGAACGAATTCATCTTCAAGGTTGTGGTTGCTAAAATCAATGTCTACAATGTCAGGTCTACCTGAAAATGAATGCATTGTAATTAGTCGACAGACAAAAAGTATTGAAAGATACATTCGCTTCCGATTACTTGTCATCCACCAAATTATCATTAAGTTTTCTCAACACTGATAATGATCTATTTGTCGGAACAAATAAAAGCACTGCACTAATTTTGCACTATTGTTTGATGGGGTTTTCTTCGACTGAAGCATTTGTTTTCTCTTGTGATTAAACAATAAAATGAGCTTTTTAGCGTTTCATGCCCCGGAGCCCATCGCTCCGATGGCGCGGGTTTCATACCCGCAGTCCCCACTAACAATTTGTTAGGTGACTTTACGGTAATGCTAGGTAAAGGTCGAGGTTGAGTGGTAGAGAGGACTCTTGAGTCTTACGTTAACATTGTTAAACAAGACAAACTTTACGTTTACCTTTATGGATCAAATGTCTGAATGAGTAATTTTTAAGGAAAAGTGGAGCTTCCAAATTTGAAAGGAAGGTAGCTTCTATAGTAAATAGTAAGTAAAAGCCTACCTGAGAGATCTAAATTTGAGCAATCTGCAGGTATCATGAAATCATCGTCCACATCCTTTCTCGTCCACTCTCTGCTGTGACTGCGCTTGTGGCGATGGTGATGGTGACAGTGATGTTTGCGGCACCGTTTGTGGCGTCTGTAACACGATAAAATATACTGTACCTTGAATGGTTTAGAATTTGAACAATAGTGCATTTACATTCAAAAAATGATGTGCACTCCTGCCTTTTCACAAGGTCAGCTTTAAAAAGTGTCCACGATATACGAGTAGATGGGCACCTGATTGGTGCTTGATCAGAATCAAACAATGAAACACCATCTCGCAGGGCTGGGAAGTGTCAATGTTATACAAACACAACTCGTGTCACATGTACACGTGGCTTCATGAAAAAATAAACAGTGGTCAAACCATCTATTGGCACCATTGGAACCTTTATAATCTCTATTTTTACACAGGAATATTCCCTTCCTAGTTCAAAAGAGTGAAAGTAACCCGAATCTTAAAAAGAATGACCCACATTCTCCCAAAGATTACCGCGATTTCAATTTCCCCAGTCCTCAGCAAAGCTTTCAAAAGTTCTTTCTCACGCGTATAGTTTC
This sequence comes from Matsumurasca onukii, assembly GCA_018831715.1. Lineage (NCBI taxonomy): Eukaryota > Metazoa > Arthropoda > Insecta > Hemiptera > Cicadellidae > Matsumurasca > Matsumurasca onukii. Next base: position 43,591,915 of record CM032061.1, read on the forward strand.
GGGAAAAATACAACTAATACACTGTACATTGAAGGCGAGACCCGTCAACGTATGCCGGGGTTTATGAGTGGGAAAGTTCGAATCAACGAGAAAATCAAAACTGTAAAAATGAAAGATATTTTAATAAGTGAATGAATGAAGTTTTCGCATTAACCTTTTATTTGAATGTCAAAAATATGCAATAAAGAAGCGTTAGCTGTACAAATCTTTAGCAAGGAACATGATGGTTCACAAACGAATTTTAAAGTTAAGATGTTTTCATACTTTTCACGTGATCAGGGTTATGAGGATTGCCGTTTTAATGTCAACAAGATGTATTGGCGTTCATTTGTAATTAAAAACTTTTTTAGCAACGTACATGGTGTTGAATTCAAACTAAAACTTAATTAATGGTCAAATTCAACGATCGGTACTTAACAACTTCCAATGGTGAAATGAGGATCGATGGACCAATATATTAGCCTTCCGGAACCCTTTCTACAAACAATGCGCTCACTTTATCTTCCGTAATGTGAGTTCATGTTCTCTTTCTAGCACGCTCCACCAGTATACAATACTTAGAACTCCTTGATTACTTACTGTCATCCTACAACTTATAGTGAACATTTGTCACCTGTAGCAGTAGAAGCTCAACATAATACATAAAGTGCTACTAGTGATTTCATCTTTTCCTTATTCAATAAACTGTTAAATTGTTCAAATACCTTCTGTCATCTGAGGCGAAAAAAGAGTTCTTGTTTGTGGAGCCATGATGAAGGCCAGCTTTTAAAATCATAAGTTTTGTATCCACCAAAGCTGTGAGCAGAGTCTCCAAATGTACAATTTTCCATCCTTCCTGAAACAGAGAAAGACGCTTCTTAAATTTCAAACTCATACAGAGCCGTTGAACATTAAAACTACAATTATTTACTAAAGAACTCTATTCATGTTAATTGCATGCATCCATTTCAGGAGATATTATAAAAAAATTAAGAACAATATTTTAGATTGGTTGACATTTATGTAGATGAATTAAAAGCAATACATCTAAATACATTGACAGTTCTGTATTTGCAATTTATCGAATGAGTTCATGCATAAGTTCTGGCTGAACACATCGAATATGCTGATTGTGTGTAATTGAAGTTGAATACAACCGCGTCGAGTTTATCAAACATCTAAACTGAGTTTGGATTTCAAAACTAGTTTGATCCAGTTGTGTATCATAAACACCAGTTGCAGTGGGTATAAGTAAAACACTACTACTAGCTTGCGTTTCAGGGTCTGGCTGTATTTTAGTTGTTATAAACTAAAAGAAATCTTCGTCATCGAACCAAATGACATTCGTAATCGATAAATAATGGTTAAAACTCGATATTGTGTTATCAAAGGCTGATATATCACAGAGTTGATTTGAAACTAGCGCGATAGTGTTGAACTTAATTATTACTAGCACCTCTAATTAAATGCTATGCATCGTTCTAGTTTAATTTGAAACTGTATTACAGCGCACTGCAATTTGTGTTACAGTATTATCGTACTTTGGAGCATATTACAGTTTGGATTATGAACATATTTTTGTGATTTATGTGTACGGCAGTGATAGACTATATACGGAGAATGCCCAAGTTTCATACACCTTAATGCCTTTAATAGACAGGCCAGAGTACAATTTATACAGGGCAAGTCGTTTATAGAAAAGGGTTTTAATAATGTTATGTTAATGGATCGAGTCAACACACATCTTACATCGTGAGTCTCTTGAAGTTTAAGTCAAAACTTTTGTGTAAACCACTATTTTCAGGCCACTAAACTGTAAAAAACTAAAACTTTGAGTGGAAGTGGTATAACTAACTGTGAATTCATGTACAAAGTTTCTCTAGAGGGGGAAGGGGTCCATTTAAGAGGTACAGCCAAGAACTGTTAAGATTAATGAAAATTCACGTTACGGACATGTTACTAAATATATCACACTAGATTACACTAAAATAAGACACCTGATTCAAGAGTTAAACATTACGTTGAACCCCGTTGAAAATGTGTTTTGAGTGTTTACATGTAGTATATTTTCGGGGAGGACTTCCAGATCTTCCTTTAGCTGGGGAGTTCCCAATAGGCCGGTATGTTTAGAAATACCAGGGCCGATTTCATCCACCAGTCCACCCCTGCCGAAATAAACACTTTGTTCAACAAATGTGCTCAATGTTTATCCCATTTTGAAATATAAAATAAAGGGTCCGGTAGTGAAGGAAGACTCAATCCTGAGCAAGCAAGGATATCTAGAAATCTGTCGACATGAAAGCAACAACTGGCGGTACTGGTAAATATTGTTTCACTGTACAATCAGTTCAAAGCAATCTTCCAACCGAGTGCAGCCACCTCCTCTCTACTCTGTTCAAAGCTGGGGCTCTCAGTATTTATGTGTTTTATTCATGGAATATTTTCGCAAATAAAGCTTGAAAATACAAAAGAGGTATTCAAAGCAGACCTTGTTTTGTTTGGGAAGTGTGTGCAGTATAAAGGTAAAGGAAGGAAAATTTGCATAAAAGTATCATCAAGGGAAGCGACACTTGAGTTGAAATCAGGATAAATCCAGTTACCTCCAACCTTGCCTTTTGTGTAGTTTATTGAGTTGCTCCAAGTAATCTAGCACATTTCAAACAAACTCTTGAATATGAAACTTGTAGGCTAATCTATAAAAGTTATTAAACTAAATAATCCCTATATCCTCAGTGTTCTTTGGTTTTCTGATCAGAAGTTGTGACTTACCCTTATGTTAATATAGAAATACAGTAAGTGGACTTTTCTACCGGTTACTGTGTTTTAAACTAAACAATGTTTTGATTGAGGATGATATAGGTCTAAAGCGGCTCAGATAGTCTCAGTGATCATCTGATGATACCAGCATCAACTCCCACCATCGTTCAGACATATCACCTTTGTGGTTCGGAAGCCACGTTAAGCCGTTGGTCCTTTTATTTCCATTGGTCATTGAGATATTAATTAATGACCCATTCTAAGGAAGAGTCGGCCTTAGTTTGTAACAAGACTGCACCTCATAACTCATTACTACCACTCATCACACTCATCCTTCACCACATATTTGCCTTATGAGAATGGTCGGCATCTCAAATAGGGATTTAGTGATAGGTATGAAATCCTGTGAAGTTTTAAACACAATAACCGGTAGAATAGTACATCTATTTAACTATGTTAATGTGATAAAACCGGCAAAATGAATGTTCAACAATTAGTATCCCTTATGAGTGTTTTGAGATGATAATTAATACGTGAATAACTTTTCTTTTGTATCAGAAATATTTTGAACTGTTCTTTAAGAGTATTGAATGGTTTTTTGTCTTTGGCCTGGTTAATTTCAAACGGATTATTAAAAGAATCTTGGAAAGGGCGTGAAACCAAGGGGATTAAAATAAAACTTAATCGCCTCTTAACGCGGTTGGAAACAATACTTAAACATTTAAATTTATGCCAATTGCGAAGAAGAATGAAGTAAACAAAATATTTGCATAAAACGACAATTAAGGAGAGCTTGCTCCAAAGTTAATTCAGATTTAAACCCCCCTAACGCCGAACGCTACCGTTACAGAATGAAATCATTTAAACGTTTTATGTCTGGAGGTTCATTACATTGGCTTTTACATTATTTTACAGAAATAAAAAGTAAATTTGTAGGCTTTGTGACGTAGTTGGTATTGGTGCTTTACATCTACATAAGATCTAAAATAATATCCATGATCTAAAACTATCCAAGTAATTGAGATCAAACAACAATAAAACCTACGAGTATATTGTTCGCTTGCCAAAGAGGTGTGGAAAATCGGAAAAACAACACAAATGCTCCAATGATCTGATCCAACATGCTCATAATTAATGACTGTTTTAGATAATAACATATTTGACCTATTATTATGCTTAGTAAAAATGTTCAGATTTCCTGATAGAAATTATTTATGAGTGTTACGTACCACATATTATCATCCATAAGGTTTGACAACAATATGTTAAACAATACGGTTTATAGTAATATTTGCCCAAGTTTGTTTTAAATCAGGCTTTTGTTATTAGGAATATTGTGGGGTTTCTTTACTTTGTCCCAATAGCTTAACCTCTCAAAGATTGTTAACCGAGTATTTTTGTAAAATAAGATTATTGTCGTCTATTTCACTTTATTTTAAGCAGACTGTTTAGGTTTTCTATATTAGTTTAGTGTGTTTGAGACAGTGCGCACGGTTCTTTGCATCAACATTGCACTCTTAGGTATCACTATTAGGTATTTGGTTAACAATACAATGTTGTCTAACAAAATTCTGCCGTTGTGGTAGTATAATTCTTACTAAAATCTATTTGGTAAAGCGGTTTTGAGTTTTGTACGAGAACTAAAACTAATGTGTAAATCATGTGGTGCGAGTGAAACTTTTGATAAGGGTTTGTGGCATTTCCAGATTCCTCGCCAACCCCACCCCTCGCTCATGTATGTATCTGACCTCTCCTCCATGTATTTAAACATCTCACAAAATCTCTTCTTGTGCCATTTAAATAATACTCCTGAAGTTATTTATTAAATACTACTTACATTTCAACGTAAATGTGTCACGTACATTTAGACGTACTAGTCAACAAATATTTTAATTATTTATGTTAGATATAATAATTACATAGACACAACTAGTAGTCTAGTATAGGAATATACTACGTTTTTAGTTAAGAAAATAAACAGTTCTTTCATCGAAAACACTTATCTTAACAACATATATAACATTAAAATTGAGCTGTTTTTACTTTTTTAACATGGGGTTATAGTAAGAGGAAAAAACTAAAGTCAATCAAGTGGTTAGATACAAGTGGTTGTTCAATACTATCACGACAGTACAATAGATGTTTGGAAGCTACCTTGAGTAGAAAATGTTATAGACATACCATTGTTTAGTGTCAATACAACCTATATGGAAAATCAACCCAAGAGGGAGCCTTGTTCGCTGAGTCCCCCTCCCCAGAAGTTTTCAAATATTTGGATAATTTAGAGACACAGTACATTATTATAACTAGCTGTCAAACCCCCTCCCTCCACAGGCATCTAGAGTCTAAACCGCTCTATGGTCTAATCCGAACTATGGTCTAATCCGAACTATATGCAAAACGACAGTTGGTTGTGAACAGAAATCAGCATTTAGTTGAGTTGAGGTTCTATAACGGGTTCTAAAGAACAAATTGCTATTGAGCAATTATTGTTTAAGTGATTTATTCTCAAGTTAATGAAAATAAACTGTCAGAAAACCTTTGAGGAACATGACTGTGCATGAAAACAAACCAGTTAAGCTGGAATATACTGTGTCACTGTGATACTAACGTATCAGTGTTCAGGAACGAGTGATATTTGTCAAAACTTGTTTGCCCTCTGTGTCAGAGAGACTAGTGTGGCAGCGAGGATATGAATAGCAGCGAGCTGGGAACAAACACCATGTTCATTGCACACGGGCTTATTGAAAATTAGCATTGAACTTGGATTATCTTCACTCGCAGCTTTGAGCTAAGCTCGTGTACTGACCCTCATGTCTGTCCTCATGCATTCTACTCGTACTTAGACCTGTGCAATTGAATGAGCTTGAACTAAATCCTATCTTTTCACCTAAATACCCTTTGTGGTTGTTTGTGGGTGTGTGAACAAGTGCTTTTAAGAAATACGCCAAGAAATATTGGTGAAATCAAGCCAAACGAATCAAAATTTAATGCTCAGCTGTTATCTTAAACTTTAAGAGTGAGTTAATTTTTAAAGTTTATCAAACGCAACCTTTCGGAAAAACGACAATTTTCAGGAATTTTAATATTTTCGCCTATTAGCCCATATGCCCCGATATGCTAACCCCTGTATTGATTCAAACTTTACAATTTCATAAAACTACTGGACTACCAACATAAAAAACCGATGTATAAATACCAAACAGTTCTAACACCTGCTATCTTCAGATGGTTCCTTAAATTACCCATACCTATAAAACGTTTAATTGTTTCTAGATAATGATTGTTTGTATAACCAAGAGACAAAATTAAGATAAGTATTAGGAGAGGTTGGAAAACAAATAAATCGCTAAGTCGCACCATATTTGATACTCATATTTAAATATCTTCCTTTTAAGGCCGATTTACGTTGTTGTACAAAAATGAACACAAAATAAACGATACCGTTATTAACTATTTGATTGAAAAAAGTCAATTTTCGCTACTCAACAGTTAATTTCTTGAGAGTATACATTTGAGAGTTTATACATAGCCTACGTTGCCTTGGCTTATTTCGAATAAAATGTTCAGAATCTTGATATCTTAAGTACTCCAAAAATGTTTAAAAGTTCAGTTATGTTCACGCTAACCTCTACGTGAAACTTACAATACATTTCGCTACGTATTACTATTGGTATTACAGATAATAGCTATATATTATTAATAATACTCACACGGTGAATATAGTTGAACTTTTAATCCCATACAAATAACACAACGACAATATGTTTGATATAAAGTCTAGGTAATACATATTGTTAACAAAAAACTCACTAGCTACTATTCCCACCAGTGTTGTCAGACAGATGCTTCAACAACGGAAAATGAGGAAGATAAATAGTTTTCTGATTAGAACAACGCTCCGGGACAAAAGTGCTTGAAACACGTACAGCGCCGCACAAACAGCAAAGGTTTTGTTTGTTTTCATTTCCAGTTGTCTTTCATTTGGCAACTAATTTGTCAGTACAGAGCGTTCTGGGTGTTCTATCGTAACTTTTCAAACACAACACGAACCAAACCAGACAAAGGATGTTTCTAGATGATTTTTATTTATGAATCATACACAGTGGTAGGATTTATAGACTCTATATCAATGCTGTCATTTTTTCTTATTATGTTTTCACAAGTTTCAAACCTTTACTTGATATTAAATACTGCCAATGTGTAGTTTGCTGATATATTATGAACTGTAATAAGATGCAAGTGCACTGTCAAGTTACACAACTAGGAGAACGTCACTAAATCACTATTTGAGATGCCGACCACTCTCATGACGGTATTTTAAGGCAAATATGTGGTGAGGGATGAGTGTGATGAGTGGTAGTAATGAGTTATGAGGTGTAGTCTTGTTACTAACTAAGGCCGACTCTTCCTTAGAATGGGTCATTAATTAATAGCCCAATGACCAATGGAAATACAAGGAACAACGGCTTAACGTGACTTCTGAACTATAGGCAACGTCACTAAAGGCAGCCATCGATTTGGAGTCGGGAGTATATTAGTACGGTTGGATAAACTTTTAATCAACATTACAGCTAAATAAAAGTGATTTTCTTTTTCAATGCAGGTACAAGGATAGGGGTTTTTAAGTTTATACAACACTTATTTGGAAATAGCGCGAAAAGTTGTAAATGTTAAAGTTGTAAAAAACTGGTTTCGTTCAAAATAAATATTCGAAACATTAACTCATAGACCTGATTGCATGGCTGAGTAAAAATGGGAAATTCAGTTCGAGTCATAGTTGGTGTTGACACACAGAATGACAATACGTCACTGAAATGAGTTATAAAACACAAATGAATACATAACTATTTTAAGCCTAATAAAAGAAAAATCTCTTCTTCAACGTGTGAATTCACTTTCAATGTGCTCTCCTACAGTACATTGAGTTTATATTAAATAAGTATTCAATTTAACTGTTACCCACACCTTTTAGTGCAGTAACTTAGGGTCCAAACTCATGCACCTCGCCAATGTACGGAATTGCATCATTGTATATTTTCTCCGTGATTTATTCTTGCTTATAAAATTATATTACACTTTAAAACAAATGAGTAGGTAATCATTTTAATTATTGTAGATGGCACATATCGGATTTTATAGTTTTCATTAATGACAATCTAAAAATGTTTACCTTTCATTACAAAACTATAATTGAAGTTTTCCAATTACATTTAAAAAATGAAAATAGCTATTTTTGATAACACTGAAACCACTACCAGAAGATGAAAGCTCTAAGTTCAGTTTGTCAGCACACCTACTCTCAGGAGGGCTTAGAATGGAAAGCTTACAATTCCAAAATATGACATCTCATTCCTCAAATCTCACTTCGCATACGCTTTCAGTAAAGATACTTTACAGTTGTGGTAACGCACAGTGTAATCATAATACATTTTACGTTTTGCTTATCAACCTTGTGTTACCTTAGGCAAATGTTCAGACCTTATTCATAACAACACGGTATATTTAGTGTTGTAGGCTACCTTGCTTATACAGACTGTGCAGTAACTGAACTCACCTCTCCCTTTACATCACAACAGACACATTTAAACACGATATACGCACAGCAGGTGTAAACATAAATACTTTTGCATTAGGGTGTCATATTTCTTTCGGAATAGTTTATGAGTGCGCAGTAGTGGCTGTGAACTTGAATTTCGCCCCATAAGAGCAATGTATAAACAAGCATTTTCTTGGGCACTTCACGCTTACAGTGACCATCGGATCTTTATGGAATACATTTGTTTTAAAGTGTATTGAATGTTTTAGTGGTTCCGCTGTTCCGAATTTCCATTTTCTCACTATAAACCATTACTAAAATAAATAAATTAAAGAATTTTAAATTTATTGTTTTTACTATGAAACTAGTATAATTTTTGAAAAAGTGGTCAGCGAAGTCACTGCATTACATCGTCAACTTTCTAGTAAAACCTGTTTCAAAAAGATCTTTTGAAAATTGTTAACGTGAGGTGTCTCAAGAAAATGCTGTGCACTCTTAAGCATTTGAAGTGGTCTTAACTCTTAGGTTTCGCGCCTATTTATATTTGAAGTGGTGGTAGTGATGAGGCAGAAGAAATCATGATATCGGCAATCGGCAAAGCTGAAATACATCATGCCTACTCATGTGCCAGCTAAGTTATTTTTCAACAAATCATAAATTAAATATCGGAAGTAGCTGAGCACATTTTAAGTGGTTCTCAGCTTTTAATTTGTTCTTCAATAGTTATTCTAATTACAATGTCTGTTTAAAAAACCAATACTGACTTGCAAGGTTTCGGAAGCAAAGAGAAAAGCACAATTGGACCATATCTCATATATTTTGTGTGATCTAAAATTTACCCAAGAAAGAACAGACACTTGTAAGATAGATCCGTGGTTAGGAAAACCTCTGTGAGTTTTTAAATAATTAGTATTGATAGTGGTTTGGTTCAAGATAAATATAATATTATAACTATTATTACTATACAACACTAATACTTTAATATAGTATTTAAACAACAAAGTTAAATGGTATATTTTGGAAAACCCTTCTTCAGCCAAAAACAAAAATATACTGTATAAAATGATATAATTTTATGTAAATATATTGTATAAATATATAAACTTTATGTATTGATTTGGATTTTGGCTGAAAAAGATTTTCCCAAATGTACAGTTTTATTTTGTTTCTTTTATAGTCTGAAGGCATTCAAGTTTTATACTAACACTTTAATAATTATTTTAAATGTCTGGACGTTTTAAAACTTAGCTTTAAAGGTTCCAGCAGAAGTAATCACTCTAAAATAGGATAAAACTTTCATCGCGTCGCATTAAGAACTACTTAAAGCTAAATTATATTAAACTCCTTTTACCGTCGAAATAGCGTCTTTTTGCATGGCTCAGTCCTGAACCTACCCATCACGTTCAGTAATTTAATTGTACGGAAACAGCTTTTGTAAAGAGCCATGTTGTAACTCTTGACTTTGAGCAGAAATACTCAAATGTACAGCAAGTTATTAGGCGTAATAATACAGGGTGCGTTTTAAATGCCTTAACTTTTGAAAAAATAAATATTTTAAAACCCTTTTGGGGCTGTTTTGATAAAATTCGGAAGTTCATTTTGACGTACTTTGCGTCCCCCCAAATCCAGAGGGAGGAGGGCCTCCAAATTTAAAAATACAAACCTCCCTTGTGGGACCTCACAATTGACACAAATTCACCAACGCAAAGAAAACTTTGTAATTAAAAATAAATTGTATGTCAAATGTGGCTTTATAAATCTGATTTCGTGTAATATGTAAATGGATATAACTAAAGAACGAGTCGAGTTAACTTTGTTCTTTGCGTCATTCAATTTGTTTTAAATTAACCTTCCTTTGAGGTGCCAACAATGGGGTTGTATTTTTAAATTGGGGCCCCCGGATTTTGGGTGGGTGTAGGGTGATGCAAAGTACATAAAAAACTTCAGAATCTTGTAAAACATTCCCCAAAGGGTTTTAAACAATATTTCCTTTTCAAAGGTTAAAGTCGGGGGGGGGCTTAAAACTCACCTAGTATGCACATATTAATGAAAGTTACAAACAAATGTTAGAGATTAATACAGACAATGTTTATTTTCTTCAGTGGTTGAAATACAAGGCTGAGCAAAAGTCTGAAGTATACTTAAGTTCTCCAGAAATGATTAGATAACCGTAACGACACTTTGCAGTTATAGCTTTGTCACTTACGCTCACAAGGGTGTAATTTCACTTCTTTCAAAATATCCGCTGAGAAAAGTGGCACGTTTTTAAATGTAAACCTTCTTTGAGTGACATTAAATTGCTTAGTAAATCAAGTACAACACCGCAAATCTGTTTGAACATTTTTAATTATTAACGCAATCGTAGTTTTTTAACCTTGAGTTTTTAACATTCCAAAACTTCCATTTATGAAAGCGTAAACCTATTGCGTGTCTTGTTTGTATCTTGCTACACTAACTAAGCACTTTTATTCGGCCAAGGATTCAATCCAAGCCAACAAAACATGTTTGGAAACCACATTGAATTCTTGAAAACAATACTTTGAGCTAATAAGTCTTGCTGCATATCACATTGAAGAGCATAGTAGAACACAATGCCACAAACCTCAAAGGTTTACTTGAACTAAAAAGGCCGCCATGAAAAGCTAGAAACTCTCAAACTTAAAACAGCCAAGATTTTGCCTAGAGTTGAAATTGTTCAACACTAATTTCAGCGTTGTACTACATCTACGCCCTTTAGAGTCAAATATCATTCAATATACGATTTTGTTAAAAAAAATATAACTTCTTTCAACGGCCCGTCTCCTGCACATGTTGAAACAGGACCAAGACGATCACGTAAGCGTAATAGTGACAAGAGAATGCAACATTTCGATTTATAGTTGTAGGCCTTTATCAATAATTATGGAGAACATTTACATATTCCAGACACTTAGTGTATAAAATGCACAAACATATTTCATCGTATACACAAATAACAAATTCTAAGCAGTAACACAAATGTTTCATTTAGGCAGAAAGTTCAGGCCTAAAACTAGTCTTGTAGTGATAAAAGTGTTATTCAAGATACTTATATACCGAAGTTGTCTACGTAGTTCATAATTGTTGACTTTCATATGTATTGAACATTTTTAGCAAACCTTTTCATAAAACCACAAAGGTCAATAGCTTTTAGCAACACACTGCTTACATTAGTGACAATAGCATAAGGTTTAAACTATCGTTGTTTGCTAATTAGTTCTTTTCGTATCTGTTTGTCAGAAAATTGTATAACATTGCACACAACACCATAAATATAAAAGAGTGAAAACCACTCCAAAAAGAGTGATAATCGAGCCACTCTTTAATGAGAGTGGGTGGGTTTCAACACCCATAAGAGCGAAAATTTATTCTTTCTGAGTAGCCTTCACTTCTTCATTTTTAGAGTGAATGAAGAAAATGCACGACGAGGAAAGTGTTATATGATGTGATACACAGCACACAGCGAGAGACAAGGGTTGGCAATAGCTTTTGCAAGCAGTTATAGCGGCTAAATGCCTTCTCTCTTATCTTCACAGTCAGTTGCTTTTCGTGCTCACTTAACTGCCATTAGTCAGAATAATTGTCTGCATGGTATCTTTGCACGGTTATTCTCCGACATTTTAACAATGATAGTTATTGAAATGTTTACATATTTTGTAATTATGATGGATGTTGAATCAAAAAACACATTGTACCATTAGATACTTCTCTACAAGAGACTAACTGTAGTTTATTCCTACAGATACTTTCGTTCTAAAAGAACGTAGCGCTGTACTACCATATTGGTTTGATTTACAGTGAGGGATACGCAGGTTACGTTTATTGGGAAAGGTGTTATTTAATAAGGTCAAGTTGTTTAAAGATAATAGAACTATACATCCCCATATTAGTTATGGGATACGAGGAACGTGTCACAACTGCTCTATGCCTTTAAACAAGTGGCTAAATACTCTAATCAATTAAACCATCTGTAGGCTGTTATTTTTGGTTAAAAATAAAGTTGCTTTACCAATTAATAGTGAGTTTTTGTTTAGTTAATTAATTTTATGTACGACCAGTTTTCACCTGTACGACAATAATCATACAGACGTCATTGAATTTATACGTTATATTTGTAGGTAAAAGCCCAACTCAAATTGTTTACTGAGCTCAGCCCGCACTCTGACGGTGTCAACTTCAGAAGATTTTGAACATTTGATAAATAGAGGACATAGTCTTATATACAGAGAGTTTAAACCAAAAATAATGTTATGGTAAGTAGATTGCGCAAAGATCTTTAAGGATATTACTGGTTCCGGGTAATTTTTAAGTCGAACGGTTTTTACTCGTTTTACAAAGAGCAAGGCGTGTAGGAGTGTAACGACGTAATTTAAAACTTGTGACAAGGGTTCGTTAGCACTTGCAGGTTTCCACACAGCTGCACACGCTAAATGTCCTGACTCTTATCCAACCAGTCTCCAACACTCTCTCACTCTCCACTGCCACTGCCACTTAACACACACCTAAACATGTACACACTTATACAGGGTGAGTTTTACAAAGAGCAAGGCGTGTAGGAGTGTAACGACAAATTTAAGCTTTGACAAGGGTTAAACTCGTTTCACGTAGAAAAGATAAATGTGACTCTTATTCCCATTAAATTCCATGCTTGCCAGAATATCTTAAAATTAAAATACCCATTTTCGTACAGGTGACAGCACTAACAAACTAATAAGTGTTCATATTTTAAATGTTTTATTTGTAGGAAATACAAGTTGAAAAGTATTTAGCCGTTTGACAATAGCGTTCACAACCATAAATATTACGGTGGTTTACGAAACACTCTTTTTGTTCGACGTAGAATAAATTTATACGAATACTTCTTTATGTAAACGATACGCCACATAGCACATTTTTAAGATGTATCAACGTCCCAAAAATATCTAATGAGTCGCTATTACTATATATTAAAAGAATGTATGAAAATCTAATGGCAGTCAGTAAAACCGTTCTATCAGGCCGATTCCTTTTGGTAATGAAAGGTTTTATGCATAGATTCATCATCAAACATAAAATCGCTTAATGTCGCCATTTATTTATAATTCAAAACTTTTCCCCATGTTTTGTTATGTCATATTCAGGTTAAAAATTGTTTGAAAGTTGTAAAACAAATTCCTCTTGTTATAACGCATTTTCTACAGATAGTTTGCGTGTGACAAACAATATTTAACTTTGAGAAAAATTTTGGAATAAAACATTCATGGGCAAAATTAAAAGTTACCCAGCTGGGTAAATGTAAAATGGTTTTTTCCAAATTAGTAGTTTATTTAATTCAATTATGGGAAAAGATTTCACGTAGAAAGATAACACTAAGCTATTCCCATTAATTATACTCGTAGAATATCTTTAAATTGAAATTACCCATATTTTCGTACAGAATGTGCCAAAAGTGATAGTCATGGGTTCGAATCCTAGCCTTCAAGTACCGACACTAATTAAGTTGTACATAATGAACATTCAGTATATTTATTTTCCACACTTTCAGTTTTATCACATTACTAAGAATACTTGAATCGAAATATGGCAAGAATACTAATAGTACTTAATCCGGATTGTACTTGACTGAGCACTTGGACTCACAATGTGGATTAGCATATCACTTGTACTGCTTTGCCCAGGGCTTGCTGTCCCTGGGTTACTGAACCCACCCACCTCAGTTGTAGAGCATCATGACTTGCCTTAGCAAATAAAGTACTTAAGTAGAAACAAACGATGCCAAGTGTTCATAATGATGGGGTTAAGATATAACACATAAAAGGATAAATTAAACGTACAATTTTAAGAATCAAATTAGAAGTAATCTAATTTTCAAAACAAAACAGTCCGACAAGTAGCTAAACACTAAAGCATCACAGCTGGCGTGAGTGAAGCGAACTTCATTTGCAACTTCTTACTCTAGTTTGCTATAATTATAACACCAATTCACAAGCTCACATCTTCGCTTCAGGCTTTCATTTTTTCGTGCACCTATTACCAGATGTTAACGTGCGTGGCTGTGGCGTAGCGAACAGTTAGTACAGCTATACAGGGTTATAAAAAAAACATTAGAAAACAATGTACCTTTTATTACATACTGACACTTTGCAGTGTTCAAAATGGGGATTCGCTATCACTGATAGCTGCGAGCCGATTGGTTTTGAAGGTTTAGAAAATGCTGATGAATGCTGAAAAGTAAACGTTTAAAAAAGAATGGCGTTCCATTTTAAGATACACAGACTTTTATAATTGTGATTCTGAAACTCTCCTTCATAACCTTTTAGCCAGTTTTTCAGTGTAACCAAACTTGGTACATATTATTAAAGTTATCAAAACTATCTTTTAATGCATACCAACACTGCCCCAGTTTTCAAAATGGGTGGTTGGGGAGGTAGACTTATAACTCTGTGTAACTTAAAACCAACGCCATTTCTTTCTGGATTAAGATATAGGTCTAAAGCAGCTTCAGCATCATTTCAACCTCCAAAATGAAGTGTCACTCGATGGGGCTTCCTATGAAAATTATGGGGCTACCAACCCCATTTTGAAAACTGGGACCAAGTGCCAGTATGCGTGGTTAAAAGGTACTTTGTTTCCTCTAATAAAATGTACCGAGTTCGGTCGCTTGAAAAAACTTCATTGGTTTCCTTAAAAGTTGTATAACCGTTTTTCTTTCTAGATAGTCGGCTTAACTTTGCAGCATTCATCAACATTTGTTAAGACCTTCAAATAAATGTCACTCGATGGAATGAAAATTATGGGCTTCCCCACCACATCTAAAATACCGAGTTCAAATTATAGGCGTTTCCACACTTTGCCTAACCCTGTAATAAGAATAAGAATTGATTTGCTCACTGATAGCTGTGTGCCGATGTGGTTAAATGCTGGATATTAAATCGGTTTACAAATTCCTTCTGATTGATTTATAATTTGATACTTAAAACTCTCCCTTTAATTTATCCTTTTATTACAACACCTAGACCACGTGAATTATTGTAATTTATGGTCAAGATTTGCTCAGTGGTGAGGACTGGACCTGCAGGAGCTAACTACTGAGGTGGGTGGGTTCAGCAACCCAGGGACAGCAAGCCCTGGGCAAAGCAGTACAAGTGATATGCTAATCCACATTGTGAGTCCAAGTGCTCAGTTATTAAGCCAAGTGTACTCTCTAGCCAAGCTGCTCTCTTTCCCATTTGCAATCTTTTACAAAGTGTAATTTATTCAACCAGCAGTTTAGTACAGGGTGTTTGAACAAGAATGCTCCAGCCTCTAATAACGAGTATACGAGTGTTTGCTTTACTGGAACGTAAACTTTAAATACATTTTATAATGGAAAGTGTAACTTGAATCCCAAATGTAGTTGTGACAGTAAGTAGTAATTGTTATTTGATGAGCGTTAGCCGTCACATTCTATCAAACCATGTTTTACTAGACATATTAACATTAATACTATGTTAAAAGCTATAAACTAGACATAAAATGTACAGCACCAACGTAAAATGTATACTATTTTACAGTGTTGTGACTAGTTTCTATGTAAAGTGTATGAGCATCTAATTTTAAAGTTTAAAAAATACTTTATACAGTTTAATATGAGGGTTGTTTCGTGAAGTCAAAAGTTGAACATCTAACCTATACCTGTTTCATATTTAGACGTACAAGTATACATATAACGTCCAAAATCAACCACATTTTCAAACTCATGCAAACATTTTAGTTCACAATGAAAATAATCTAATATATTTTTACTGAATATTAGTGAATTTCCTTTGGAATGAGATATACCTGCCATCAGCATGGTAAGACCCAGGCCCGAGACTACAAAATGACCCCTAAACACGTTATGAGCATTTTTCAAAACTTAATATTCATTTCTAGGCGTGTAAGCTCTCTACAAGTAGAATTATTTGTCCTATTTCCATAAAATTCGGTACACGTGTTTGTTCAGTAAATATCTCGCCCGTGCAATGTGGGTCGTGCGGTTGCCTACTAGTAGATCCTGCCCGGGTGCAGTCTTCATTAGAAGACTGTTACAAAAGTAAAGAAAATATTGCCAAAAAGTAGAGTGCCAAAAGTCGGGAAATTAATCCATAACAATAGATTTACAGTTAAGAACGATTAATAATAAAAACTTCAATAACGACCCGCAACAAGCTATCCTTTGTAGACAAATATTGACGTATGTCGTGTGTGGTATAAAGTCTCGTTGTAAACCCTTGCCAAACAACTTTGGCACCCAGAGGAAGTGCTGCATAAATTCCTGCTTCTTAACATGCTGAACAAGATTCTTCAATATGGACGCTCAAACCTTGCTTACGAACTGAATATTGATGTCAGAATGTAGGTTGGCTACAATTACCAACGGCTCGTCTACAAACAGATTTATTGAAGAAGCACCTATATTGCTGTTTATTTTCGTATTCAAATGGAAATACGAGGTAGATCTAAAACTTTGTAAAAGACGAAATATAGTTTGATTTGAATGCTCGTTAAAGCAACAGTTGCTGCTGAGAGAATTAGTGAATCAAAGAGTTCCATTACCATTTGATTTCTTCAACTGAGAGATTTCTGCCTCATTTAGATACAGCAGATAACTTTTCCACTCTTCTTCCTTTTCTGTCAAGTGGAAAGCAATCGCAAAACGTTTTAGCTTTTAAATGACAAGTTTATTCATTACATCGGTATATTGTATAGTTGACTTTTCAAATGGAAACAACATTTAACCAAGCCACGACAATAGTTTCAGGGCTGAGCCTTAGTTGATTAAATTAAGTCTGTCCGAAATAAACTTTGTTTCAGAGTACTTCCAAAGTATTTATTTATTTTACTACTATTGTAGGTACTAAACGTAGCCCTGGCGTGTACGTAGTTTTAAAATATTGCCGGGTAGGTTCGCTTTGTTTGATCAAGTTTATTTTGATTAGTTTTAGAGCTTTTATCTTAAATTGTTTTGGATGTAAATTAGTATAGGCTACTAATATGCTAAATAAATGTTTACTTGCATGAACATACTCGTATTATAAAATGTATGGCAACAGGAGAAATCGCTCACCCCATCAAAACTCTTCAAAGTATACAATATGTACAGTCATTCAACTTTATTAGAATTGTTCCTCCCTAGCCTAATGGTTCTGTGTGTTAACTAAAACTCTTCTACAATTCAACATGACACTGCGACCAAAGTGGATTTTAATGGAGTTTTAAATGTCTTGGACTAATGACATCTGGACACTATTGGTCGAATTTGGTAACTTGTTGACGAAACGAACTCCTGCCTGCGAGAACAAACGTTCATAGACTTGTTACCAATCTGTGTTTTCCAGTTCAGTAGCCATCCCTCCTCCTAGTAATATAAAGAGTGTACATCACTATACAGTCGCATCATGATCTAGAAAAGAGACACGCTTCTAAAATGTCTAGGCAGGGTTTTTTGAATGGTAAATTTTTAAAAATGTTTGTTTTCACAACATTTTTAGCATAGTGTCAATCAGTGGGAAAGGTGTGAGTAGATCATTCCATAAATGCCGTCATCAGTACCTCAGTTGGACCAAATCTGCCTCAAAACATAATTGCCTGAAGCTAATACAATCCCACGTTAAACTTCAATCAAGGTATATATTCAGAAAGTTTTATTCGGTAGACGTTGCACATCTTCGATTTTGGCCTCATCCCACATAACAGTAGACCATTATCTAAGCCTATCCCACCTTAGCGAAATTGAATTAAAGATGATTGGTTTGGTTTGTGTTAAGATTGAGCTAATTAAAATGTAGAGTTAATGAGCTTACTGAATGTTTCTTTTCTCTTTATTCGAGCATATATATTATTAGTAAGAGTATAATCAAATGATTAAAATAAACTAAGTATTTAATTTAACTAGTGAAACGAAAAATTAAGTACGTCTTGCCAAAGTCAACTTACTTGTTTAATTGGATAAAAAAGAAAACAAATTACTTTCATAACTCAGAACTAGCTAAACACATTATACATATTGATTTGTTGTCATGTGATATAGCTCAGGATTTTACAATGCTTTTGCCGAGTCTACAAAGTTATTTATTTAATCACCCTCAAAGTAAAAACGAGCAAATTGCTGGATAACCTTTAGTTTCAAACACATGGAAACTTGAACATTGAAATGAAATGAAACGTTCACGCTTAAAGTATTTAGTGAAGGTTAGCAGTAGAGAAGAACTCAGTGGACGAGACAAGGGCATGAGTCGGAAATGTGGGCGAAGTGGCAGTGAGACAAGCATTTCCGGCAACAGACCGGAGTGTTACAAGTTTAATGTGAGCTCAGCAAACATTGTACCTGTCCTCTGTTAACATCTACAACTTTGTAAATGGACAATGCTAATGGTTAATCGTGTTTAACTGAATAGCTTCCTAGTTATTTAGCTCTCTCCTTAAAGTTTTGCAGGGTGTTAAGCAGATATTTTGAAGACATTATTTCCTAGGCTGTCTTTATATTTTGATATTATTCTGTCTCGAGTTCGTAACTCTTGTTATGGTGTAAACTTTAAACTGTAAGTAGGGTTTCCTGTCTTTTTAGCCTGAGAAGAATGAGAAACCATAGCTTCACTATAATTTGCATGGCTCTTATGGGTGACCACGGCATGGACCATGGTGGAATAGCTTATACTCTGTACATGTCTGGTTGAGCTCTGGGTCCGAGCAACTACCCGGAGACCCAGTCTAGGTGTGAAAGGGCTGTTAGCATCTACATAACTACGATAGAATCACTATACACGATCGTCCCAAACCAGTTCAGTAGGCCCAACCCTGGTATAGTTTATAACAAAATTAGGCTATTCGACCATATCTTCACCTTAGACAAATTAGAGTACCAGTATGTTTTTATTTTCTATGGCTTGACCGACTGTAAGACAAGGACGGCGATAGGTAACCACCGTTAGCTTTTTTATCCGAAATGAAATATTTCAATGTGGCTTTTATCAATGTTTATGGATGGGATACATGTATTTTTCGTATAAAAACGTTGAAAAGTCAGATTCCAAAAGCCAAAACAAATTAATCTTGTATTAAATATTAAGCTTTTATGCATGGACATCATCAATCGGTATTACACTATAAGTTTTCACTCGCACACATCTAAATATTTTTCGCCAAAGGGTCAAATGTATTTTATAAAACAAAATATAGACTACTTTTTTAATAGGATTGAACTATTTGTACAGCCTCTTGTAATAAAAAATGTGCTGTACAACTGATCGCAAAAGTTTGATCCTAACTTAAGTGGCAATTAGAACATTAAAGTTCTGTGACTTTAAACAACCACTATTTCTTAAGGTTCATCAAACCAAGACTTCAATTGCACATTCATTCTTTCAGTTTGACGACAAAAAATGATTACAAGCTTATGCGGTTTTGACATTCTCAGGGTGGGTATGGGAACTGATTGTAGAAGTACGAGTATGTATTAAATAACGATAAGTACAGTTAACCTCAACAAAATCCGCTTCGTATAGTTCAGCAAGTAACTATAGATGTATTAACTACAACAGTATAGACTACCTGTGTTATAACAGTGTCAAAGAGACAAGTGTTGTAGACCGGAGTATTGCAAGTTTAATGTGTGGCGGATATTACAGTGCCAAACAACATCCCGACCCTTCTAACTAGGAAATGGCAGTTGTCATAGAACAGCTGCTTCAACACAGACAATAGGTACTACAGCTTCAGTGCTTATCGTTGTAGGAAAACATACTACAATCAATTATACAGGCCTTCACTTGTTAGTTTATCTAGGAGAATGTCGATTTTGGTGTTACATTTTTATAGGAGGGTTTTAAAGTTTAGTTTCAAATTATGTAATATGTATGTTAGTGTTCGATTTCCGGTTAAGGCGATTACTGACGCTCTTGTTATCTGGGAAGACTTTTTATCCGAAAAAATTACAAAGAAAGTAAGTTTCGTTGGAATTAGATCTGACCGTTGGTTACTATTGTGTACACTACAAAAGTGCATCAAGGTAAGGTGTTGTTTATGAAGCAGTTGTATCCGTTGCAGATATCCGTACAAACTGCAAAACCCCGCAGTCTTAATTGTGATATCTGTGTTTACAGCACTATTCTTACCTTACCTTGCAGTGTTTCCAGTTACTGACTGACTGACTATATAAACAATAACCAACATTTGTAGAAGGACTATTGACTATTCTAATCTCGATAAACTTTCCACTCACTTTCTCGATGAGGTCGCCATCAGTTGACACGGCTTTGTCCACCATGTCAGTGACTCCCTCCATCACGAGGCCGTCAGAGTCACCATCTTGTGACGTTTCAATCGCTGGCTTCTTGAAATAACTGAAAAATAAGTGAGTAAAATAGAATACAGGGTGACAATTTTATGCAGACAATAGGAATTTCCCATAGTACTTTTATAGTGCTTCTCGAACTACACCTCCATTACAGGTACAGCTGAACTTTGGTAAACATTTTGGTAAACCTTTTAATATTAGGTATAAAGATATGAAAAATATACACGGTACCCTGATAATACTTTTTAATTGTTATGGACCGGTTTCGACCATTAGGCCGTCGTCCAGCATACGACTTTTAACAATATACAAAATTTAACTAATATAAATAGTGTTATAATTTTTTTAAATAAAAAAACTATTCGTATGTCGTACTCTGTTGTACGTGATTTTACAAAACATTGAAAATGGTTTATATTAGAAACATTTTGTACTTGCACACGGGACGATGGCTTATTGGTCAAAACTGGTCTAAGATAAGCTAATTATTATTAAAAGAATACGAGTACTATGTATATTTCTTGTTTACCTAATAATTATAAAAGTACCTTTGTGAATCTATTTTAACCAACTAAATTTTAATCTCATTAGTGAACTTTCATAGGAAATAGAGCTAAATACTGCTCTCGCCAAAGAGAAGGACACATCTTAGAAAGGTGCAGTTTGCAGTATGTTAACTTGTTAAAATTCCACTCTATTATTATGAGTCCCGATTGATATTCTCCTAGAGTCAGGCATGATCGTTAGCGATTGCGGCAGCCATGTTGGATTACAAAACAACAAATAACTAGTCAGTAACAAGTTGGCTATATATACCTTTCTTCTCCTTCGCTGAGCTCTCTAACGACTAGGCCTAGATACAGTTTTATTAGATCAAGTTATTGTCTAAAGCTTATGCTATAAGTTGATATTAAAGTCCTGAGAACATGGAGTCCTAAGTACGAGGAATACTCGTATACATTTTATGAACTGAAAAAACGTTAACCACAACTAGTTTTGATAAGACTAAAATTAATGTTAGGTCTTTGCTCCCATTTGGATTTAGAAGAAAACGTAGACACATTACAAAAAGTAAACGTTGAACAGGAGCGTAAAATAGTAGTCATATGTAAACAAATTACAACATTTGAGGAGTACAGGAGGAATATATTTCATTTGAGGATTCAATACAATATAATAAGTTTGAGGAATATATTTCAGGAGTATAGTAATTCTAAGTCACTCCCGTTTAAGAGTCCAACTGCTTTTATGAAACAGGGCTCAAATTAAAGATCCGCCCTATGATTTGAATCTACAACCATAAATGTGACTCGAGTACAAACATCAAAATGACAGTCATTCTACGAAGTTTGTAATGTGCATTTTGGGCAGTTTCGACTAAAGATTTTGGAAAGAATAACTTCATTTAAAATCAGAGTAAAAAGGTCTACAAGAGCACCGACATTCAGATTGATATTTCCATCGGTGTAATCCACCAGGCGATGTGAAAAACGTAACATGGAAAGCTCAACGGCTCGTAATAAAATTGTTACCCTGTAAAAATTGCGTATTCACATTTGTAGAAACTTTAAAATATTATTGTAATTTGAATTGAACAAAATATAGCTACACGAATTTTAGATCCTAAAATAAATCTGGTTTAATGGAGGCGGAGTTTAGAGTTTGGTAGCACCAAGCGTAAAGAGTGAAGAAGGGTGTGCAAGGTAGATATCCTCGCTAAATCACTTTCCTCTCTCTCTACAGTCGGATTTAGAGATCGACAGCTTTATTGAGGAAGTAATATATTTTAGTATAAAGTCAAATATTGCCTCTCCAAAGCCTAAAATTTTTTAACTTTTTGTAACGCGATCGTCTTGTATTTGTACAAACTAACACTAAAAAGAACACTGTATAGAAGCTTCTCAAAACACACCAACAGATTAAACAGGTGACAGACTACCCATCTTGGTTTTTTTTTGTAAAAGTGCAAATAAATAAATAACATTATTATCGTTTACCATTTGACTCTAAAATATAACTGTATTTTTTGGGACATGTACGGGAGCGCTAAAGTTGCACCTTTAATGTCCAACAAAATATTATGTTGTTTTGATGGTATGTATTTCCTTACTGTGAAAATAGTATACAGTATTTCATCACTAGGTCCTAAAGTATAGCTTTTACGAGCTCAAGTTAAAATGAGCGAGGTTCAAATGACACTTTAGGAACAAGTGATAAATTGTACTTTTTGTCATGATGCGATATAATATCTATAAATTCTGTACCAATGAAACTATATTTTAAATCAAATAAATCGAACTTAAGCACTCGTTTAAACTACACCTAACCGTCTGCGATGTAATGTTCAATTAAGGAAACAGCTGTCGTTACACCAGTTCATCCAAAGCGATCATATGTTAGGGTCTATTATCAATCGGAATCGATTAGTAGACTAAACCCCTATTAAGATTATTAAGATTGATAGTTAGAGTAGTTAGTTCTTTTTTCAACCATCGACTTCTTTCCAATAGATCAATCATTCAGACCAAACAGAACAAATGGAACAACTGTTGTCCTCGTCACATACACATCATCAAGACCAATTTTCATTTTCTCGTGAACAAAAGTGCTCAGCTCGTCAATACATGTTTCAAAAGCAGCTGTTTTCAGAGCAAAACTACATAAAGATAATTTGCATGGTGTTATACTGCAAGGACAGCAGCTGTTTCAATAAGTTTGTTTGAATCTCAACAGTGGGCAGTAGCAAAACAGTGTAACAGATGTTTTTTCAAACAATATACACCAGACTGCTGAGCTCAAACCATTGTTTACTTTGAGGTTCTGTATAGTTTGAAATGCGCCTCGGGCGTTAAACTTTAAGCTTGTATCAAAATTCTTTGCGAACTAGTGTGAAATATACTTTTGCTAAACTGGAAAGTCGAACAGCTATAAAACTTCTATGGTAAATTTTTTATTTTTCATACTTTAGGTTTTTTCCATATAGGTTCAGAGCGCGTTTCTGTGTTTTATATAAAAGTGAGGCTGGATACAAACATGATTGTCAAGAACAAGATTGATCTGACAGTATCCAAGTTTATCCATCAGAGAATGGGTTTCCATATACTGGAATATCACGTGAATATACTTGACTTTGGCCCGCCTTGAATGCATACAATGGAACGCGTAGAGTTTAACATAATATAAGAAGGGAGCATTTTATCTTACAGAATAAAACCGGAATGCTAGACCGGAAGGTTCAGTGGATTTCAGAGAGATGTATTATAATACTGTTTAATCCAGCATAAAAGTGCGCTGTTGGTTTATTGTAGCTCGAATGAGCCCCGAGGGGGGAGGGAATGTTTGGTCACCACCTCTCCACCCACTACACAGAACAAAGGACGTTTTCTGAATTTTCAAGTGGGAACTGAAGATTAGTTCATAGTTATAACGTATTATATACCTTCTAATTTCGTATATAATTTATTATAGTATAATCAAGGAGGCACATATTTTATATGTGTAAACGCCACCCTCAAAACCAACCTGAAACTTATTAGTCAAATATAGATTTGTTGTTTTTTGAAATGGATTGAACTGAAGGCTGCAAATTACGGGCATAATTAGACAAATAAAAAGTAGATATAGTCAACAAATGAATAATTATAACAATACTAGCTGAGAGTACCCGCCTTTCGCCTCGGGGCTTTATTAACATAGCTGTGTGTATATTTTAATAAAGAATTGCAAATTTAAAGTAAACAAAAATTTAGTTTCCTATATATCCCTAGAAAACCCATTTAGTTTGCCTGTTAGTTCACTATTTTCTCTTTATAATTGTTGGCTACCTTGTGAGAGTTATAGTTAATTCCGCCCACACACCATCTCATTTTTATACTCGTATATTTGTAACGATGAAATAAAATAATCTGAACAAAAGATAAAGTCATGTTTCGAACGAGGCGCCCCCCAAAACAGCTTTTGGCAAAATTATCCCCCATAAAGGGAGCTCCAGCATTCCAAATTCAATTGCTTATGAATTAAACCAACGTATTTCCAAAATATTTGTATTAAAACTTTGACAAGGTTTAGACTTTGTTGCTTCATGTATTAAAACTTGCAGTCCAAGGACATGTAAATTGAGGCTTAAGGCCGAAGCGAGGCTGTAAGCGCAGCGAATTCTGGTTCTTAGTACCAAGCTGTTTCAAAGGAAATTAGCTTAAAAGCTGCTCGTGCCAGTTTAAGTCACAAATTTGTGTTGTTACTAGCAAACGAACCCGATATTAACTCAGTAAATCAATCTCTCTAAATGATCCATGTTAGATCTAGCGAGTAAACAGTTTTACATAAATAAAATCCCAATGTAACAAAACTAACATAACAACTTCATGAAATTGTATGTTTTCCTTTTCCTTCCCTTTCCGTATGAGCGAGCTGGAGAAACAAATGTCGCGATATGCATCAACAGATATGAAACAGAATCCTTTGCCATCCTTCACCTTTTCTTTGTCAAATCAGGAAATTCCTTTCCTCCTAAGTTCAAAGCTGTGAAACCCTTTGACAATTTATGTTGACAACAACCGTGCACGATCCTTCAAAATAAGTAACAACTTTAAAAGATTAAGACAACTAAATTGATTGCGCTTCACACGCGGTTTTGTGTTTATCTACAAACATGTCGACTACTTACTTTTGATTAGAGGAACATTCTTGCTCTGCTTCTCCCCCTACACCATAGATTGAGAGATCACGATTCAAGGTGGTTCAAACTAATGTAACGCTGAAGTCATGAAGTGTCTCGATAATTTGGTTGACACCCAAACAGTTTAGTTTGGTAGCCTGTTCGTATGTAATGTATTATAGAAGCTTGAGCAGTAGAGGTTATATCTATGAGCAGTAGACAATGTAAAGTTAGCATAGGCATAACCACATAGTGATCTGTAATGTCTGTGGTCGGGCAATGTTGCAAATAATACTAAAAAATACATTTTTGACGTCAGTTGTAATTTAAAACGAATGTAAATTAAATATAAATTAAATGTAAATTAAATACCTCTTTCCTATGAAAGTTCAATAGTCACTCAAAGAAACGCAACACTCAGAGTTATTTTAATGTATATGTTAGTGTTGTATTTATCATAGCGTACTGTAAGTTTGTAGATCAAGTATATGATTGGTGATTAGGTATTTTTTAGAAAAGTCCACCTTAATGTAAAAGAGAATATTATCGGGTTGATTCATAGGTAACTTTTAAGTTGATTTATAATCTTTAAATCATCTTAGCTGTATTGTTTTTGAAGAAATTCAAGATTATTTATTTATTATAGTTCTGTTGTAATAGACTACATACGACCAAGAGGACCAAATTACGAGGAATTTATGAGTGATCTCTTTTTAAAACTAGAGGAAAAAACAAATTACGGTCTGACAGACACGAAACGGTAATTAATGAACGTTTGCCTTTCCAGAAATGTTGTTCACCACGTCAACAAACACGGCCAAATCGTGTTAAAAATGCCCCTGAGCCAAAGGCATTGAAAACTCTTCTAAACACTAGACTCTTGATTAATTGACTAATTAAGGATTAGAGCGGTACACTTAAGCAAATGGGCAGGAAATTGCTGAAATCCTATATGTTTGAATAGAATTTTGACGTGGTAAGAATGAAAGAAAATATTTATAGACCCTAACTATTCTCGAAATCAAACTTATGTTTGAATTCAACGAGCTTCATCATCAAGACCTGCAAATTTGGCGCATTTTAAGACTTTGCAAAAGGTTGATGGAAATAATGATACTTTATAACTTACATCTAAGTTTGGTCTTACGCCTTTTGTTTAGTTAAAAGCCTCTACGATATGCTTATCATACGAATATGCCGTGAGATCTACTGTTCACAGAATTACTAGTGTACGAGTTATAAGTATAAATGTTTTAGGGTTTTGTAAGATTGGTAAATGGTAGTAAAAATCAGAAACAGAGGTGAGTGGGAACCGCACAGAAGAAACAACTTCCAAACTGCAAAGATCTTCCGGTTATTGTCAAACTTCTCTTAACTTTTCCTGTTTGTTTCTTCAGTAATATTTTAACAGTTTATTTCGTAGCCGCCAGTGGTTCTTTGTGAGTGAAAATGTTCTCTCGTTATTTACTTGCAAGTACATCTTTTCTAGTAGTTTTGCTCCAAACAGTTGTTTTTGACACATGTAAAGGCGGACTAGTTCCATTTATATTCTCTAAGGCATAAAGATTAAATCGAAACAAAACATCATTAATCACTCGTCCCAAAAGTGCCTTTTGATCTTCTCCCATTTAACGTCTGAGAAAAGCTCGTATCAAAAAGCTTTACTGAAAAAGCTGATGAAACATTATTAACGTGTAAACACCAAAAGGAAAGTAGTTCTATGTACTTGACATTGCTAAAATATTGACCTCCTGCTTATGCTCAAGCAAAAGAACTTCATAGTAGAAATAATTGATAGATTACCTAATTATTTGTTGGTTTTAAATATACTTGATTTACAAAGGTCTTGATGTATTGACTGGACATTGCACGAGTCTTCTGTTGTATAGTTTTTGACGTTAATTCTGTTAGTCGACTATTTTACTTTATTCTCTATATTCCAGCTGATCAAATTTCTTCACCTACTAAACCATCCTTAACCACCCCCCCCAAAAAAAACCAAAACAAAATCATGCAAAACCAGACCAACCCGCAGCTACGCGCTAAAGTACCTAAAGGCATAGAGCACGGTCTTTGGTCCCAAATTGAAGTCAACGGATTTTCATAAACTATATGTTGATTAAAATTGTATTGACATTTGGGCATTGAAAACTTAAAATAATTCTCTTATTTAATTTTTCCATGAAATAAATAGTTGTTAACTCTAAGCTAACTACTAATAAGTTACTAGAAAATAAATATTTGTATTTTTTCGGCCGCCGTGCCTGTGACCACATGGCCTATACTTACTTTGTTTTCTATAAAGGTGTTATTAAATGAATTATTTTTGATGTATTTGAATACGTGTCATGAAGGAAAAACTCATTTTTAACTTCATTAAACTCGGACTAATCATTCCGCTGGTACAGCAAGAAATCAGGTTTGTTAACACCTTTTGACGCGACAAAAGGTTTGTTCTAAATAATTTTTGTTATAAAAAAGGTAGCTTTAGTAAAATCTATTTTAAACTTTTACCAAAATTGGATAACATTAACTATTTTTAGATCATTATACCGGGTTTGACGATACATCCCTTTACTCCAAAAGAGGACCTCCGGGATTCCGATTTTGCTTGTAACAATCTTGACCAAAATATTTACAAAAGGAACATTTGTACCAAATGTTATGAAAATCGGATATCAAATGCAACCTGTCGAGAGTTTACACATGATACGAGTAAAGTACAATACTCGTTCATATATATATATACAGTTAAAAGAAAATGCTCAAAAAGTGTTCTGAAGGTATAGGATTGGTACTCATCCGCTCCCAAGTCCGGGTCATACCATGCTGACAACATAAATAGCTCACTTGTCCTAAGGAATTTTGCCTGAAATGAAACCCTACAGCTACGGGAGTGACAGACCGTCAACTCAATAGCCCTCCAACCTACAAATGTTGAATGAAAATATCCCTGGCGAAGGGGAAGAAAGGAAACTGTGTATAATTGGCAATTGTTCACACTGCAGAAGCGAGGCGTGTGTGAGTGTGTATAATGGCACTGTGAGTTACACACTGGCAAGTGACACGAAACAAAGGCTCGCCGTTATGGCTGATTTACAGCTCCCTATTTAGCCCGGCACTCCAGTTTCCATACTTCCTCCGTTCCAGCTATTGTGCCAGTGTGGCATTCCAGTGCAATCAGTAGTTTAATTAAAGTCACTGTCAACTTGTCATCCTAAGTTATTTAGCTACTACAGTTGGGGTTTAGCTTAAAAATGACTTGTTCCGCTATTTCTAGTTTTGTGTTACATAGGAAGTATCTTTGCTTTTAAAAGGACAATAGATATCTGGCCCTAAACAAAGAAAACATTGCGTGGAACTTAATAGACATTTCGAAAAAAATCTGAATGGTCCAGAACCCAATTATAATTTTCCTCCACTCCACATCAGTATACTCACTTGCACATACATACCGAAATAGCGATGGAACTAAACGCACAAAAAGATTAAAACCTCACAAAGCGTCGGGTGAAAACAGTATTGTAGCTAAAGATTTAAAGGCAGCTGGTCCTAACACTGTGAAAGTAGTTACTCAAATTATTAGCACAATCTAAGAGACCGAAAATGCCTACTGAATGGAAGAATGCTTTAATCCATCCAAAGACACAAGAAAGGTGGTAGGACTGATGTTAACAACCATCGTGGAGTCGCTTTACACCTCGTAACTTACAAAGTTCTCTCTCACTGTCTGCTTGACCGAGCTCAACATCAGTTAGAACATAAAATTGCTGAATACCAAGCCTGTTTCAGACCTATCCAGAGGGCTGAACCGAGGCTGTGAGCGTAGCGAATAAAGTAATAGATAGAAACCTGAGGCCCAAGGCCGAGGCGAGGCTGTGAGCGTAGCGAATAAAGTAATAGATAGAAAACCTGAGGCCCAAGGCCGAGGCGAGGCTGTGAGCGTAGCGAATAAAGTAATAGATAGAAAACCTGAGGCCCAAGGCCGAGGCGAGGCTGTGAGCGTAGCGAATAAAGTAATAGATAGAAAACCTGAGGCCCAAGGCCGAGGCGAGGCTGTGAGCGTAGCGAATAAAGTAATAGATAGAAAACCTGAGGCCCAAGGCCGAGGCGAGGCTGAGATAGTGTGAGCGTAGCGAATAAAGTAATAGATAGAGAGGCTGTGAGCGTAGCGAATAAAGCCTGAGGCCCAAGGCCGAGGGAGGCTGTGAGCGTAGCGAATAAAGTAATAGATAGAAAACCTGAGGCCCAAGGCCGAGGCGAGGCTGTGAGCGTAGCGAATAAAGTAATAGATAGAAACCTGAGGCCCAAGGCCGAGGCGAGGCTGTGAGCGTAGCGAATAAAGTAATAGATAGAAAACCTGAGGCCCAAGGCCGAGGCGAGGCTGTGAGCGTAGCGAATAAAGTAATAGATAGAAAACCTGAGGCCCAAGGCCGAGGCGAGGCTGTGAGCGTAGCGAATAAAGTAATAGATAGAAAACCCTGAGGCCCAAGGCCGAGGCGAGGCTGTGAGCGTAGCGAATAAAGTAATAGATAGAAAACCCTGAGGCCCAAGGCCGAGGCGAGGCTGTGAGCGTAGCGAATAAAGTAATAGATAGAAAACCTGAGGCCCAAGGCCGAGGCGAGGCTGTGAGCGTAGCGAATAAAGTAATAGATAGAAAACCTGAGGCCCAAGGCCGAGGCGAGGCTGTGAGCGTAGCGAATAAAGTAATAGATAGAAAACCCTGAGGCCCAAGGCCGAGGCGAGGCTGTGAGCGTAGCGAATAAAGTAATAGATAGAAAACCTGAGGCCCAAGGCCGAGGCGAGGCTGTGAGCGTAGCGAATAAAGTAATAGATAGAAAACCTGAGGCCCAAGGCCGAGGCGAGGCTGTGAGCGTAGCGAATAAAGTAATAGATAGAAAACCTGAGGCCCAAGGCCGAGGCGAGGCTGTGAGAAAACGTAGCGAATAAAGTAATAGATAGAAAACCTGAGGCCCAAGGCCGAGGCGAGGCTGTGAGCGTAGCGAATAAAGTAATAGATAGAAAACCTGAGGCCCAAGGCCGAGGCGAGGCTGTGAGCGTAGCGAATAAAGTAATAGATAGAAAACCTGAGGCCCAAGGCCGAGGCGAGGCTGTGAGCGTAGCGAATAAAGTAATAGATAGAAACCTGAGGCCCAAGGCCGAGGCGAGGCTGTGAGCGTAGCGAATAAAGTAATAGATAGAAACCTGAGGCCCAAGGCCGAGGCGAGGCTGTGAGCGTAGCGAATAAAGTAATAGATAGAAAACCTGAGGCCCAAGGCCGAGGCGAGGCTGTGAGCGTAGCGAATAAAGTAATAGATAGAAAACCTGAGGCCCAAGGCCGAGGCGAGGCTGTGAGCGTAGCGAATAAAGTAATAGATAGAAAACCTGAGCGTAGCGAATAAAGCCAAGGCCGAGGCGAGGCTGTGAGCGTAGCGAATAAAGTAATAGATAGAGAACCTGAGGCCCAAGGCCGAGGAGAGGCTGTGAGCGTAGCGAATAAAGTAATAGATAGAGAACCTGAGGCCCAAGGCCGAGGAGAGGCTGTGAGCGTAGCGAATACAGTAATAGATAGAAAACCTGAGGCCCAAGGCCGAGGCGTAATAGATAGAAAACCTGAGGCCCAAGGCCGAGGAGAGGCTGTGAGCGTAGCGAATAAAGTAATAGATAGAGAACCTGAGGCCCAAGGCCGAGGAGAGAGGCTGTGAGCGTAGCGAATAAAGTAATAGATAGAGAACCTGAGGCCCAAGGCCGAGGCGAGGCTGTGAGCGTAGCGAATAAAGTAATAGATAGAAAACCTGAGGCCCAAGGCCGAGGCGAGGCTGTGAGCGTAGCGAATAAAGTAATAGATAGAAAACCTGAGGCCCAAGGCCGAGGCGAGGCTGTGAGCGTAGCGAATAAAGTAATAGATAGAAAACCTGAGGCCCAAGGCCGAGGCGAGGCTGTGAGCGTAGCGAATAAAGTAATAGATAGAAAACCTGAGGCCCAAGGCCGAGGCGAGGCTGTGAGCGTAGCGAATAAAGTAATAGATAGAAAACCTGAGGCCCAAGGCCGAGGCAAATAAAGTAATAGATAGAAAACCTGAGGCCCAAGGCCGAGGCAAATAAAGTAATAGATAGAAAACCTGAGGCCCAAGGCCGAGGCGAGGCTGTGAGCGTAGCGAATAAAATAAAGTAATAGATAGAAACCTGAGGCCCCGAAGGCCGAGGCGAGGCTGTGAGCGTAGCGAATAAAGTAATAGAAAACCCGAGGCCCAAGGCCGAGGAGAGGCTGTGAGCGTAGCGAATAAAGTAATAGATAGAGAACCTGAGGCCCAAGGCCGAGGAGAGGCTGTGAGCGTAGCGAATAAAGTAATAGATAGAGAACCTGAGGCCCAAGGCCGAGGAGAGGCTGTGAGCGTAGCGAATAAAGTAATAGATAGAGAACCTGAGGCCCAAGGCCGAGGCGAGGCTGTGAGCGTAGCGAATAAAGTAATAGATAGAAAACCTGAGGCCCAAGGCCGAGGCGAGGCTGTGAGCGTAGCGAATAAAGTAATAGATAGAAAACCTGAGGCCCAAGGCCGAGGCGAGGCTGTGAGCGTAGCGAGCTAGTTATAAAATCAGAGAATTAAAGTTACACATTGCAAAGGAAAGGCGCTTTATCGCTTGTCGACTTGGTTTGGATATTAGAGCTTACGAGTTAAGATATTTAGATGCATCATAACAACTTAACACATAAGTCAGAATGCTATTCATCAAAGTATTAATCTTGTACTAAACCTAACTTATTAAATTATTCTCCTTTTAAACCTCGATAGAAAAGCAAGAGTCAATTCACACAAAAAGGATAATTATTTGTTGATACAGTGAATATAATAACCGGGGAAATTTAACTTAAACCAGGCCGTCACGCCGCTAAGCGCCGCTTGCATGAGTTAATCGAATTGCCTTTGCAATTTGTTACTCTTATCCGCTCCGTTCACAGCCTCGCTTTGGCATTCGGCCGTTACAAGGCAATTATATTCGGCCTTCTGTGTGACCACGGGCGTTACGAGGCTGTTCGCTATGCTCACAGCCTCGCTTTGGCCTTCAGCCTCAGATGTGTCCTTTTACTGCAAATTTTATTACATACCGTGAAGGAAAAAAGTATTTTAAATTTTATTGGAATTGGACTACTTATAACACTGTTAAATAAAAAAATAACTTTTTTAGCCACCATTTTGAAACGACTCATTGATTTTTCTAATATTTGGTACATTGGTAGATACTTTTAAAATACATATTCATCAAAATCGGAAGAAATTTACTGTATTTAAGATAGTTAAACCACTTTTTTAAAACAAAAAATCGCCCCCAAAAGGGGGTTTCTGGTAGTCCGATTTTGCTGGTTAACGAACTTGACCGAGATATTTACCATAGGAACATTTTTACTAAATTTAATTAAAATTGGACAAAAATGTGACCTGTAGAGAGTACACACATATATACTTGTACATATGTATATTAAGTCTTGTAAAAATGCTCAAAACGTATTCTGGGGGTCAGGATCGGTGCTCATTTCACGGTCCCGGGTTACCATGCTGACGGCATGAATACCTCATTTTTCCAAAGGAAATTCTATAATCATAAATATAGGTAAAATAAACATTGCTTAACCATTTTAGAAGAGTTGTATTTTTCTTCATTCTGTAACCAGCGAGCAATATAAGAGGCCAAAAGGACTGAGATAAGCTCTCTTTTAGGAACAAATATTAGGGCAGTAAGTGCGCTCCCGTTTAAAGTTCTATTTAGTTTTATGCAGTAGTATAAATACATTATAATGATGCCCGTAACTGATATTTTTCTAATAATGAAACCTCAAACGATTCTCTGAAAAAAGGGAGCTCAAGGACTAACAATTGTTTATTATCCAAGTTATGATTTGAACATTAACTTTAATACTGATAAAAAAGTACTGCATAATATTTTATTTTCCCCACAGACTTTGTCCTGTCCACAAAACACATATGTTTACTAAAGTTATTTTAATTCATATTCATCAGCGATATGTTTTTTTACTAAATAGGCATATGGTGAAATTTTCAAAATTGACTCATTAACGTGTTCTGTAATTTTCTGTGTGATTGTGTCAATTTATCTTCCCTTTTTAGAAACATTAGGACACAAAAAACAAGATTAATTAAATCTTTGAAGCTGTTTTCGAGTTATGTCATTTCCAACAGAAACTGGATTCATGTTTATACGAGTACATTAAAATTAATAAACGAGGAAAGCAGCGAAACTCACCTTAATTGGAATGATTACAAGAAATCCAAAAACATAGGTACTAGTATTTGTTTATTGCCCAATTTATGATTTGCACAGTAAAGGCAATAATGATAAAACAAACAGTTTAAGTATTTATTTTACATTGATATAAAAGGAAATGTTATTTTGAAAACTTATCTTATTTGGAATATTTACAAGACCATTCCAAAAGATAAATGTTTACTATTCAAGTTATGGTTTGCACAAGGCAATACTGATAAAACAAAAACCGTCTAAATATTTATTTTACATCATTAAACAAGGAAGTCTAGTTCTAAAACTCACCTTATTTGGAAATTTTAAAAGAGCATTCGAAAATATCAGTTTTAGCTGTAAAATACTTGAGTCTAAACAAACACACTGAACACTTGTGTAACAGAACGAGGTTTGCACGAGTATAAACGCCTTCATTGAGCAAGCAGCACTCCGCAGTGCACAGCTGCTAACACTGTCACACCAACTGATTGTAGGCGGCAGCGCTGCCAACGTGACAAATTCCCTCGCAATTCCCTCTCAGCAAGAAATTTCCCTCAGTGTAAATTAAAATGTCTATCCTGCTCCCTTGAAAAGGAAAGACATTTTATTTGATTTAAGTAAACCAACAGGGATGTATGCTCAAACAAAATATGAACATTAAACCCACAAGTTATAATTTTTTCAAAACAAGTTAATTTGTAAAAGAAAAGGTACCTTTGGCCTTTTTTTAAATAAATGGTAATACTGTATATAGTTGTACTTTTTTGAACAGTAGTAGGTCATTTACTATGTTATATAATAGCCCACGAAGCAAGCTAAATAATAAAAACTAATTTTATAATTGTATTAAAATAGTTTTGAACTAGGTGTGGTTATAATATAATTCTATATTTAAATTGTTTTCAACACCAGTTTTATGCAAAAAAGCTTTAAAGAAAAGACTAGCACCTGAGGCAGTATTTGGACTGAAGACTCTCAACATAAAACATAATCTTCTGGTGCCAAGACCATTCTACAAAACTACACAATCATATATGTTACTGTCCTTTGTCTACACAAACATTTTTAAATGGATAAGTCAGGTAATTTAAGGTATTGAGGATCTGTTCAGCTGTAGGACGAAAGGCAGTTTGATTAGGTTTTAAATCAACAGGTGCATCACATCTTTATTTATTTACATTAATTTAATCCGTTGAGAAAATTGTGATTTTGGTCTGTTAAGTTAATTGCTTTTCAAAAGGTGTGCTTTCAAACAGAATTTAAATAAAACTAGAAACTTATTTTATGAGCTAGATATTCTTTATTGATTAAATTGAGTTATCAATTTAACCAAGCATTTTCTTTGGAATGGACATGATAAAATAAGAAAATTGCATTGTTTCCATGTACAGTAAACATGTGCGCCTGTTGTATAGAAAATATTGACAGCTCTATGGTTTCATTTAAATAGTTATCATAGAAAATTGGTTAAACAAGTGAATACAACTACAAGGTAGAGGGTTGGTTGGTAGTGTTGCTTGTTAATCAACTGAAATAACAAGACAATAACAGTTATTTACTTTT
This sequence comes from Matsumurasca onukii, assembly GCA_018831715.1. Taxonomy (NCBI): domain Eukaryota; kingdom Metazoa; phylum Arthropoda; class Insecta; order Hemiptera; family Cicadellidae; genus Matsumurasca; species Matsumurasca onukii. The sequence goes on from CM032061.1 coordinate 43,626,981, forward strand.
ATTTTTACACTCACCATCTTACTATGCAACACATGAAACAGTTAACAACGCTTAAAATTAATACAATTTAAAACACAGTTCATCACAGTTAATACACAATTTACTGTACTCTTCCATACATACTATCAGTACTGGGAAAATAGTTTGATGAGCAAAACTAACATATTTAAAAACTGATAGGGTTCAATGAAAAGAAGGTATGTACAATTTAATAAGTGTCCATAAAACCAACTCTAATTAATGAGGCTTAAGGAGAATGTATACACTTCTTGCCATGATAGATTTTTTAGAAGGCCTAAGAACTTATTACCTAAATAACTTTGGAAGAAATCTTTTTTATAATAGTATTTTAAAGGGGAGCATCAAAATAAATCATCAAAGACTCGATTTGTGTTGAAATTCTACAACGTTGTTTAAAAATAGACCTTTGACAGTTTTAACTGTATATAAGTAGTTGTCTTTAAAATATTAGTTTTATATCAGGAGTAAATATATGATCAGTGTCTTATATTTCAGTAGACACTTGTTACAGCCTCCTTAGTACTGTAGTTTGGTACAGTATAAGGTTTTGTTGAAATCAAAATTTATACTATTTAGTTTTTAAAACGCTTTGTTAATTTGCTCAGTAGTTTAGATTATTTCAAATTATTCATCAAGCATTCATTTTGTAAAACTCTGATGGATTATTCAAACGAAAAAAAAACAACAGGCATCGACTCTATAACCATACTTGCCAATCATAAAATGATTCTCTATTTTCAAGACATTTTTAAATAGTAAACAATTGATAACTTATACTTTTTTTACGGACATACACATATTGGTATAAAAGTAAGAAAACCTTTAAAATAATAAAAATACAATGATAATAATACATATTACATCTAAGGTTCAAATAGGTTAATTTATTGAACCTGTTGCAAAAGTAAAGTAAATATGCATATTTCCACAATCTTAAAATACTTGAAAACTAAAAAAGGAAACATGAAGATTGTATGCAAATGTTCAAAATATTGAAATGCAAGTGCTTTCTTTTAATTCTGAAGACTGTTAGTGTATGTTAACTAGTTTAAAAAAATGTAACTTACGTATTGGTGAGTGTGAAACTTGTCACACATTGCCTTATTTAGGGCTGCTAGAGTTATAAAATACGTAAAGAAATGAAAATATCACCGCGACTCAAAGACATATATGAATTCGCATAATCTCTGTAAGTATCATACCGGTCACCAGTCACTCAAGTATATAGTTGAAACTGATTGCACAAGTATATAAATCTTCGAAACCAGAGGCTACGTCTCATTTCTAGATATATAATAAACAACTTGTATTGATATGAATAAACAACATACAAAATTAATATACACAATGTTTGATTGCACTCTTCTATTATTTTATTCGAAGCATCATAGTGAGGATCCATTAAAGAAATAACAATATTGAAGCAATTTGATGAAACCTCAAATATAATTTGATGACGTAAGCCTTCCTTTGCGTAATGGAATGTATTCATAATAATTACCGCTAACTGTTTGATGATATTGATATTTATAACTAAGCTACTCACAGTCTTTAGATTAAATGAGACAAGTACATTATTTTCTATAAGACCTGAGTCTTATAGAAAATAATACAAGTGTACTTTATCAGTAAAGTATTATAATTTTTATGGCTGATAGCAAATAATAAATTATTTTATCCCAAACCGATTAAAAGTTTTAAATTACAAAATAACGCCATTATTTGTAGATTATTATTATATTTTTGAATTTTGAAGTGTTGTTAGCTTTTTGTTGTTTAAAAGCGTAAAATGGAAGAAGGGAATCCTTTTTAAGGCTCCCTCATTTGTGGAAGACACTAAAAAAGCAGTCTGTCATAGTGGTTATTTTCGGGTCCCATCAGGTAAAATTTATCTTCAACATCCATACCAAACTAATTAATAACTTTAAAATTAACATTTAGTTCTTTTTACATTATAATTATATAAATACAATGTATGCAAGCCTAGAAAAATACACCAAATATAACTTGCAGTTTTGTTACTAGTTTTCTTACCATTCAAAAATAAGCGAGGAATTGGTTGTAATCCAATGTTGGGCAGTAGTGATACTTGTAGTCTAGTATTGGTACTATTTCTTATAACTATCAGTTTTATCAATAGCCAGTTACAGTCGGAGCAACTATCCAGCATGAATCACGTTGATTCCTTCCGCTGCTTTTGGTGCAGAAATACTAAATAATGAAAAGTAAAAACATAGGCCATGTGATACAAAATGTTATGCGGCAGATACGCAAAAAAGGCATCAAGAGGATGGCCAGCGTGGCACGGATGGAAAATCACCTTCGGCTAGCGTCAAAGTTAGAAAATCTACAAGTTTGAGGTTATCTCACTTTAGTTCAATAGGCCATTCTGAAATTAGCTCAAATCTAGGTTGAAAGTAGCTTTCTAATTATTTCAGTAGATTTTGCTTGCCATTTTCCCCAAAATAAGTAGTTAGCAAGCTACTTTTTGAAATTAGAACACCCAACACTGGTGTTGTCCATCGACTTTGTCAAAGGTACCATTTGTTTCAAACAGTGCCTTTCTCCTGAAGTGTTTTTAATATTGCCTTTTAAATAGATTAAAGTTACAGTATTTTTATAATGATTGCTTTTGATAGTAAATTATACAGTATTTGTCGACAATAAACACAAAAGCTATTAATAACCCCGTTTATCTTACTTAACTATTTTTGTTTAAACAATTCCAAATATACAGAAGATAATCCCAATGAAAGGCTGTTGACAGCATCATCCTCTAACAAAGAGAGATCCGTTTAGTGAACATAAGAATTTAATTCATCTAAAGCTTTACTTTTCTCTGTTTCAAAACATTTACCTTTTCATCAGGTTTACATCTTTTCTAGTTGAAAAAAACATAGAATATATAACTCTATTGAAAATAAATCATCGGTTTCATCCTGCACATGACACTTGTTTTAAAAATCAATTAGTTTTCAGTTATCACTTCTAGACATTTTATTCATTTAGTTCAAGATTGGATGGAAAATGTGTGTTTTCAAATACATGATAGGCCATTAATTTAATTATACAATTACATGCTACTTTGAAAAGTAGTGTGTGGTTTGTACATTTATTACAGTCATAGACATTTTACCAGTTTACAGATATCCGAAAAAATGTATGTAAATCTCTATGACAGACTAATTTTATTAATTATAAACCGTAGTAAGTAAATAGAAGTTCTGTATAAGATATTTTAATAATATTAAAAATAATGAGCTCAATTATTAAAACTAAGTTAAGCTATCTCTTAATAGGAGACCGCAAAAGGTCGTTGGACGTCTCGATGGCACTGCCTGTAGTCTCTTTGAAAGTCTTCATGGGTACTTCTTTCCTGGGTGGAGGCAGGTTGAGGGGAGGGAGGGGGCTGGGTGGGGGCCCTTCCTCCCCCTCCCCTACCTCATATGCAGGTTCTACTTCTATACAAGGGGAGGGAGAAGGACTCGCTCTGTGAGGATCTAGTAAGGAGCACAGCTGTGAACAAACAAATAGACGAATAAAAAAATTAATACCATTTTAAAACTTTCCATAGCCAATTCAAATTTTTTAAGTTAAAACGTAAAATTAGCCAATACTAGCGTTATTGGCTGTATGCAGTTTTTAAGATTTATATTATACTTTCTAATATTTGAGCTCATAATTGTCATTATCAATGTTTAAAACTTTTATAGTTCTACTAAACTATTTAAAAAAAAACAATTTCATTCAAACAAAAATATACCTTTTTTAAAAGAGTAGACTTAGCAAGCTGTCTTCCTTCCTGTAGTCAATATACATATAGATATGGTATATCTATATTGATTACAGATAAATTATATATATTTTTTAATATAGATAGGTGGAAAGGACAAGGAAAGAGAAAAGGTGGTAGAGAAGGGAAGACAGCAGCTGCAGTGTGTGGGAAGCATTGTGCATTGTGTCAGTGTGGGAGCAGCTGCATCCTTATCAGCTGGCTACTACGTCATTAGCTGTGGCTAGGCAACCACATAGGGGTTACATAACCAATCACAGCATTTTCTCTGTATAGATGTGATACAGTGGGATTGGGCTTTGAGGAGAGTGTAGTGATGTTTGTTATTTCCTTATCTCATATCAATTTACTCAATGATGCATTTTAGTTGACAAATAATGTTTTTAGAGTTTTTATACTAGTTTTGAATTACAGTAAATTGTATAGGTTTTAGAAAAATAAAATACGATATTGCAAGCTTGAAGTATCTAGTACAAGTACAAAAATGGATGTTTGGCTCTGTCTGAGATCGTTATTAGCCAACCTGACAATGGCTGCTGACTTCCATTGAAAATGCAACTAGCACGGAAGTAGGGGGAGAGGGGTTGTTTACTTAGAACTGCTCCACCACTAGTTCTTTATCTTATCTCCACCGGAAGTACACACTCACAACAAAAATACTTGGAAGTACAAAACACAAATTTCGGTGGAAAAAACACCAGTAGTTTTTACTTCCCGTCCCGAAATTTTGGTATGAGAAGGAGGGGATCAGGAAACGATCTCAATCCCGTCCCGGTGCCGGAAATCCGGGATCCCGCACAGCTCTAAATATATACAAGAGTCTCTTTTTTTAACCTGAGTTTCAATGTTTTCTCTATACAGTGAATATCTTCAAGGTCAACAGGCTACAAATAGATAATAATAATAAATAATGTGAACAAAACAATTAAATCAGTGTTTGAACTGATGACTGACAAGTCAACTCACTTCATGTATGCCGGTGAGGGCTTGCTGAGCGGGAATGTTGGTTTGTGGCACGCATTGTTCTAATACTCCGTGGTACTGCGCTAACTTCAGCTTCACCAGAGCCATCACTGCGCGGCAGTGCTTCAACTCACATCTTATCATAACTGGGTCCTGTGTACACAATAATCATGATCAAGTTGAGATTATACATATCTGGACAGGCCAAGAGTGGGAAATACTGTAGTTGGATTTCGGAAACAGTACTATACTTTAACCAGTTGAGACGTTCTGTTGCAATCAACTTTTTCCACTACAACCTTATCTTCACTTTAGTGGTTTGTGTACCACTACTACCACTAGTATTATAGATTTCAACCTACTTTGATAGTGCTGCCTTTTAGCGGCATTTATTCCGTCTTCCTAAACATTTAGTTTTTGTTTGATTTCTTACAACTTGATTTCCAGACTATACCTGTTTCTAGACAACATCAAATCATAACGTAGTTTAATGACATTTTATCACCAGCAGATTGTGAGTAAATTAGAGTAATTTCATTGGACTACATAATAGTTTTTCATAAATAAATAAATGATCGTGCCAAAGCCATGAGGGGTAGTTGTAAAAATGATAGTAGTCAGAACTACTAATTAAGCCCAAGGCTTCTGTTTAGAAATTTTGGCAGTGACGCATCTGCCTGGATGGTGGAACCCAGCAGTTAGGGGTTAAGTTAAACTGACAAATACTTACATCTAACATGAATCCATCAATTATATTTGAATTTTCTCTCATTGGAGGTTCCAAAGGACTGTTGGATCTAGAAGTGATCTTAAACCTGGAATTAAAATAAAATATTTTAATTTCTATACTAATCCACATAATTATGTAAGAAACAAAATCTTGTGATATTTTATTTGTTGTTGTTATGTCAGACACCTTTTTTAGCAATATTTTAAAACACATTGCTCTTAGTTGTTTTTAAATTATGAAATATTCTTAGTTTACTATATAGAATATTGTGACACTGTTTATGAAACTATGTATGCATATACATACGTAGTAAATACAGATTTTTGATGTTTTACTTCTGATAGGGTGTAGATCCAAATAGAGAGGAAATTATCAGTAATTTGTCCATGTCAAAGAGTCAAGTTGTGCTCCTACAATCCAGCTGTTTAAAAGCCAGTCATCACAAATTCTCCTGTCTCCAGTATTGAGTTCCTTCCTTACCTCCTCTCAGCTCTTACCTGCATCACTGCTTTCTTTCACAAAGAAAGCATCCCCGGAGATTCAAAGATGTAAATTAACGTATCATTTGAGATATAAATAATAATTGTCTATAGTATTAACTTATTATGTATTTTTGTAGTACCATATTTTGAACAGTAAAGATACTACTGTACTATAGCTAGTTAGCTACTAAAAACATAGTGAACTTATTAGAATTTGTCAACTTAAATTACCTGTTCGTAATTACTGACTGTTTGCTTTTCTGACTAGTGGTAGGCTTCTTTTCCAACCTTTGTGGCCGCTGAATTACTTGTTTTTTAGGATCATTTGGTCCTAGATTCAAGTCTGGTCTACCCCTAACTGTTACTGAGGGTAGGTTTGGAAAAGCAGTTTGAGACGGCTGTTCATAGTTCTGAAAATAATGGGACAAGTTGAGAAATATATAATGTTAATATGGTAGATGTTGTACATTACCAACTTGCAATCAACTTGGTCTCCAAGCAACATCACTGAAACTTTTTTCAGACAGCACATTCGCACAAATTACACTACATCTCAACATATTATTCACAGGCCAAATCTTTAATTTTGTCTCTACTTATTGTTCAAGAATGGATCTCCGAATTCAAATAGATTCTTGTGGCGTAAAGGTGCGTTGCTGTGTGCAGTGGTGGTGCATAGGTGCAGCTGTACTGTTGGTTGGAGTTGGATATGTTGTCTACACGCAGATCTTTCAACCCTCGTTAAACCCCACGTCACGGCCATCATTAGCAGCCCCCACCAACACTTATCCTCGCTCTTCAGCTAGCAACCAAACCTGAACCTTGGATTTATGAAAGGATTCAAACCAATGTAAGGGACTGCGGGCTAAGCCTGACGATTCTTCAATGACTGAATAACCTCACCTTCAACAATGAACCCTTCTACTCACCTGGTTTCAGGTTTTATAACTTAGAAGTACGTTTCTACACCAAACAATAATTTCTAAAACTAAAATTAAATTGATTATTGTTTACAATTTGTTTGATTTATTAGTATGCTACAACAATTCTAAAGCACAGTGAAGTTTAATTTATCAGTCTTTTGCTAACTTGACATTCCATGTTCTTTATCATTCTACAAAGGAAAAAGTTCACATTTGAATAATAATTACAGTTTTGAGTTTTGACAACAGGAATTTATTTTGTGAACTCACTAGGCTGTATCATTTATGTTTCATTTTGTTATTTTTCCTAGTTGTTAAAACTATCTCATAAAGCTTCTCTCTTATCCATTATTTTTGATTATGCTGATTCATTTAAGACACACAAATGACTCTACTGCCCTATAAATAAGAAAAAGCTGATGGTAGAACATTTTGGCTATTTAAACATACCTGAGGATTTTTTAGATGAAGTGCATGGTCAATTATACAGGAAATGTCCATAGTTCCCGGATACCTCATCAATATGGTTAGGCACGATGTGTAATCAGATGTGAGCACTAAAACATGAGTGAATAAACATTTGTTACCGTATCATTACTCGAATGGCTACCAGATTTTAATACAGTACACACATACACTACTTAGAGGTTGCTAAATTCCAATTTGTAGACATAATAATAGTAATACTTGAAAAATTCTAACTCAAAGCTAAAGTTCAGGTAAGGTTTTAAAACTTAAGTCATCAGCTACCTGGAGAGAGTTTAAATTTGCCCGTTGTTAATTATAATCAAGCAGTGTTATTGTGTTTTGAAAACAAATTATTTAAAATAATTATCAGTGTTGGGTAAAATAGTCTGGGTAAGAAGTAAATTGCTAAAACTACATAACAACTATTTTCCTAAACCTAAAAGTTAGCTTTCCAAAACTAAAACTGGGGAAAAATAGCGAGCTGAAACTAAAACTACTGGGAAAAAGTAGCTTGCTACTTTCACGGTAGCTATAAGCTAATTTCAGGATGGCTTTTTGAACTAAAGTGACTCAAACTTGCAGTGTTTTGCCAATTTTAGTACTAGGCTTTGACCTTTCCGCGCTTGTTGTCCGCATGTTTGATGTGTCACATGGGGCGACGCTTAGGTTTTACTTTTGGATTGAACAACAGAAAAAATAGTAGATTTAACTAGCATGATTCACACTGAATAATGGCTTTGATTGTAAAATGCTGGCACTAAAACTAAAACTAATATTAAATAGCTTTACTCCTTCCCAAATTAAAAAAAAAGTAGGGCTCTAAGTAGTGTGTTACTACCCAAGACTGATAGTTATAATCTCAAATTAAAAGTACATGTACTAAAAACCTTGTAACTCAAGAGCAAAATCCAAAGCTTGACTTGACTCAACTTAAACTTGAAAATCACTAGTCACACTTACCTACCAATTTGTATTATAAGCAGGATTACAGTAGGATTTAAAATTGTGTACTTACACTGATGTCTTACAGCTATTAGCATTGCTACAACCAAATAGTTCACCAGTTGAAACATGGTCCCTTCGGCAAAAATAGCATCCCACAGGACCAGCAGATCTTGTAGTGGAAACTCCCTTCCAAACAATAACCTCAGCCATCGACTGGAAAAAAGAATTAGAGTAAGCTGTACAATAGGAGACAATAGGGAAACATGTTAATTCCTGTTTAAAATACACAGAGTTGATTATCTCTTGTTAGAACAATTTGCTGATTGACAGAGAAAATACCTAGATATATAGTACATAGATGGTTAACAGCCATGAGTTTGATAGAAATGACAAATGAGTTTATTATGAGTTTAATGGCATTGCTCCTGGTTGGGTAGTGAAAAGCTTAATGAAGCCTTTACCTCTAGTGGAAACGTTGTTGTGTACAAAACTAATTATTCAGTTTCATCAGTTCTCTTCAGTGTTTACTGCCTGATAAAATTTAGGCGTTTTGTGAAATTGGCCTACAAATTTTATCACCATTCAAAGAATTCAATCAAATTTGATAATAACACATTTTTCAACGTTTAGGTTCTTTCTTTTTTCATTTTCATATGTACCAAAACAATACAATTTGTACAGTATGATAAATAATTCAATAATCATACATTCCAAAAAGTGGCAGAGGAATGTCCAGTTGCTGAAGATGTTGATGCAACTCAGGATCTATTGGAAGAAGGAGTTGATCTTTGATCCAATTCAACTGCTGCAGCACTTGGTTCTCCATAACAGGACTCTAAAACATACCAAAACATTGTACAGGGTGAATACATTCAGCGGTCTTAAACAGATTTACTCCTGCCAAATATGCTTAATGCTGTTTTTTCATTAATGATGTGTTCAAAGTGCCGTTTTCCCCTGTAATAACTTCCGAGCTCGGTTTTACTCCCCGATTGGTTCCAAGTGCTGTTTTACTCTGCGATAAATTCCAAGTGAATTTAACTCCCGTCATAAGTTCCAAGTGCTGTTAGTGCTCAGGATGTGTTTGAAGTGACATTTTTGTCCAGTGATGACTTTTAAGTTCTGTTTTACTCCAGTGATCATTTTTGAATGTAATTGAATTCTCCCTATACATTCCTAGCACCTTTACAGCCCTGGAATACATTACAAAAATTGTTGTGCCTCCGCTATTGTTCACAAGTTTAATTTCAATTTCCGGTTAAGTTCTTACTGCGGTTTTAATTACCCGCTATAATTTGATAGTCGTTTGAGTACTGCGATACCTTCCTAGCGCCGCTTAGCTTGCAGCACATTACGAGCATCATTTCAATCGGATGGCAAGACAAGAACCCAAAAGGTATTTTACTTCCACCAATACCAACGGCGGTTGTAACTATGACTCTCGCAAGGTAGATTTTTATGCAGCAGCTCATGGCTTATTCCTGGTTTTTTCACAGTTGACTGTTGAACAGGTTTTAATTTTTATGGCAATGAAAACCTCAATACTTTATTTGACCTTTTTATTTCAAATATCATTTTCATAATCCGTTTAGGACAACAGATTCACCCTGCATAACAATGTGTTGATTTCAAATCATCAATTCCCTACACACACGCCCTGTTGAACATATCCAAATTGATACCTGGTCTATGATTTCACTGCAGATGGAAATACAACTCAAAGTAAACAAAACACACAAACAATAGTCTTATTTGTAAAACTTATTAAATTCAACAAAATGTGTTTTGCCATGTATTCTACACTACAACAATTTTTTTTGCACTGAACTACAGTCAACTCTTGATTAACCGCAATAAAGTCGGGTTGAGGCTTCCGGGATCAGCAAAATTGCGGTTAATCCGCAAAAACTCAAAATTAATGTACAATAAGCTTTATAAAGATGAAAAAACTAAAAATGAGGATAACAGATTCCAGTGAGCGGTGTATGTGAACACGTCATTAGTTCTCATGTATTTTAGCACCGCAAAGTCAGACAAGCATCTCAAGCTGCACGTTCGGACACTACCATGTGTATATTGGTTCCACGGTTTTAGTTAGCTACTGAGCGGTCAGGAGCACTAGCCTCGAACTCTTAGCAGGTCTAGTGACTTGGTTACCACAGCAACCAGCAAATGGCGACAAGATGGCGACTAATATTGTTAGTGTTTATGTTGTTATTGTTATTTCACTTTTGTATATCACCGTGACACCGTTGTATCACCAATGTTACACTGGTTGCATATTTTTTTACTGTTAAACCACGATCAATGTTTTGCACTATGTCAGGTTTTGCTTTATTTTCAATACGACCCGTTTGCATTTAGGAGACATCGTTTCGCTATCACCAATAACCACTCAAGAAAAACAACTCCTGCAACCGCACTTTAGAAAATAATATGCCCTCTTATACGTCAAAACTTAGTACTTAGTAACTTAGTGAATAATTAGTCAGATTACCGGTGAGGCGGCATTGTATTTCTTTCTCCATTCAGTGTCACAGTTAATCCGCAACGCAGTTAATCTGATTACGGTTAATCGGGAGTTGACTGTATACATTTCTTTTATTGATTTACAATTTAAGTAGAAAAAAGAGGTCAATTGTTTGATAATAACTGGTTCTACTTTACAACTACTTAAAAGTCCTTACAAAGTCCTCTTAAAGTAATAAAAATACTTTATTTATCTTTTTTCATATTTTGTTATACAGTAGATGCTCGCTCGAACGGACCTCGCTCGACCGGATATGGTCCAGACCACCGGTAAAAGAAATTTAAATAAATAAATGTATTTTATTGTTACATACAGTATTTTTAACATCAACGTTAGTAATTCAAACAATTATTATTTAATGACAATATAGTGCACTAACACACTGACAATACAGCGCAACTGAGTTCTGAGTAATCGATGCTGGGGTTGTCAGGATTGGACAGAAACGATGGCGGACAAAAAGCCTGAGAGTGTTCAGTATGAAGGAATTGTATTAAAATTAGAAACCTTTTTACTGTAAATATGAATTGTACATAAATTGTGAAAATACGTATTTTGAACGAAATAAATACATTGTTGAACGTTAAATGTGTTTTATTTAGTAGACCTTCAGTGTGAGTACTGCCTAGGTGTGTGGCTCAGCCAAACACGTCAGTAACGATCTGGACCTCAAATTACGTCATCTTGAGTCTATTTTTATCGATCCTAATGCACCAGGATATGCTTATCGGTATCCCCGATCGTCCAGATTTTTCAAAATCCGGACCACCCTTCCGCCACAATAGTCTGTTCTATCGAGGGTCTACTGTACATATGTACAGTAAGTGTATAAGGTTTGTCTTTTTTCTAAGTTAATCACAAACAATACTTACAGAAGGAGAAGAAGCGGTAGTAAAATAACCGGTATTGCTTGGCACTAAATTGTTTATATGGTAAGATCCTTGGATGGCAAACATTACTTTGGAAAACAACGCACTAAAACAAAAATAATATAAATTAGCCTTGTACACATGTAGATTTCTTAGTCTGTTAATGAAGCCAAAATATAAATAAACCTTCATACAAATGATATATAATGAGATAATAAACCAAAAATCATTGTGGAAAATAATAGTACAGTTTTACTTTTATAGAGAGCTCGCCAGGATATAAGGTTGTAAAAAGCTAAGTTTTCCATTAGATAAAAGAGTTACCTAGTATTTATCTAGTCCTGATTACAAGAAAATTGGGTACAACCAGAAATCTCTCTTGGTAACTAACCTTGACTTGATTACTTTCGAGTTTAAAAACCTTTGAGTTTTAAACTTGAGTTTCAAGTTTAAGTTAGAATACTGGAACATGGCTAATTTTAATACACGGATCTCTATGGCAAGTAATAAGATAACCAGCCTGTGGCTTAAATGGATATTGCTTATGTATGGATAATGGATATATGCTTATTACTTACTAGCTATCATCTTCCACATATCTTGGATCCAGCAGTTCACTAACAATATCACTGTAACAAAACATTAGTCTCACAATAACATTACATATTAAGTAAGGAAGGTGGAGGTAATTTTCAGCCAAAATTCAACAGCCCAAAGTTATCTAGATATGATATATTTATATAGATTTTTGAGGCATTTTTAAACAATAAAGCTTGGAAAAACCTGTAATTTAACAAAAGAGCTGTTTATCTGTGGTCGTTGTTTATTTTTAAGCTTCTGGCGAGGGGGTTCCTAGCAGCAAGTGCCGAGTGAAAATAATTGTGACACTAACAAGTTTAGGTTTAACGTTAGCCTTAAGTTTTAAGAAGGCTACTTCAAAAACATAGGATAATTATAAACATCTAAGAACTTTGCCCATGTAAATGATTCATTTACATTTTGGAAGAGCTTATACTAAATGAATATTACCTACTAAAAAATAGATAATGAAATAAAAATCATAATTTACCTTACATCATCTAATTCTTTGGTATGGAGATAAGCTTGATGATCACAATGAATAACAAACAATAGAGGAGCTAGTATTTCGTGCATACCCTGAAAAGAGAAGCATTATAGTAGTTATCAAAAGAGGCTTTATCACCTAGACTTCCAAAGACTCTCTAGATTTTTAACAAATACACTACAAATTTAGAAATTTTCCATCTACTTGGACTGAGTTGAGGTCTTCGCTACTCTATCGATTAAAAGGGCCAGATGAAATAAAAGGATCAGAGACCACCTTTTACTAAATTCAGCTTTCGAAGTCATTAAATGCATTCAAAGGAGCTCTGCACAAATCATGAAACATACAGGCCATACAAGATCAATCAACTGAGAAAATCATATTTTAAGATAGACCGTAAGAGGAAGAGAGATTTCGCTCCAGCACTTCTAGGGAAGGTTCGTGAGTTAGACGGGGATGGAAACACAGTTTACTATTTAATTTTGATTTATCTATTTGCGTTCTTAGTTTGTTATTCTTTAAAGAAACACCAGAAGCGTAAGAGATAAAAAGGCCTTTTTTAAAATTCTCAATTGGATTGAAATTGTAAATTGGGTTTTTTCAACATAAACAAAAAGGCAAGTTACAATTTGTACACTTGGTTCGATGGGTCTTTTAATCCACCAATTTTGAGATGCTTTATTTTTTATTATAGGAACCTTATACTGTCACTTGAGTGAAATAATTTTTTCAGATGATTGACCGATGGACCATGATTCTTTTTTTCAAAAATTTTAAGATATTGTTGTATTTTTTTAATTTATATAATTCTCAAAGTTGTATTATATTAATTTGTACTCTTAAAAACAATTGAATTCCAAATATTTTTGTTATAATTATTTAATTTGTGACTAAAAATGTGGCTCAACTGATACTTTTTTTGGGAACTCTTTTTGTTTCCTCTTTAGCCCTCATTAATCTAAGAACCATTTAGCAGTTTAGTTTGAAATAATATACATTTCAAACTAGTTTGGAATATGTAAAAAATGTGCACGTTTATCTATACACAAAACAAAAACCCATAATGTTGTATTGATCTGTGGCAAGTCAGTAGGTCTATACACTCACCTGCCTATAACACATGGACGGATGGTCTCTTGCATAACAGAACAAGATGTTAACCATACTTTCTTGGATCTTATCATCACGGAAAAAGTCCACACCGGGAAACGTTCTGATAACATCTTGTTTGATCACACTTCTTAGCTCCTTATCACAAAAGTACTGGTGCCAAGGACTCTGCAAAGGTGTAATTAAAGTTTAAACTGTGTTTTCTTTAAAACTGTACTTTTTAACACCAAGTAAAAACCAATGAAAAACAACATATTACATAACAATGTGATCATAAGAAAATACAAGTACAAGTTCCATACATTTTTTTGTTGAACAAGCAAGGTTAGCAAACAGTTGTAATTCGGAATTGTTTAAAAGATCTGGGAAAGGAGTGTGTGGCTGTTTAAAGTTGTACTGTGAGTGGCTTTCATTGTAAAGTACTCCATCAAGAGTGCTTTACTTATAAAAATCGACTAGTAAGTAGTAACCATAGGGAGTCATGGGCTCATACTCAGGGGCAGGGAGAGCCACGGTCCTCCCATGCCTTTTAAGAAAAATTATGTTTAATGTTTCACAATAAAACAAAATAAAATTAGTAATTTGATTATTTGTTTCAGGTAATTTCAAGTAAATGCATTTTTTGCAGTCTCATTGGGATGGGAGGTGTTTGAGTACAAGTGGTAGTACCACTGTGTTATACAGAGAGATTCAAACGTTTTTGAAATGTTGTATTAATTTTTTTGCATTTAAAACATGTGGTTAATGTTATAGTTTTAAGATCAAGACGGGAGTGTCATCGCAAGGAAAAGTGTCATATTGAATTATTAACCTTATTTTCAAGCTAGTTCCACAACATTGAAAATTACAATAGAAATTGTAATCTTTAAGTATGGTTTAATTTATCTTCCAGAATGCACAAAACATGTTTTATAGGTTATATTTCTTAAATTTTAGAGCCCCCGACCCCCTCTTCTTCCTGGGGGATATTCCATACCCCTTAGACCCCGGTATGTTAGCCCCCCTTGAAAGATACTTTATGGGCTTGAAGAAATGATAATATTACTTAAGTGCTAGCTGTGTATTGTTTAGAAAAAGAATCACACGCAAAAAGGTAGGCTTCATAACTTACAAAGGACTTGGTAATTGATAGCATATTAGATTACAAAATACAGTAAAAAAAACAGTGACTCTCAGCAGGTCCACTGAAGGATGCTCGGTTGTAAAATGAGCAAAATGTCTGGCCATGTAAATATTGAAAACATCCAATTGTTACAGTCTACTTCTAGAAGCCTTAGTTGTTAGTAATGCTTCTGACTGCTTAAGCCAAGACTTAACAAACTGCACTCCTTCTCACTCTCAGTTGGCAGCATGAAAACCCATATTCCATGTTATTCAAATGGGAGTTTGCACAGAAAATCTGGACTTACCTATTCCCATTTTTATCAAGATTACCTTGTAATTCTTTAAATAATTAGTATTATTAATTTCTTATGACGTCCAATTTTTAACTATCCTCACTGTTGCAAAATCAAAATAAACAAAATTTAGAGACAAAACAAATAAAGTAGTGATTGATTGCAACTAGATGCAAATAAAATATTTTCAATTGTATTTCTATGATGGCCAAATTCCAAGATATCATAGAAACCGATATCATTTAAACACAATAACCGGTAGAAAATTCTATCTATTTCTATGTTAATCCAAGATATTGTTCCATTTTTTTACAGAAAAGAATGAATAAATAAAACTAGCCAAGAGATAAACCAGAGGGACAAGCATCCAGTTCTGAGAACTCATTGATTTATGGTATAGGAAGCTCACTCTTATTGGAAATTACATACATTTAAGAGAAAACTGCAAATATTCCAATAATATAACATTTATTAGCCTGAGGCCTTTCAAACACCAAATGTTCATCTTCAGAGGCACATCAAACTGAAGGAAAAATATACAACTTCAACTTTATCCAAGAAGTACAAAATTTTCAATTTTTAGACGCGACAGAATCCTATTTACACATGCACAAAAATGAAGATCTGTTAATAAATGATCATGAACCCGGTTTACTTCAAAATTAGAGGTTCCTCAAATTTGTTTAACCTGGTCTTTATGTAGCATACATTATTATTCAGAGTTTAAACTATTATTGTGGACCTTTTCCATCTTCTTGCTTACTAACGATGGAAAATGTCTGCAATAATAGTTTAAACTCTGAAATTCTCCCATCGTCAACAACAAACTTCAAACAAAGAACATTATTATTATTTTTTCTTCTGTTTAAGTCAAATATTTCTTAGGTTTAAAACATGTTCAAAATTATTATTGTAACATATGCATTTGTTTTCACTAATTTGAGTTGAGGCACATCAAACTGAAGGAAAATATATACAACTCAAATTAGTGAAAACAAATGAATATGTTACAATAATAATTGTGAACATGTTTAAACCTAAGAAAATTTTTCTACTAAATGGGAAATTTTAGGGCTGAATAGTTGAAAGGGTTTCTTCCATAAGACCAACGCAGCTAACTAAGAGTGAAACAATTATGATCACTGAACCTGTTTCATAATTAACAATGCATTTAAAATATATCCAACAATTATTCGGGTTCTTTGAAAAGAGCTAGCAGTAGTAAATTTCACAAAAAACAAATTTGCTGATGGAAAGGAAACACTACCTCAGCTTCCTGTGAAAGAGGGTCGTCCTGAGACTGCCCCTCACTCCAAGGATTTACACTCATCTTGTCCCGCAGTTCTCGATACGTGTCCCGGGACAGCCGGGTGTCCTCCACCCACTTGTCGGCCCGGCCGGGACTCAGTACCCCGAGCAATAGTCGCCAACAGATGCTGCGGAACCTGCATGCTCTTAGTTTCCCATTCAGTGCTCGGTCTCGCAACGTCGTCAGCATGTCATCTTGAGATGTCAAAAAGTTCCATTCCTCCCTGAACAAACAGTTTATGTTAAACAACTACTTAACATTAATAACGGTAAAAAAATCAACAATTAATGATTTTTGGGCTACTTCCTTGAGATTTGACATTGATTTTAATATTGAAGTGGAAAATAAGGAATATATCTTAAGAAACTTACAGCAGAACTTGCTTGTACAAACTAATTGGAACATAACATAACCTCGATGATAGAAAAACCAGGATAATCTGGCATAGTGTAAAATTAAAAAGAAAATCCACAAACATGCAGATAACTCAATGTTTTAAAATGCAGTTAAATTTTAACTGAACTTATAAAACATTAAACACTCAACTTGGTAGTTTCTTGAAACCTAGGTATAACTTTGAAATGTTGAATAGATGAAGTTAACATTTCATCTACTTAACTACTCTAACGTACAGTTCACTAAAGTAGACTTTGATTTAGCCTGCTATTACAATGTACATCAAAGTAAGTTGAATATAGGCTATGCAACTTGACAATTATTATAAAAATCTTTAACTTATGAAAAGATTAGGGTTTCAGCTATTCTACCAATAAAAAAATTTGATGGTAAAGGAAACAGTTTGGATAACAACTAACTGGAACTTACCTGAATAAGAGATAAGAAAAGTACATCTGGTATTAAATGTAAAGTACTTCAAAATTAAGTGAACAACATTGTAAGAGTATACTATACACATAAATCTTAAAATAAGTTTTAAGTCATTCACAATAATTTCTCAACAGACGGCCACTGCGATACTGAAATTAGGTTTTAAATTAACATTTGATAATAATTATATGTACAAGGTCATACTTGGCACATGTGTTCTTTCAGCTAACAAATTATTCCTGGGTGCCACTTTTGAGGCAACAAATTATCACTACACTTCCAAGTAAATCGGTGATGTAATGCTAACTTTTTGGTAACATAAAATTTAAACCCAAACTATCTCTTCAAATTGTGAATGAACAGTCAAAGCTGATGGCAACTTCTGGAAAATTGAAAGAAGAATATAAAAAAACCTGTATCAACAAAAAACATCAGAAAATACAAAATGGTGAATATTGAACAATAGTGTCCAAGAGTAGAATTTATTACTGACAATCAGCCACCTGGACGTTATCAACAAGAGCACAACATACAACATATATCTTGCAAAATAAAGCAATTGGCAGCCACCTGAGCAAAAGTTGGAAAAGTGACTCTCCAAACCCCAAATTTTCATTAAAATCTCAAATTTTGGAATGTAGTTTAAAATCTCCGATCAAGTCTTAAAATAGGTCAACTTTAGTGTGAAACAAAATGTGAATGTGCTTTGGACTTTTTGAGCCATTTCCACAACTTAGGGTGATAAGATGATGTTAAGTTGAATCGTAACTGGAGATGAAACTTGGGTATCACATCGGAGTCAAAATAACGATTGATAGAATGGTGTCACACCTGATCAAACATCTGCCCTTGCTTTTGAGCAACAACAAGAGGAGGCTGTTTATAAAAGGGTCCTCAAAATAGCAGGGTTTTTAAAATTGCCTAGTGCTAGTCAAAAGGTTTCCATAAACATTTTATATAAAAAAATAATGCTTTCTATTCATAGTGATGTTACTGGTAATGTAGTCAGTTATTTTTGTTATAGCGAGTTAACACTAGGCCCACTTTAAAACGTGTTTTTTGCTTTGAAATTTCAAAAATTTTCGGGGACCGGACCCCACCTTGGTTTGGGGTCCCCAGACCACCTCTGCCGTTGAGTCTGCCTGAGGGCGCATGCATGCTCGAGCCGCCCCTGGCAACAGTGTTCTGGAAGTGACATGTTCTTCTTTAAGTAGAGTCTTTCATTCCAACCGGTTTTTAATTTTAATGCAACATCTTATGGTGCTAACACCGTCTAATATCAGAAAAGCAATCTAGAACAAATTATGTGGCACATTGACGAAAAGAATTCTCCTTCTTCAAGACAACGCCAGACCACAACAAGTCAGGACTTGATTTGATTCCTTTAGATAGGATGTTTTCGGTTGTCCTCCTAACTCAGGATCTTGCATCCAGTAACTTTCATCTGTTCTATCACTCAAGACACTAACCTGGCAGTAAGCGCTTTGCCAACGTCGGAGAAGTCTCAGCTGCCTTGACAACGTGGCTATCAGATCAGGCAGTCAAATTCTAGGAAGATGGTTTTCAAACTTAGTTACAAGGTGTGATGAATGCATTCACAAGAATGAAACCTAAAGGGAAAGACTGCTAAAAATATGTAGAAGTCAAAAAAGTTGTCTAGTCTCAACTTGAAGATTGGTCTACTGTGTGTTTTTTTAATTCAAGAATTCAGGTTTAAGGAATTCTCACTTTGTATTTCAGGATTATTTAACTTACTCATATTTTTGAATAGAGTTGGAGCGTTCAGGGCTGCTTAAGGAAGAATCAGAGTCTAAGACAGCAGGAGAATCTGTAGCATCTTGAAAAACTTCTTCAACCTCTTGGTTAGCAACTAGACTGGCGTCCCCTCCAACTGAAATAACAGTTCAGTTTCACTAATGTGATTGCTATAAAATATAAATGAAATGTGTTTATATTTTACATAACATGCATAACATTGACGTTAAAATGTTGTAACTTAATGTTTAAAACTTACACAATAAAAAAAATGAAAGATTAGCCTACCAGGGTATATATGTAGATTTGTTTCCTATCATACAATCGTACTTTGTACTCGTAACACGCAAAAAGTTCAATAGTCATTAACAACTTATGGACAGCTTAGTGGTTAGATGTCTGATGTGTTGGTGATGTCTGCAATTTTGTCAATGGTACTACATACAGCTGCGTAAATGTGAGCGTGCTACAATTTAACTTAGCTTGAGTATAGCGGCGCTACTTTTGTCACTAAATCACTATTTGAGATCACTCTCATGAGGGTATTTTAAGGCAAATATGTGGTGAAGGATGAGTGTGATGAGTGGTTACAAACTAAGGCCGACTCTTCCTTAGAATGGGTCATTAATTAATAGCCCAATTACCAATGGAAATACAAGGACCAACAGCTTAACATGACTTCCGAACCACACAGGTGATGGTCTGATATGTCTAAACGATGGTGGGAGTTGATGCGGGTATCATCAGATAATCACTGAGACTATCTGAGTCGCTTTAGACCTATATCATCCTCAAAACCTGACCTCCATGAAGCTGGATTACAGGACCACGCCACAAGTCACGCAGTAGGTAGCGTAGCTTACTATATTTTGACCTTGAGTTTGTAGCAAAATTGGTTCTGCTTTGATTTAATGGTGGTCGGGAAAGGCCTAAAGTACAGACTAATTTAAGTATTTTGAAGGTTAAAAGATAACTATTTGTGACTATCGGAAATTGCGGCGTGATATAATTCTCTCTGATACTGATAATACATCTCAGTATTTCCACCTCTAGCATAACTTACCTATTATATAAAATCTGGTTCTATCAAATCCGTGGTGATTTATCGATCAGTTATAGTTGGTCTAAAACAATCTTTTGGATTTTATTAGCTTTTTGACCAAATTTAACTATAAAGGGGTATGTAGAAGCATTCGTATGGCATGTTTGGCCTACGTAAATTATTTTAGAGGAAAAACTAGTAGGAGAGGAAATTTATGGCTGGGAGCAAACCCCTGAACATGACGTCCACGAAAGTAAAAAGGTATTTTTTTGGTTTAGTGACTTTTTCTACCTAGTAAAAATTGGTTAACACTCTAATCCCAAAGTGAAAAGGTGCCCCATCTATTTTGTTTAGTATTGAACCTATAACTAACCGGTATTGAATTTGGAACCTTTCCTGATTATGTTAGATTGGGTTAATTTAACGTTGTTTTACGGTTTGTTTTTCCACTGTAAATCTTTCATTCCTGGTAATTTTACAGGGTTTTAACTTACTTCCATAAATACCAGATTTTAATTTCAAAAGTCACTAAACAGGAATTCTACAATTAAAATTGTTAAAGTTAACTTTTACTTTAGAAGTAGTTGTAGGCTAGCTAGACACTTACTCTACTTTTTTAGAGAAGCTATTTGTAGACTAATTTAGCTCAGAGGCGTATTCAGGATCTAGTCCTGGGGGACCACCGGGGGGTCTGGGGGTATGGAATACCCCCAAGTACGACTGGGGGTCCGGGGGTCCACGCCGAAAATGTTTGAATTTTCAACCTTCTGAGAATGCATATTTACATCTATTTCAATAAGCAAAACACCAATTTTCAAACACAAAAATTACCTTACTACAAAAGAATTTTTCGACAACCAGGTTTAGAATTTATAGACACAATAGAATTTATAATTTAAACAGTATATTTCAAAGCTTACATCTGGCTTCTTTGTTCGTTGAAAACAAACTGTCAGTTTACAACTGACGAAGAAGCCAGAGATAGGCTTTGAAAATGTATTGTTCTAATTAGAAATTCTGACTGATGCAAGAAAACAGCAATTAAATGATGTTTATACAAACAATTCCTTCATCAATTTGCAGAAGAATCGGACTCAATACCTTCCTCACTGCCCTACTCGTAGCTCTCACATAAAACTGTACTTAATCAGTTGAAATTATGTAGGACATAATACAATTTTAAAGCTTATGTGAAACGTACGTAGTTTGACTTCATATAGCTTATATCAAGGATATAATATTCTATATTTTTTCCTTGCTCTCTGGGTCCCTGGGAGGGGGGTCCGTCCCGTAAATACGCCCCTGATTTAGCTAGCTAGTAATTTTAGTAAGCAGACTTACAACACTTTAAGTACTTTACAGCAATGCCTCTTTTTTTAATAGGCTCCTAAAAAGTTAACTCTAGCAGAAAGTCAGAGAACCTTACCTGGAAGTCCAAGCTGAGGAGTATCCATTACCAGTCTGGATTGTTCAGTATACTAAATATAGCCTTAAGCTAGGCTTATGAATCTTTGAACAGCAAAATACTGCATTGGAAAAGTCACTTAATAGACTATAACTTTAAAAATAATGACAACAGCTAAGGGTGTTCATATTTCTATGTCTGTGGCCTAGCCTAGCATGATTATCTAATACATACAGATCACATTCTTATAAAAGTCAAGGCAACCCTTAGTAATCTAAGCTTCCAAAAAGTTGTATGTGAAAAAAGCTAGACAACTTCTAGTAATAATAGCCAGATACATATGGTTTGATGATGAGAATTTAGAAATTTGACAGGACACACCGAGATTACGACCGATGTCTGACACTGACAGATCAACAAAACAGCTGGCAAATTTTCATATTCTCAGTGTCCTCCAACTGTTAACCACAGATATATAAATCTGTTAATTCCTCTAACTGAGCTTTGTGTACTACAACTAGTGTTTACCCCAATTAGCGCCCATGCATGTGTTTCACTTACTTATTTACTTACTTATTCACTTATATATTGGCGCTGCGATGGACCCACTCCTGGGCTTGCAGCCTGTCCGAAGATCCTCCTGAAGTCCCGCCGTTCTCAAGGGGATGAGAGGGTTAAGGGACGGTTGGGATCAGGAAGGCCATATAAAGCTAATTCAGTTAAAAATGATTTTAGTTTAGATTTGAATTGGTTGAAATTATTAATTACCTTTAATTGTGCCGGCAACGCGTGATAAAATTTCTGTCCAATATATTCTGGGTTGCATTCAACTAGCTTGAGACTATGGTGTTGTGATGAATTGTTTTCTCTGTTTCTTGTATTGTAGCAGTGCAGATGGCTTCTTAAAAGATTTTGGGATTTTACAAAAACGATTGCTTCATAAACAAACAAAGCTGGAACTGTCATGATGTTGAGTCTTTTAAACAAATTACGGCAAGAGGTTCGCGATGGCATGTTGGCCATACACTTTATGGCTTGCTTTTGGATAATAAAAATTGAATTTAGATTCTGTTTAGATGTTTACTTGTAATATACCACTTCGGAGAAATGTTCAACGAGAACAATTTGGGTAGAGTCTATTCTGTCAAGAAATCATACGGGTGAAATGAAGGAAACCATGTATTACATTCATTACTGAGTTTATATATTTTTCGTTTACCTAAGCTACCTTAACTATTCCGGGGGTGGCCACAGCTCAGTGGAATATTGTGTGATTCGCACCAAATCAGCCCGGGTTCGATTGCCGGCCGCAGTGATAACTATTCACGATGACCACTCCCCGTGGTTCGGAGGTCACGTCGGTGACTGTTGGAATAAGCCGTCGGTTTATTCCATTGGTGGTTGGGCTATTCATTAATGACCCAATCTGGGGAATAGTCGACCCTATTTTGTAACAAGACTATATCCCAATCCCATCATCCATAAAAAACACTCACCAAACTCACAATCATCCCAATTCACCCTAAAATACTTTGTAAGAGTGGCCGATGTCTTAAAACAAAGTAAGTAGCTCTCGATACAGACAACAGAGGGAAGCTCCCGCATTTCCACACCAAACAACGACGGAAGTTATAGACTTATAATCTTAGTTTTCTTAGTTTGGCAGATCACCAGCCTTGCTTGGCGGGGAACGGATAAGTTAAGTGGCTATGGATGGAGCCACATCAAAACCAACGACTATCAAGTATGGTGTACCTCAGGGTTTCTTGCTCGAACACACTCTTTTCCCCGATTTTTATGAGTGGTTTAGGCATACATGTAACAAGCCTATCTAACTAGAGACATTTTTTTAAATTATTTATTTTTCCTTTGTGTGGCCTTCAGCCAATACATCTAGACTAATAACGCTAACACAAGACCACGTGTAATAAACAGTTCCCGATTGAGCTCCCTGTTCGAGGCTACTTAGACGCCGGTCATTGTTCTCCAGCTTCCACGTCTCATAAGCAACCAATCATCACAATGGATCTGACGTGTGAGGTGACGGAGTCTAGGTGGGAGGTTCGTACATCTTCCTCGCTCTCATTCCCTAAGCATCAATCAAACTACTAACATCGTTTTTATTAACTATTTCCACATTTCTCTTAAACTTTCATAAACTTTCAAAAACAACTTTCCTGCATTCTTTATCATATTTTAATAACTTACTTATTGTAATTTCAAGTGTAAAAAGTGTAATTTTCGTACTATTTAACTTTTATACATTAAACTCTGATATTTTGGTGACCACGGGTTGACTCTTTATCCGTTTCAATCCTTTGGTTGCAAGAGCTTTGAAGCTCTAGTTAGTTCAACACTACTCATTAAAGACGATTCCACACTGTGCTCTAGGGGAGAGACTCCAGTCCAAACTTCAGAGAATGAACTTCTCATCAGTTTTACACTCTTTCAAGGTAATACAGTACACAAAACTTAAATGAAACTAAGATACTATACTGAGTACTATTCGAGTACTTGCCCGAGAGACCTGCGGAGCTCATGGAATAATTTACTAGTTAGTATTTACCACAAACTTATACAGCTAATGAGCGGCTCATATTTCAGCGGTATGCGTGGAAAGTTGTCTTTTTTACCAATTAAGAAAATTGAAACAGGATATCAATGTGCAATACAAACGATGTCCTTCCTCAGGATGGTTATGGAAATGATGCAAAATCGGTGGAATGAGGCTGTAGTAGACATGTGTTACTAGGAAGTAGACCAGCACAGCTGATTGATGATCAGGTTGCAAGTACAGCACCACGGTCTAGACTGCTGACTGCACATTTTATACTCTATAGTAGTAATTCTAGTAATAAATAATATTTCATTGAGGAGCTTTTTAAAGACTGGGACTCGTGGCGTGGTCCTGTAATCCAGCTTCATGGAGGTCAGGTTTTAAGGTTGATACAGGTCTAAATCGGCTCAGATAGTCTCAGTGATCATCTGATGATACCCGCATCAACTCCCACCATCGTTTAGACATATCAGACCATTACCTGCGTGGTTCGGAACTCACGTTAAGCCGTTGGTCCTTGTATTTCCATTTGTCATTGGGTTATTAATTAATGGCCCGTTCTAAGGAAGAGTCGGCCTTAGTTTGTAACAAGACTACACCTCATAACTCATTATTACCACTCATCACACTAATCCTTCACCACATATTTGCCTTAAAATACCCTCATGAGAGTGGTCGGCACCTCAAATAGTGATAAACGTTGCATGACACAGTAAAACATTTGTTTTTATAGGCAGCCAAGGCAGTCTCATACATCAGAAATCAATCTTTGGTTATCTTTTCCGAATTTTTTATTAGATCGTAAGTTAGATATTAAATTTTGAAACACGATAATATTATATCAAGTACTGTTTCGAAACTCTTGAGCAAAGCAAATGTGCACATGTTTAGGTTCTGAATTAAATTAACTTTTTAATTTGGAGATTACAAATAACTCGACTTGTGTTGAGTATTTATGCTGGAACATAGATATTTCATCTGTTAAAGTAAAAACAAAGAAAGGTATAAGACATTTTATAATATAAAACTAACATCTATAAATATTATAAATCTAGCCTAGATTCCCCAGATAAATGAAAAGGACTAACAAGAAAATTTCAAAGGCTTATAATAAAAGGTAACAGTTCTGTTTTGACGGGTTTAAAACAGAACCTGTCCAAATATCGAGGTTTCCTTGGCTTAAAGACCAAAGTATTATTAGTGAGGCTCCTTTCTTGATTCAAGTCTCCAGAACGAAACTTTGTTAACACTAAAAGCCAAGAAGTTAAACCATTTATTGCTTCTGTTCCAACTTTTCAATTTACAGTGAGTAATCTCTGGCGAGTTTCCCCACTTTGGTGGCTAAGTGCTTTCCGAACGTTGTTTATGATCCTTCACTACCATTCGATCCTTGGAACTGCCACTTCTTCGTGGATATCAACGAGTCGTGAAGTTTAGTAATTTATTTTCAACGTGTAGAACAGAATGAAAAGAATGCGGAACGTGAAGACAATTGAACAATTATATCGATTGTTAGTAGTTGTGATGTACACGTTTATACCACCACAATTTTATTTAAACCTATTAATTTATGGTATAGCCACTTTAATTGAACAAAATAACGTTATTGTGACATAAGAAAATATTTAGTCTAAGTTCCCACATAGGTATTTCTAAGCTCATTTGTTATCTAAATAGGTCTAAATGAGACTTGTTTTATGTTAAAGAATATGTCAAATTGATAGAAAACTTGAGTCAAATTCAATTCAGGGTTATCTTTGTACTAGTACTACGATTCGACGTATGTATTCAGGTATTTCCACCCTCATCTGCTTTTTTAAATTACCTGTTTTATTTTGAACTATATGTTAAAAACTAACCGAAGAGACTAACATAGATTGCTTAGTCAAATTCAGTTTAAGGTTGTTGTTTTATTTGTGAATAACCTTTAGTTCCACATACATACATTTTTATAAGAAACCAAACTGCCATCTATTAGCGTTTACATGTACTCAAAATAAATTCCTATTGACAGTACTATTGTATGAAGGCTGAGTTCTGATGGTAGGTTGTACCACTACGCCCCAAGACGAATGGGCAGACATAGTTCAAAAATAGAGGGAATGGTAATTACAAAAAATATTATTAATTGGTTTGTGGATCTCCAGCTTCTTTTAAAATCGAACCATCCTTTTATTTTCAATGTCGTTATTTTTTTCAACTTAGTTCAGAACGTACAACAGATGAAGCTCTTTTTAATAACTTATAGTAAGAAACTTGGTTTACGTAGTAAACGTAAATTCTCAAGCATTAGCCCAACCATATACGCGAATTTGTAGAGTGTACCCCTTGTTTTGATGGTACACCTGATTACAAAGCTTTGTTAAATTTACCAAGAACGACCAAACAATAACGGATATTAAACGAGTTATAAATAAATTGACGAAAGTAAACTTGATCTCAATCTAAAGTGGCTCGTGAATAAGTTATACATTTCAGTGGCCGTTTCCGTATAACTCTAGCTTTATCATGCTTTCAATGGAAGAAAGTTTTGTTTTTATTTAAAAATAGCATCATGTCAAAAGAAGTTTAAGAACCAAACAAATATTAATCCATCGTTGTATAGATAATACGTAATATTTTAGCACCAGAAAAAATGGGGAAATAATTATCAGTTTTGTTTAGAGAAAGGCAGACCGCGTGTATAAAAACATGTTAAATCGGACGTTTGGTGAAAGGTTGTTGTGACATTGTTAAGCTTTTAGAAGACTCAGTATAGATAAGGTGTAAGGTACAAGATTAAAGAGCTTTTAGGTAAATGGAGGCCCGGTCTCATGTTTCTTATAAACGGGACGAGTTTTAGGGACAAGGTGAGTTTACGAGTTAGTTAACCTGCCTCTAAACCAAAGGTTAACAATGATGATAAACCCTAAAATACTTGTATCAGACAATTTTAAAAATTCAAGATAAATAACAAGGTTTAAGCTGGAGTTGCATTATTTTAGCATTCTGCTCAATTTCAATAAACTGAAAGCAACAAGAAAAAATATTTTTCTAATTGAAAGGAATTTGGTGTTTATTTAATAAAACCGACAAAAAGAACATTAGTAATTTAAGAGTTTTATTTGAAAGGAAACATTTTACGTACATCATAATCATCTTAACTAAAATAAATGTAGCTTTGGCCTATTAAGATGTAGCTTGATGAGAAATTTACGACTTACATGAAACTATTTCCTATCAGTAGTGGACAATATTCTACATTAACGCCCAACAGTTGTCAGCTTGTACCTACAAACTGTCCTCTACATGTAGTTCAGCAGTGTATCAGACATCAGCTGCTTCCACTAACAAAACCTGCCCTAATTGGTCAGTTTGAATATCCTGGAGTGGGAGGTACCGAAGCTATCTTCATGAAAATACGTTATTTCAGTTCCGCATGTTTTAGCGGCGACTCCCGTGTCTTACGACTCTTTTTTTGCACGTGGATTTTAACCAGTCTTTAATACGCTCCCTTACGTACTCCGTACCCATCTGGATCTTTCTCAACACTCATCAAATTCACCAATTCATTTAAGTCCATAACTTTAATCCATAAATTCAATAATTAACTTTGCAAATTTCAAACAGTGGAAAGATTTAACAAAGTTTAAGTGTCCAAGGCTTTAAAGACGTGTTTTATTTTTAAATAGTTAATATTGATTGATCTTTGTAAATACAGTTTTTCGTGACGACAAAAGAGAAGATTGCCAAGTGTTAAATTAAATTTTGAATGTAAATTTTTTTTAAAACTCAAGTGCTTTTAATGCGGAAGAGCATTTTATTTTTGCCAACATACATACTACGCATCATCTTATCTCATCACTACCATTCTACTACATCAGCATCTCATCAACCTCCACAGAAGGCGCCTTCTTCACCCTTGCAGTGCTGAGGCCCTTGCCCCTGTGTGGCTCTCATCTCACCCAGAAATCTTCTCAGCATCTGCAGCCTCATTAATCCTATCACAATTGTATAACAGGTATTCGTATTATATTATTGACACTGCTTTTAATTGAAGGCAAGAAGGAGGCAAGAGCTGGAGAGAAGCAAAGCAGATGGCCCAAAATCGTGTGCGGTGGAGAGCTTTTGTTGCGACCCTACGTCCCCCTCGGGATTAAAGGAAATAAGTCAAGTCAAGTCAAGCTTTTAATTGGGTGTATAATTATCTGTATTTGTAATTTAGACTACTTTTCACCATACTTTACCACGTAGAACTGTCTCAAGTGGTGGTATATAAAAACGGGCTTTGCCCTTCTAGTTCGTACGTTAAATGTCGTATAAGTAGTCTAATTCAACGAATTAAGACTTGTTTTTTCTTTATACCTAGTCTTATAAACAGACAATTATTTGGTTCCTTTAAATGCTACAGTATACACGAGAATGCTACAAACTCTTAAGAGTCGGTAACATTTTGCTATACAATATCTAATACTTAAGCTTAAACCACGTTAAATAGTATCATACAAATCCCTTCATCAAGAAAAGTAAACATCTTTGGCAAAATATGTTCATACACTTTGCAAATTCACCAGTCAGTTTAAATAACTTCCCTTTGCTGTTTGTGGAGTTGTAGTAGAGGAGAACTGGAACTAAAGTAACCTCAAAGTGTTGTGGCGGGTTTCCACGAAGATTGGGAAAGAAAGAACACTCTGTTTCAATGAATCAGCCGGTTAAGAAACTCAGAGTAGAAACTAAGTTTAGGTGGATCCAAGCAGCACTTAAGCTGTCGATTTCAATATTTAGGAAACCTTACGCATCCTTAGTTAATAGACGGTACGAGAGTGTACAGATTGCTTGAGTTATTTCCTTATCTGAATTCTCTGTTTCATCTTTTCATATAACCTAAAGATTTTGATACTGTTACAGTTTTATATTATTTTTACGTTAAAAGGGGTTTGAATTAATTTTGGAACTCTCTTCTAGTCAGTCACTGTGGTTCATAATATATTTGGTGCTTTAGTATTATCTAAATACATAAAAAGGATAGTACGTAGTACCCTCCGAAGGTATAAAACCTGCCAATAACTAATGTTAGAAAAAAGCTTGATCAAAATAAAACGAAATTTTTAATGGTTTATTTGTCAAGGAATAAATTTAAACATCAAATAACCCAATATTGTAAATTTTATAATATAATAAATTAAAAATTTACTATATTGGTTTATTTGATGTTTAAGTTTATTCCTTCACATATCCAATATTAGAGCTCACCCTTCAAGACTTATTTGTAACTTATGTTTACTTTGAAATGCGCTAGCGGATTTTCCAAAGCTTCATTAGTACAACATTGGCACTCATAGAAAATCTTGGACAATTTACTTGTAATTAAGATTAAAATGCACAAACAACTCTTTGCCAGATTAAACACTGCCAACAATTCTCTCAGATGAATAATTCAAAGTTTGTTTTCCCCCAAATGGAACTAGTTCATGACCCTTTTAACCGGTGTAAATAACGTAACGAGAATGATCTATTTGTGTGTTTTGACACTCCAAGTGATAACTAAGCCCGTGTGTTTGTGAATGTTACTTTATCATGAGTACAACTGTACTGTTTGATAAATGTCAACGTATTTTATCAAGGTTTTAATGTGACCGTTTGATTAGGTAAATTTTTTTATCGAAGTATCTTGACATACAAGCATTCTTTTCACAAAAAAGAGGAAGATGTTTTGTTGATAGAATAAACTAAGTGGCAAGTCACAACGTCCTGTGTCTCCCAGTAATCATCCTGCCTCTCGTTACGTAAGAGTGTATGTCTACCTTTCGGGGTCGCAATCTAAGAAATTAAGGATATAGAGGCAAGGTAGTGTCAACAGTTTTATTTTTGATTTATGTGTTGTTACTTGCTTTTGAAAATAAAAAAGCCTAGAAACATTTGCATTTGAGCAGCCTCCCCACAATGTGACTTGTGTAATTAAAACTTTTTTTATACTTGACCTCTTCTTTTCACAAAAACCAGGAAGATCCTTTGTTGATACTGAAGTTTTATGACACTTTTCAACTTTTCTTGACGTTCTTTCTGCATTTTGATCGGTTTTGGACTTTGTTTGCGATCATAAATCCAAACACTCTAAGGCAACACTTAAACTTAAAAATAACATTTCGAGTCAGTAATGTTAAAGAAGAATTAGTTATTAACGTTCAAAGGAGATTAAAGAATAAACGCGTAACTCGATGTTGTAAAAGCCGAAAATTTGTTCTTTGAGTAAAATAACTCGTGAAACTCGTCAACGATCAAAAGAAAGTTAACGAGGGTTCATTTAAAAGTAAACTATGTCAATACCCCTTGTATGTTGTTCCATGATAAGTTAATCTGAACCATTTCGAGATAAACACAGGATTTTCTCTTTGAAGAAAGTCCACATGTAATGTTCACAGTTATGAGCTCCCAGCTCATACAACATGTATCGCAGTTTGATAAATCCACAAAATCTACACTTAACAGACATTTCTTTCATACTCACCCTGTTTTCGGTATTTACTGTAATACTTCAATGTAATGCACCTTCATGGTACTGTAATGCTTTATTAAGAGTGTCTAGATTACTCGAATCACATCTATATTTTGAGAATGTTTTGATCTATTTGAGTAAAAAATAATCCATGATAAAATTATTTAAAGAATAATAGCATGAAAGTACTTTTGGTATTTCCATAAACAGTGGATTGCTTAATACTTGTTTATTAAGGAGAGAGAAAGAAAAGCTTTTCTAAGTATACAGAAAAAGCGTCTTATGCTTTAACCTAACGGAATTCGAAATGTTGAAATTATTTATGTTCGTACCAACGATTTGTAGTTTTAAATCAAATAATTTATTCTAATACTTATGTTTTAATAACGAAATATTTAAAAGGTATCGGTTGTTGGAACAAAGTTGTGTTTAAGCTCTCGTCAAGGAAGAGTCTAGATACAAGTAGTTTCAAGAAGCAGCACTTTAGCTGTCAATTTCAATATTCAAGAAACCTTGCATTATTCACAATATCTCCTCTCAATCTGAAACTGTGGTTTAATATTCTAACTTAAATACAGACTGTTCATAGGATGACTGGAATTGATAAATCTGGGCACCACTTAAATTTTGTGTTGTGAATATACTCGTATATTAGGTCGAAGTTGAATATTAGAGAGACTTTGTAGTTTCAACTTCGGTTCGTTTAACAAGACAAACTTTACGTTTTTAAGTCAGATAGTTTTTAAATAAATGACAAACAATTTCTTACGATACAAATCGTGATTCAGGTTTCAAACTAATAGGATAGTGACGTGCATGAATAGCCTCATACATTTATCTTCTTTATATACAAGATATTTCAGTAGAAGAATGTGTTTTGTCGGAAAACGTAGTTTTAAATTTTGTTGGAATATTCTTACACGTTCTGTTTTAACTTTGACGATTGCAAATCCTCTGTATCAATATCAGTGTAGAGAACCATTCCAAGCTTCAATATCCGACACAACAATACAAGAGGAAGCAATCAAAGCGTTTTGGACAGAAACGTAAATACAATCGGGACATACTAGATCAGTATTTTCCTGAAGTCAAAAAAGGGTGTAAAACTGTAAAAGGATTTATTGTTTTGTTTTTATTACTAGGCTACAAAGTACCTGATTTTCATAATATATTTTAATCAAGGGTGTTTTATTGTTATCAACTTATTTCTTTACCTGATAAGGATTTTCGACGGAAATCAAATAATATATAGTATACAATACGTGAAGTAGTCTAGCAGTTGTACTATTTTTCAGTTTCGACGAAAACAGTTATTTTATGAAAACTAAAACATCATGATCTAGATTTCCAAAGAACTGTTTTGAATTAGCTTTGTTTGAATAATTGAGTACTTGTTATACACATATTTGTGAAACCCCGGTGTAGTTTGTGAAACAACAGCAAGATGGGAAATGGTTCACAGATATGTGTGTCCGGTGTTGGAAAGTGAACATGTATGTTAGCGCTTGAGTGAGGACGCTTCAGACCGGAATCCATGTTCTCTGCTCAATAAGCGACCACACATGTGAATTTGTGTGATAGAAATCGTTTCTTACTAACTTGCATTGGGGAAGTTCAAATCTTCTTTTTTTGTTATTACATTTAAATTTAGGAAATTGTTCCCTTGTTGATCTGGATGAACTTATACAACGAGAACTTCAGCTCACCAATTCATCAGTTTATTAAAATCTTGCTACTTCCAGTTCAAGATTAAAATCTTGCTACTTCCAGTTCAAGATTAAAGTCTTGGTACTTCCAGTTCAAGATTAAAATCTTGCTAAATGTTTTACCTACTTCCAGTCCATATTAAAGTATGGTTTATTGCTGTGGGGCAATTGTGGTAAGGTGCCGGAAGTGCTTATATTGCAAAAAATTAGTAAGAATAATCACAAAGTCTGGTTTTATTGATCATTGGAAGCCACATTTCACTAAAACTAAAATACTGACAGTTACTCTTTTGAATATTAAATTGAACTTATATGAACTCTACATGTTGTTAAACCTTTACAGCATGGGTATTACACAAGGAATAAAGATTTGGTCTCCATTGATTTTTATAGAATAATTAAATTTTTAAACAGCTATACAATACTAACACTTAAGATTTACAATAAGTTAAGTCACTTGATACTCGTAAAAATGGTGGAAATTTGTTTAACACTAAATTTTACAATTGGCTTCTAATAAATTGTTTTTATACCATGGACAAATCTTCAAAACACATGTAACATTTTGTTAATTTTTCTTATGTAATTACATTAAATTTGTAAATTTATAATTGTATTGTGTAAAAAACTGGCAGTATGCTTAGCTTTT
Organism: Matsumurasca onukii; assembly: GCA_018831715.1. Taxonomy (NCBI): domain Eukaryota; kingdom Metazoa; phylum Arthropoda; class Insecta; order Hemiptera; family Cicadellidae; genus Matsumurasca; species Matsumurasca onukii. The sequence continues at coordinate 43,660,004 of CM032061.1, forward strand.
AAAGTGTCGGATTTTATAAGTTGTGGTATTACTAGTTTTAGTTTTTAACCTGAATGTATGTATTAGATTTAAAAGTACTTTAGTGTGCCTTGCTGTTTAATATGTATTGTATTATATGTATTAATATTTTAAAATGTATGTATAATTTATTGTGAAGTTTTAACTATGTATAGCTCCTAATGGCATTTCCTTTGTGCTCGCTTCTCCGGTCCTTGGTTATTCATGGGCGAAAAGCCTTGGTCATTCAAATAAATCCTTGGTTATTGAAGTACGGACTGGCGAAAAGCCGGCTGTATTTATTCCTAAAGACAGCGTCTGTGCAGGCGCTCAGCCCAGAAACGCATGGGTGCCTTGGCCCGGGGAGGTGGGCTCGGAGGAGTGTTAAATATGGGCAAAATATACGAGGTATTTCTGATTGCTCATCTAAGACAGTCTACTTGTTTATGTGCTGTTAACATATTTATAATTATTTTTAACTTATTAAAATGTTTATTATATAAGACTGTGGCAATGAATTTGCTGTATAATCGACATTGCCAATGTATGTATTATGCAAATAACCAAACCACAAATAAATGCATATTATTATTATTATTTTAGTCTATTTCACCAACACTGATCTACCAAGTTTGAGAGTCCACCATTTCAATGGTTTGTGGTTTCAAATAAGAGAATCCGTGATAAAATTAAATGACTGTTTACGATTGAGAGCGGTTTGTGAATAATGCAACGTTTCTTGAACATTGAAATTGACAGCTTAAGTGCTGCTCCTTGAAACGGCTTGTATCTTCACCGCTCTTCTGTCGAGAAATTATACACAGCGCTACACTAATCGAGTATATACACTACAGAAACCGCCTCAACAAACTACTCAAGGACACCACAAGGTTATAAGTTCTAATACCGATACTTTTCAATCAATCCATACCGAACATTTATAAGGGTATCTATGTTGAATATGATTGGTAAGTGATGGTTTTGATGGGTGGTGAGATTTATCTTGGTTTTAGATAAGACTAGTATATACCTCTAGATATGATGACTGGTTGAGGTTTATACCTCAACGGAAAAGTCATTGACCACAACAGAGCGAGACAGCTAGCGAAGAAACCCATAGCTCAACCAGATTTATACTGAGTATAAATGTGAGTAGAATCTTCCATGAAACGCGTAACTAGTTTATCGACCAATGATGCAAATGTAAGCATAACTTGTGGTTGGTCGTACAATAATCTAGTAACTTTCTCCTCTAGAACCTTTGACTCTGGTGCTGAAAAATTAATTTGGACTCGTTAATTAAGATTCAACTTCTAGTCGTACAAATTGTGGTAGTTTTAGTTAATTTTGAAATGATTTAAAATTGTGAGGCATAAGTAAAAATATATTACTGTGCACTTTATAATATATATGAACATTCATGACAAACTGAGTCGTCAATTGAAAAATGTTCATCTGCAAACATTACAACATTGAAACACAAAATATTTCCTAGTTAAGCGTTTGAAACTATCTATGAAACATATTAGATTTCGATACCAAACACTTGATAAGTGATAAGGCTGCATTGAAGTGTGTCGTAGATCCTCAGGTGATATACACTGGGATCAAGGGGATCACAGGGATCTCGGAGCTCAAGAGCCGAGCTTGAGTAAATCTACGTTACACTCGCAATGCTATCTAACCTCACGTGCAGATGTCCAACAACACAAGTAAATGTTATTCTGTTGTAAGACTGTTGATCGATGGTGTGTTGTGGGCTGCTTCAAACTTTTAGATTTGGTGATTGATTCGCCCATCACTAAATCTCTTTTCGAAGATTTATTTTAGTTCTTCCTTCCTCCTTAAACACAGCCTACTTGCAATCCTTTTCCGTTAACAACAACGTATTTCGTAATGCATTATATGAGTAGTTCAAAACAGAGATATTTTCAAACTGCAGATACTAAGTGCTATCTGCTAAACTGACTCCTATAAACCCTCTTAATTGTCCGTCTAACGGTTGCAGAAATGAAACAATTATTTTGCTATTTCACTCACACTTCAAACATTTTGCTGAGTTTGAAACTTGTTTTACAATATTTAGCGATTTTACTGAATATTTTGCTAAGCCCGTGCATTGAAGCGTCAACGCGCGACTCTTCCATCGTGTCTTCATACCAGTTAACATTTTACAAACTCCACTATTCTACAGTATTCTACACTAATAATGGTTTTAACCACGGTCGCCTGTTACCATGTTGCATATATAAATGCCTGCCAGCGGTGAAGTATACAAGACATTAAAATGTAATGTAATTTTATGTTTTAAGGGGCAACTTTGTAACGTTATAGGAAATTTTGCTCCATTCCGAAAAAAGGCTCTAGAGGGGTAAGCCAGATATTATTAGTAAGAATCTAACAATAAAATAACCAGCATTTCTCCAAAAAGGTGGCCAAGAGCTTTACAACATTGTTTAATTTGGTGGGATCCTTGAATTTTGAAAATTACTACTTACAGGTTTTACCTATATGGTTACCGGATGATACTAACTCGTATATATGTATCCGGAACATATCGAGCTGCACTTTGTTGTGAAATTCTTGACCCACTACACCAAAAATCTTACTGTGTTTTTTAAATATTTTGTTACCGTTGCTGTACAATTCTATGTTTGCATGAGGCAAAACCGTAGCTAGGGAGTTCTAGAAGATAATAATATAAGAACTGTTTGTATTTGTTGAAGAATATTGAATAAACGAGCTTACCAAAGAGACAAAATAAACATCTTAAATAGTCTCAAAAAACTAGTTCAGAAATTCATTGAACAAGAAAGCAAAGATGACGTCCTGAACATATTGACGTTATCGCAGCGTTGGCCTCGGGGCTTTCTGTCGGAAAGCCTGACCAGAGTTTGATCTTTAATCCGATTTGTACTCAATATTCCTGAGGCTAACAATCCTTTCCTCTATCTAGCAGATGCTTTACATCTCTTTCTAGATCAAAGTTTATGTGTGAAAAGTGTATACAGAGTGTTTATGAAAGGGTGTCACAAACTTTGAGATTAAATTTATTTTGTCAAAACAAATAAAATCAAGAATAACGTTTTTCCGTTTTTTAACGTTAAAACGCTTTGTTTAACAGATATCCGCAATTTTGCTTTTTCACTAATTATTTCTTTTATCCCATACCTCTTATGCGAATTCCTGGCTCAAACTTAATTAACATTTGTATTTAAGTAACAGACTATCTTTGAAGAAATTGACCGGTACGATATATTTTACTATTTTTAAATGGTGGCTATTGTCCGGTATTTTTTGGGATTTTTGTGGAATACCCAAATTAGGTGACGTTTGCAATTTAAATCAATGTATAACTTTTTGTAGCAAACTGTATTACCTATCTATTGACACTAAGTTCATACAAATCGTTTGAGAATCAACACTGTAACAGTGGAAACCGTGGCTAAAGCAAGGTAATGACACAGACAAACGAATACTAGTCTATGGTAATGCGGTGAAAAGTTGTCCGTTTCCAGCCAGAGTTACCCCTATAGCTCTGATGTTTCTTATTAGATTTCTATACATTTAGTGTCATACGAGCTTCTAAAAAACGTTATAGTCTACGTTACTTTTAGTGGTTTATTCGCTAATTAGGGCGTGTATACCAAAAAGACCCTATAAATACCGTAAAATAACCACCCCATTTTAAAGATAGCATTCCTTAGATACAAATGAAATTAAGTTAGAGCAAATTTCATAAGTGGTGTGGGAGAAAATTGTTAATTAGTGAAAAACACCAAATGGTGAAATTTTCTCTTTATTTTGATCTAATAATCCCAACCGCAAAGTGATACCCTATTATGAACATTCCATTTATACAATGTATATTTTACCCTTTTTACCAGGTTACTTATACCACACGCATTAGGGCTGGTTTTGAATAACGTATTATTTAGCTCTGAGGTCCAACATTTTAGTCTTGACTTTTTCTTTTAAATTGATTAGTTCTACCTATAACATAAGATTTGTAGCCAATAAGTTTTACACTATACTTAAAAATAATTATTCATGAACTGTTAAACTATAGTTAAGAAAAGGTTAGTCACTTATCTTGTAGCATTGCTAATATTGATATTAAATCCATACTTACAACAGAAGTAGTGTTGCCAGGAAGATGTCGCAAGTTTTGTTGCCAGGTACCTTCTACCTTATACTTTAAATTATTATCTACGAGATGACAACCTATAGTTCAAGTATGGAAGTGTGATGAGTGGTAGTAATGAGTTATGAGGGTAGTCACAGTGCTTAGATATAATGTAATTTTACATTGTGAGAATATGGTCTTATAGATCGGGTATCTCAGATATCACTGAGACTATCTGAGCCGCTTAAGAACCCCAGTCTGAAGCTTTCCAGGACCACGCCACGAGTGAATGACGAGATGCATATTGTTCAAGTAAATTAGGCAAAGTGCTTAGACGAGAATACTTTAGTAAGAGCAGAATGAGCATCATTTATCTAGTGCAGAGCCATGCAGACTTTTTAAAGTATCCAATGCATTTCTGCTGTTGGCATCAGACTTTCCGAGTGTTGTTGAGTTTCAATTATCTTTATTTAAACCAAGGATTTTGTAAACCTCTCGTTTGGATTGCAAGTAAAAGAGTAGCGGAGAATTTTAATTTTGTGTTAGGTTCGTAGGGTTGATGGTTAAGGTTTAAAACTCTTAAGTTCAAGGGTATTCATGATATAGTTTTATTCAATACGCAATTTTTAAATCTTACTAGTATCTATGCTCTTATAAGTTAACTGTGGATCGCTTGTTATATCATAGTTAGAACATTTCGCGCTTAATGAAGCAACGTAGCAGTGTTGTGAGATAAAAAGGTCTATCAATTTTAATTTTCACGTTAGACTCTCTCTATGATTAAGGGCAGATGCAATTATTTGGCGTTATACTACGAAATATCAAAGGTTTTTAATTTAGTTTGGGAGAGTACTTAAAACACACTAAGACTGTAAGGGCTTTTTACAAGCCGTTATGTCAGTGAAGAACATGCTCATATATGAGTTGACATATTTTGTTTGTTTGAGAGATGAATGACATCATAGATATACCGGTGATAAAGTGAGTTTGAGTTGAGGACAGACAATGTATCGGGAAACATGACCGGGGACTGATCCCAGCATCAATCCAATATTTCACCAATATTCCCGAGGCGAGCAATATTCTACGTTCTTCCACCACATTTGCTCTGAACCCCGCGGGAGTCGACGCAAAGTTCGGGTTCCACGAGTTATACAGACGACAAATGCCGGGGTGAACAAAAATTTACAAATATTTGGCGTTTTAAATTAACTTTGTATATTTAAAGTGAACATTTAAATGCACACAGCATATTCAGTAATATTTGAAATATTTTGTTTAAAAATACTTTTAAAATGAAGGAACTATAGGGTACTAGAACGTTTTACAGAAAAATCATAAGGTTCCTAACGTAAGATAGTAAATTACAATGACTGAAATAATTTAACACTAACAGTTTATGTACAACAGTTTCATATTAGGCGATGTTTCTCTAATAAACTAAGCATTACGGTTGGTTTCGGGACCTCATAGGCCAACCCTTTACATAATTTATTACGATCATTTTGTATAAAACTGTACATCACTATACGTTTGAAAAGCCTTTATTTTATGAATGAAAAAATGGTGTTATGATGAATCAAAATCCATTTAAATGTAGTATAAATCTAACTAGAGGGTTACAAACAGTTTCAAGATTTTGAGCAAGTTAAAACTTTAACATATACATTGATTTCCACATTTAAGCCTTTGCCAACCGGAGAAAATGCACATAGAATTGAAACTTTGTAAGCTTTTACTCAAGTGTAAAGTATTTAAACTATTCTAAAGTTATGTACGTGAGTTGTAATTTCTACTGAGTATTTACTATTAATATGTTTTCTGTATTGACAAGTATTACACGGAAACTGGCAAAAGCTTTAATATGGAAATGTTCAAGATTGTGTTTCCATAAACGTAAATTTAGAGTGCTCTTTACTTTATTGCATAAATATTAAACTTTGAAAACAGCTGCAGAAAAGCTCCTTACAGTAATCTTATGCTATGTCCATCGTACATAAATTTAACTTGATGAAATTCTCGTTATAAAATGTTAAACTGGCGAGAATTCATTGCTGTGAGTTACAGCTGATTTATGATTCGTAGTGTATTATGTATAAACATAGTTACACTCTAAACGAATTATATTCAATAATTAATTAAACTAGTAGAGTTTCCACCGTGATGTTTATTACCAGCTTAGTTAAAAAATGCTAATAACTTACTTGAATGTACTTTGGATGCCCTGTATATGTTACGTTAAGGGAATTTGTATACAGTATAGTCTGCTAATATCTTGTTATTTTGTAATAGGACTTCATGTACCTTTTCGGATTATAAACCCTTCATTTCCTAAGAAATATTATCTACAATTTCAGCTAAAACGCATCGTTTGTTCGGATTGTTTTCTACAGTTTAGCCGTCGGCTAGCTCTCTGAATATAACCTTTTCATTTAATTTTACCCATGACTTTCTCAGATGATTATGGAAATACCCATAATTCCTTATCCATTGGTAATGTTTAAACCAGAGTATACAGTACTATTTATTAGTTTACTATTGTAAACTCATTTGCAACTTTATACGGTGAGTGAAGTCAAGCCTCAAGTGATTTAGTGTGAGTGTGAGTGGCTCTTTGAGTGTCAGTTTGTACTTGACGTTTGACACATGAAACTACTGCTCAAATCATGTCTGTCTACTCTACAATATAATATTGTACTCTGCTAGCCTAGAGCAAGACACATTTACATTTTCTCTTTTGTTGTGTCAAAGAAACCAACGTTTTATGTCCGATAAAATATCTATACTACAATTATTGTACGACCAGAATCGTGGATTCCGATACATTTATCATGGATTAGACTACCTTTCTTGGAATCATTAATATTCATTAAAGAATCACAACTACATTTTTAAGATAGAGAAAATCCTGCAATACACATAATTGTACTTCACTCAAATACTTTTCTCCATATTTAGCATTGGGGTTTCCTGTTCCAACCTACGATATCAAACTTGTACCGGACATTTTAGGTAAGTATTGTTTTTGGTTTAGGATGCCACATGTGGTTTGCACATTTTTTGTTGTAGTTCCGTTTTGTATCCCTTAAAAACTCTTTAATTAAATAATTGTATGGATTTTTGTAGAGTTACTTTAGTTACCATAAAGACGTAAATCTGACAAATCGACATTTAAATGAAATTAAAATATTACCTTAATCCTTTATTCATTTAACTACACAAAATACAAGAATTTACTATTTTTTATATTTTTTTACGATCTTTTTTTACATTATATTGGCATATTATGCATAGCTAGGCGGTGTGGACCACATGCAATAGTTTAATTCAATAGATGTATAAAATAAAAAAGATAAATGCATAATTTAAATAGTGTTCAATTACAATGTATTAACTTTTCTTTATATAATTTAGTTAATAGTGGCGGTTAAGGTGTATGCGGTTTTAGTTTATTTAGTTTTTTTATTTGTTGTTTTATTTATTTATATGGAGTTTATTTCCACTTTACTAAATGGAAATAACATAGACAAAGTACAATAATATACATAGAATTGACTAATGATTGAACAATTAGATAGATAATCGTATAATTTTTAATAGCTTTCTTAAATACTTCTACTTTATATTTTTGATATTGTTTTTGGAAGGTATACATTTGTTCCATCATTTTCTGAAATGAAGCACACACACACACAAACAAACGTTGATTAAGTTTAAGCTCGGCTCTTTTCCAAGAAGTTTGCAGCAAATTCAATATTCCCGCAATAAAGAAGGGAAAACGTCCACGTTTGCTCTTTCTCTTTTCATTGCTTGGAGTAACATCGTATGTTTATGTTCACCTCACAGTTAACCCTTGACAGTTAGGCAAGCTCTTTTAATTTTCTGCTTCAAATTTCATTGGAAATATTTATTTTATCGGTGAAATAATACTAAATAATAACAGTTTTCACGAGCATTTTAAATTTTGGGACTCTTACATGAATTAAATAATCAATTGGGGTCTAATACATTATTTATTCAAACAATGAGTTATGAGTATTTGTCGTTTGAAAGATAACATAACATTGAAACAAAACGAAAGCAAATGTTAAAGGCCGGTATAAGATGAAATATAATAAATAATGTCCAGCATTTGTATAACCCTACACAATGTCAATATGTTTAGTAATCTCATATAATTAGAGCCGAGTAGCAAAGTCGTATTCTGCTACTACTGAAAGTTAGTCTGGATTCCAGACTCGTTTGGTTAAAGTGAGTGACATATTTCATGAAGAGCTTGAGGAAAACTGCTTGTTCTCATATTACAAGTGAAACATTCATTTAAATTATAAACGTGGCGTTTAACTTTTCACAACCCGTCGTTTAACTGTAATGTAGTTAATTGTATTTTTGTTTTAAATTGTAAGCTTAGAAATTAAAGGGCCTTTGGTTCTAGTTCGTTATAATGTAATGTGACCAAATAATGTCTAAGTACCTGAGTCAGTAGCATTCAAGACTTTGTTCCGATGTTTGCAAAATAAAATATTGAATATCGACAGTGTTATTTGAAACCACCAGCTGTTGTTTAGAAACTAGTTCTCCTTGACTAATGACTGGCCAAGCTTAAGTTTGTCAAGTCTTGTCTGAGGTTTCTTGTTTGCCGTTGCATAAAGGGCTAAAACACACGTTACGACTTTTTGAAAACGTTATTTGATTGTCACTTTAGTCTTAATTTTGAGTGACCAAATGCAGTTTTCGATCAGTGAAAGGCTTTCATGGTATTCTTTATTTTTGAGCCCTAAAGTTCTGTCAATTTCCTTAAATTTTAATCTTTTAGGTTTTGTAAATGTGTAAAAAACCAAAGGAACAACACCAAAGTATCCAATATTACATCTCTTACCATATTTTAGTAAACTAACGTTAAACTAAACGTTCAACTCCTTCAGCATATTCATCAACTAAAAATATTATTTTTATACTACAATTATTTGTAATTTATAGTATTCTTATACCTTTACAACATACTGCTTATGGTTTAAATAAAATAAAACGTTAGTCATAATTATTATGTGGTTATAGTTACACTATAATGCAAGGTGTGCTTTAAAGGTCAAGATGAATCATATATCCTCACTTCGCCCGGTCATAAATTGTTCCCATTTGGTTTCACACCAACGTTTATTTACCATACTTTCACGATAAACTACGAGATTCTAAGTAGGAAGGACCAAACAGTTTGGTACAGAGCTGAAAGAAAACTATTGGGTATAACAGGTTTATGATGTATTTAAGGCTTAGACGTGTCTATGTTTTATATTATCTAATGACGTCCCAAACGCTGTTTCTAATGTGAGTTTGAGTTCAAGACAGCTTAATTTTCGGAAATACAACTCGGAACTAATCTGTATCCTTAATCCAATATTTCAGCAATACGTTGTCCTGAGGCGAGCAAAGTTGTACTTGTACCCACAACATTCTCTCTGTAGCCTGAGGCAGTCTGATGGCAAGTTTGCCTATCATTCACTAAAGTTACACAATAGGTTGTATCATGATGCACAATTACGGCTATTCTGTGATGAATTTTATTATTTATACATTTTTTTCAAACGTCCCGTTGTTTTAGTGACAATACAGCTGATATATTATTCCTCTAAAGACAAAGCACCTGTTGGGACACAACCCAGCTGACCTGGGAACCAACATTCGTTTCGTTCATTAATTAACCCAAGCGACTTTCATTTATTTTCTTTCTGCTTGTCATCAATTTGCCTCTTTTATTTTGTTTTCTGCAGTTTAGAAACTGATCTCGACGACTACTACTAGAGGCAGTTATTTTATAACCAATGAACCAATCATGTTTTAGCAAAGAAAATTATTTTCAGCTTTATCTATGTAGACAACAAACGACGTGTGTTGTTTCCTTGTATAACACGTGTTTAACAGCGTTCCTATGGGTTGAAATGTTCTCTTGGGTAGAGTTGGCACACCAGTTTACGAGGACAAGAGAGAAGACTGAACTGCACATAAACTAGTCAGGCATAAACTGAGCTTGAACCAGCTGACGCATCTTGATCAGTTGTACATCCACAGAGTAGTTTAATAGTAGTTTTGTGTTAAGGTTGATTTTGGTGCACTGAAACTGCACATTGGCAAACACAAATTGATCGATTAGTCAACCAAGTTCAATTGTACACGTATATTGGTACTAATTAAGGTCCAGTTCAAACACTAATAAACTAATATCACTGCCTATCTAACTGTATAGACCAATGTAAGCTTAGTCTCTAAGCTTTTATAAAAGTATTAATATTATTATATATATCTTTATTGTTGCTTTTATATTAATTTGATTGGCAAGTGCTTATAAGATATCTTTGAATTCAGTTTATAACACCAGGGTAATATATTAATCCGCTAATAGTATAAGGACATGATCAAAGTTGACTCTATTGATCAAGCGAAGGCAGATCTAAGATTGAACTTAACCGTTTTGCATTCAATTGAGTGTGTGTGTGTGTGTGTGTGTGTTTGTTACGCGATTTAGTCACGTTTGTAAACCCATTTGTAAGCCGAAATTAAAACGACGAATTTGTAAGACATTTCGAATTTTACCTACTTATAAGATTGCAGCTTTAATAAAACAAAACATATTTACTACACAAAACAACTTCAAAATGGTTAATTAAGGCCTATGAACTAAAATTAAAAATATTTTTGCTGGCTCATGTAGGTTAAAACATTTAACAGTAGGTTGATGTTCCTCCCTTCAGGCAATTTTTCACTTGACATTCACTTTGGCATTTAGGCAATGTGTCGAATATAACATTCATCACATACACTAGTCACTAAAGTTACACCAACAATACAGGGTTTTCAAAAAGAATGTCCTACTATCGTTACTCAGTAACGTTCAGATCATAATTGCTTCATGAATAAACTACGTAGGACTGAAAAGAAGAACTTGCAAAATTTGTTTACATACATTGAGAGATCATACATACATTTTTAGTGGTATTATTTTTCTTATCAAAGGTTTTAACATATCAAAATACGGCCTGATCGGTAGGTCTAGTTACTACTCCTACTGAATCCTGTAAGGCTACCGCTCTAATAATGTAAATTGAAAATATATATCAAGAGATCTCTCTTTGTTGATTAGATTTCAGCAAGTACAATACAGTTCACATTAATCAACAAACTAACTAGGATGAACAGGACAAAATGGATGAAAACGTTGTCGTGGTCTTTTCTAAGCTGTATGAGTAAGTATAGCATGACAGAAGCCAAGAATGTATTCTTCCTTTAACTGGAAAGTGCTAAGTCAAGCGCATGTTTTAATAATCATTCTCACAGTATAGTTCGTCCTCAAAGTACTCGTAGTTCGCTATAGTTCCCCCAGTCCACGGTTTAGTCAACGTCAACAGTTACTTCAACGATGTAAACTAGAGTGTGAAGTGTGAGTGGCTCTTTGAGTGTCAGTTTGTACTTGACGTTTGACACATGAAACTACTGCTCAAGACATGTTTGTCTACTCTACAATATAACAACTCTTGTCTTGTTAGCCAACAACAATCCTAACATTGCAAACTGAGAGATTAGGATTCTTTCATGTAACGCGTCGTATTTTATTTGTTTGTTAGTTAAGTCATAAATTGTATCCAGTATGAAAACCCTTTTAATGTTTATTGAAACTATACTTTATCTTATTCAAGCAACACGATATTATTTTAATGTTGCACGGACTGATCTCAAATAAAGATATAACACGTACCGTTACTTTAGTCGTGTATAGTGGAGAACCAATAACTGGATTGTTTAAACAAAATCTAGAAATAATTTATTTAAAAGAACTTTTTAGTTGTAGCACCTAACTAGATTAGTAAGAGCTTATTACTATCACAAAGTTACCTATCACAAAGGTCAATTGTATTTGGAAATGTTCAGTGAAAAGTTCCTCCAATTTTCTGCACACAGAAACTTTTTCAATAACCCGGGTCTGTAAAGTTTGTGCCGTGATTAAAACCTCACACGAAGGGCTTCTGTGTGTAGTCATTACAAACAACGGTTAGTGTTTCTTTTGGTTCAAGAGGGAGACCAAACTTCAAGTCATATTAATAGCTTACTTTTAGTTTAAGTTTTCTCTTTAATTTGATTATTTGAGGATTTGAAGTATCGTAGGCTGATATTTAACCACGATGGATTTGTTGAAACTTTACTTTGGTGCCAAAACTGAGAACGACTCAGAAGACTTTCGAGTTAAAACTTTTTCTTCCAGTATTATATGTTAGTTATTTAAGTATCTTAGAAGAGTTCTAGATGATGTGAGGGAACATCTGATGGTATAGTTTATTCTACCGAGTAAATTTTCGGGTTCCAACTTCGTTCAGTCAAGTGAAGTTACCATTTTTATGAGCCATTAGTGTTAAAATCATTAGAGCACCAGAGGACAAGTGCTATTTCTTGTGTTACAAGTAAAACATCCGTACTTTCTGTTGTGTATACACGTGACATCGTAGTTCCTTGCAAAAGTTTCATTTATTCTATAACGCTAAAACAAGGAAGTTTCACAATGAAATCGTTTAATTTAGCTCCTGACTGATACATTGAAATCATCGAGACAACTATTATTTTATTACCTTGGCTAATTTTAAAGCCGAAATTTGCTTCAAAGAATAATTATTATTATAACTTGTGCTTTTCTTCTTGACTAAAAAGTACTGGAGCTCAAGTTTCCAAACCAAGATTGAGGTGTCTTGTTAACTCCTGTCTGAGGTTTTGAACTCTCTCTTCTCTTGATAAATGCTAACAAGCAGTATCTTGTTGAATACTAATTAGTTATCATCATCTGCTCACTATACATTATGATTTGTTGTACCATACAACATCTTATTCAGATTTTAACATCCCTATGTTTGGCCAATATAACTGTATTTGTACTGTTTACATAGTAGTATTTTCATTTGCTGTTGATTTATTTAATGGTTAATTTTTTAAAATACCTAAGCGTAATGGCAAAACACAATGTTAATAATGTTCTAAATAACCAGCTTTCCAGCCCAGAGAAAATCTGTCTCAGAATCGGCAATATATAATGAGACGTACCTTGAACTAACGATAAACAATGCAACGCCGTTAGGTGTCATATAACTGGTTCACGATTAAAATGTGTAATGTTTTAGCAGTGTCATTTAACATACTGTAATTGATACAGTGTCCACATTGAAAACAAAGTTGATCATGAAACAAATAAAACACTCACATGGATGCATTGGAGAATTGGTGAAATCTCAGCAGTAATTATGTGATGGCACAAACTACAGAGGTGTCCCTTGTGTTTGCTGGGAATCATCTACTACTGTGAAATGATGCAGAAAATAGAATTCTACTGAATTCACTTGAATTCTACTGTGAAAAAATACGTTTATCGTATGTCAACTTTAACTCGGTTACGCATTTTGTAGAATTGGTTTTTTCTAACCCGTTCCTCAATTTGAGTGGTTTTATCTAGTTTAAGTAAAATTTAAGTTTTACGGTGTGTTTAATAAGTTATTTGTAATAAGTAAAAGTTTTGACATTAGAACTCAGATAATCTTGAACATTTCTCAATTTACTTGTAACTACGGTTAAAACGAGCAATGAAAACAGCTGTTTGACAGACTAAACATTGCCTACAGTTCTCTCAGACGAATAATTCTGGGGTTTGTTTTCACCATGGAACTAGTTCTTGACCCTTTTAGCCGGTGTAAATAACGTAACGAGAATGATCTATTTGTGTGTTTTGACACTCCAAGTGATAACTAAGCATAACGCCCGTGTGTTTGTGAATGTTACCTTACTCACTATCGCTTGGTACGTGTCATTTTGTATGTAAAATGTAGCGAAAACTCCAGCTTCGAGTTTATTATTCAAATTCTGTTCACGGTTAGTTCATGACCAACAACCTTATATCAATCGAAATATACTTCATCAATCAAGTCGTAACATTTTTTCGTACAGTTTTTATATGATCTAAAACAAAATAATATAAAACACTTTAGAGTATTTTTATTATGACTAGATTTATATACATCGTTATTTATAGTAAATTTAAACTTATCAGTAACATTTACGTATAAAGCATGTAAGTACTGAACACATTTTATGAAGGTTTTTCAAAAGACTCCTTACTAAAGGGTCCGCCCTTTTAAATGATATAACACAAAATAATATAAACCACTTTAGAGTAATTTTTATTATGACTAGATTTATACACATCGGTTTTTACTTAAGGGTCCGCCTCAGTGGTCACATCAGAAAAAGCTTAAATTCGCCAGCAAGAGGAACAAACGACATCGCCCAACTGATGCGGATTGCAAGGGTTTACGTTTGATAAGTTTTTCACATTTCAAAATTGTTTTGAAATTAATAAACCTGCTATATTTGTGGAAACTCGAGGAGATTTCCGACACAAGTATAGAGCCCGATTTCTTATAACTATTCAAACCCAAATAAAATTTGATTGAAAATATAACTTTTGGATCACGCTCTATACGGTCATAAGCTTTTAACATTAAAACGACTGTAGATACCTCAATCTTACCTGTTATAGTGTCAGCATATTTTCGATTAATGTAGACCCTTGCATTGAGCGTCACCGCGTAGCTGAGGCGGACCCTTAATCTGTTTGATATACTTGACTTCTTTTTTTCTCTAAAACGAAGAAGATCTTTTGTATTGGATTTAATTGACTCCGTCACATAAATCAAAACTTTTCATAAGAAGTTACTCTAGCTATCTATGCGATGTGGATGTCTAGGATTGTGATACTTTTAACTTTTCTCCTTCGTACTTTCTGCCTTCTGATTGGTTTTGGGATCATGAATTCAAATACTAAAAGAGCATTATTTATACTGAGAAATACCATTTTGAGCCAGTAAAATCAAGAAAAATTAGTTCAAAGGAGATTTAAGCATAAACGCACAACTCAATGTTGTAAAAGGCGAAAATTTGTTCTTTGAGTAAAATAATTCATGAAACTCGTCAGAGATCAAAGGTAAGTTAACGTGGGTTCATTTGAGAAAAAGTAAACTATGCTAATGTCTATGTAAGTTGTTTCATGATAAACCTGAATAAAACATTTCAAGATAAACACCAGAATTTATCTCTGAAGAAAGTCCACATGTAATCTTCACACTTGAGCTCCCTGCTCATACAACATCGCCGTTTGATAAATCCACCAAATCCACACCCAACAGTCATTTCCTTCATACTCATCATGATTTCCGGTATTTACTGTAATGCTTCATTGTACTGTAACGTTTTCATACAGAGTGGCTTAGACTACTTGTAGTTGTTTCACATCTACACCTTGAGAACAGTTTGATCTAAAAGTACTACGATGCAATTGGATTTTATATCGGTTTTAATTGTAGAATGAACGAATAAATACATTTATAAATAAATCCATTAGAAATAAATCCTACACATTAAAATACTTTAGAAAAACAATCACGACACGCCCAGTATATACGGGCATCTAAGTTTATAACCTTTTCTTTGAACGTAACAGGGCAAGCTAACGAAGTGCCATAAGCTCGAATCAGTCTAAAATATCAAGTACCTGGGTGTAATAGTAGACCAAAATTTAAAATGGGAAGGACATGTTTCAAAGTTAGTTAAGAGAACACGTAAACTCATTTACCTTTTTGCTAAACTAAGATCAACACTGTACTTTTGGATTTTAAAATCTGTGTACTTTGCGTTGGCACAGTCGATTTTTGATTACGGTGTGGTTTTTTACGGAAATGCGTATGCAAATACAAATCCGACCATAAAAGCCGTTCAAAAGAAATTATTAAAATAATAATGAAGAAAGGTACTTTGTATCTAACAACACAGCTTTTTTTCACAATTCAATGTTTTAAATAAAGCAGTTGTTTTACAGGGCAGTTTTAATACATTTTTTCAAATCTTAAATAAAGTTTAAAGAGCCAGGCACCATGAGTACACAAAGTGTCATCATGGGCCTAGTCGCAGTGCCAAGAATGCGAACAACCGCTGGCCAACGCTCAGCGTACTATTTAATGTTGTACAACAATTTGCCCGTAAACTTAAGACAAATAACAAATCTCAAGTTGTTTAGTAAACTTCTGCTAAAATATTTTATAGTAAATGCAGGATGGGTATTGGTAGGTATTTATTAGTTTAGCGTGTTGTATTTTTGTCATACAAGGGTTAGTCCGTTTTGTCTGTGCTCGCTTCTCCGGTCCTTGGTTATTCATGTCAAGTACGGGCTGGCAAAAAGCCGGCTGCCCTTTTTAAGGCAGCGATTGTGTTGGCGTCCAGCCTAGGAACGCTTGAGTGCCTTGGTCCGGAGGGGTGAGCTCAGATAACATACATTCTATTTGCGTATAACTTGGTTAAATCTGTGTGTAAACTTTAGAGTAACTGTGACAGTTTTTGTATTTATTATTACTATTTATTTTTATGTAACTATTGTGTAATTGTTTTCGTTATTTATATTTTCTATCGTTATTTACTGTTGTTAGTGCGGCGAAACTGTGTTAAATCTGTTGTGGATGGTCTCAGAGACGGTGATCCTCCCCCAAGCACAAGATTTATTTTGGGGTGTAATTCCATAATTTATTGTAATAATCAATATAACTATATGTACTATTGGTATATGATTGCGTTTAATCAATAAACAGTGGTTTGCTAAAAAAAGGTTAATGCCTCTGTCGATTTAATAAAGAAAAAGGGACAATTACTTGAAAGTTTCAAGTATACAGGGTGTTTTAAAGACTAAGCGTTACGTTTGCAGTTTTGATGACATAAATTCATTAGTTTATTTACACTTTTAACAAAGAGCCGTGTGTTCAACAAAATAATCGTTATTATAGTGAAAACTTCATTTTTCATACACAGCTAGTTTTACGTTAGTTAAAATTGTAATACTTAAGTAAGTTACTTTAGAAGGTATCAAATATTCATGGACGTTGCAACAAAGTTGTGTATAAAATCTCGTCAAGGAAGAGTTACAAGATACAATTAGTTACTAGATACAAGTAGTTTCAAGAAGCAGCACTTTAGCTGTCAATTTCAATATTCAAGAAATCTTGCATTATTCACAATATCTCCTCTCAATCTGAAACTGTGGTTTAATATTCTAACTTAAATACAGACTGTTCATAGGATGACTGGAATTGATGAAACTCGACTACTTGACACACAATTTCTTACCATAGAAATGTTAAATTTCCATTTTAAGTCAATAGGAAAGTGACATAAACGAATAATCTCGTAAATTAATCTTCTTTATAAACAAGATACTCAAGTAGAAGAATGTGCCTTATCGGAGGAAAATAGTCTTAAATTTTGTTGGAATATTCTTAAATGTTCGGTTTTAACCTTGCAAACTTATACAGTGAAACAGAGACAAAGCAAATTCTCTGTATCAATATCAGACTAAAGAACCCTTTCAAGCTTCAATATCCGACACAATATCACGAAAGGAAACAATCAAAACGTTTTAGAAATCAGAAATACAATCGATCATACAATACTTTAAATTAGAACTGCAATTTCCCGGTTTTAAAGTAGCGTGTACAACTCTATAAGTGAGAAATATATTAATATTTTCATGGTTATGTTGGTTTGTTTATAGGCTACTGTATTATTAGACAACAACGTACTTCATTAGGACTTTCGATGGAGATTAAATAATATAGTATACAGGGTGTTTTTTTAAAACGCAACCCAATTTTCAAACTTTAGTAAGTCAAGCGCTAAAAAGCCATACATTGTATGATTGGTTTGTTCACTTCAATACCTATCAGATGGTATGTATTGTTGCAGTAGTATAGTGGTTTTGATTTCCTAATTTGATGTTATTGTAAAATAAACGCAATCATGGTTTTTAGACAAGATCAAAGAGGTGAAAGAGTGTTTATTGTTGAAGATAATTTAGGAGCAAGATAGTTTTTGGGTTTTAAGAGGCGTTTGGGGTCAAGTTTACAGGTGTTAGTATTCCAAACAAATCTAAAATTCTCAGATTTGTTAAAAGGTTTAACGAAACAGGTTCTGTAAGAAACAGAAAACATAACAGAAGGTGGACTGTACTGAATAAAGAAATGATGGAGGGTTAGCTTTGAAAATTCTCCTAAAAACTCTTTTAGAATTTTGATACATCAAAAGCAAAAACCTACTTGTGCCTGCAAACCTGATCTCAAACACCTCTTGACAAAAAATTCTCTTAACTATTCTTCAACAACAACACGCTTTGATCTTTGCTAAAGGCCATGATTGTGTTTATTTGACAATGACATCAAATTAGGAAATTAAAACCACTATACTTTTGCAACAATACATATCATCTGATAGATATTGAAGTAAACAAACCAATGATACAATTTATGACCATACAGCGCTCGTAAAAAATGACTTACTATAGTTTGAAAGTTGGGTTGCGTTAAAAAAACACCCTGTACAAGACGTGAAGTAGATCAGTTGTAGATAACACTGTAGATGAAAAGCAGTTGTTAGCACACATTAAAAAAACATGATCGTAGATTTCCAAAGAACTGTTTTGAATTAGCTTTGTTTGAATAATTGAGTACAACTTGTTATACACATATTTGTGAAACCCCGGTGTAGTTTGTGAAACAACAGGCAAGATGGTAAATGGTTCACAGATATGTGTGTCCGGTGTTGGAAAGTGAACATGTGTTAGCGCTTGAGTGAGGACGCTTCAGACCGGAATCCATGTTCTCTGCTCAATAAGTGAACATTTTACATTTTACTTTTGCTTGCGACTTTAAATACTTCAGTTCATTTCATCAACACTAACCCTAAAAGCTTAAGCATTTAAAATTTTAATTGATTAGATTTCGTTTCAGTGAATCCATGATTTACGCGTCAAAAATTGAACCACGGTATACGATTGAGCGGTTTGTGAATAATGCAACGTTTCTTGAACATTTAAATTGACAGCTTAAGTGCTGCTCCTTGAAACGCCTTGTAACTACATCGCTCTTCTCTGTCGTGAAATTATACACAGTTTTAAACTAACTTGAATATCTACATTCAAGAAGTTTCAACAAACTGCTCAAAGATCATCACAAGGTTATAGGTTTTACACCGATACTTTTGAATCAATCCTTACCGAACATTTAAAACGTTATCTATGTTGAATATGATGTGAATGGTAAGTGTGGTGAGTGTTTTGATGGGTGGTCAGATTTATTATGGTTTTAGATAAGAGTAGTATACTCTGTCTATGTCTGGTTGAAGTTTATACCTCGAGGTAGCTGGCTCACACAGTTTTGTCAGGGGTAGAAAGGCCATTGACATCAATAGAGCGAGACAGGTAGCGAAGAAATCCAGCTTAACCAGACCCATAAAGAATATAAATGGGGATAGAATTTTCCTTGGAACGCGTCACTAGTTGATCGACCAATGATGAAAATTTAAGCATAACTTGTGGGTTGTCGTACAATAGTCTGGTAACTTTCTCCTTAAGAACTTTTAAACTCTAGCGCTGAAACATTAATTTGGACACAATCTACAAAGATATTATGTACGAGATAATAATTATAATTTTAGTTAATTTTGAAATGGTCTAAAATTGTTAGCCATACGTAAACAAATATTAGTGTGCATTTTATAATATATATGAACATTAATGACAAACTGAGTCGTCAATTGAGAAAGTTGATCTGCAAACATTACAAAATTGAAACACAAAATATTTCCTAGTTAAGCGTTTTAAACTATTTATGAAACATAATAGATTTCGATACCAAACACTTGATAAGTGATAAGGCTGCATTGAAGTGTGTCGTAGATCCTCAGGTGATATACACTGGGATCAAGGGGATCACTGGGATCTCGGAGCTCAAGAGCCGAGCTTGAGTAAATATAAATTACACTCGCAATGCTATCTAACCTCACGTGAAGATGTCCAACAATTTATTTATTTATATAGGACACTAATGTCCATAATTGTGTTCATTATTTATTACTACTATTTATTATTATTACGATTGAGATGTACAAACATGTACCTTATTCAATAAAGCTATTTGAATTGAATTGAACAACACAAGTCAACGTTATTCTGTTGTAAGACTGTTGATCGATGGTGTGTTGTGGGCTGCTTCAAACTTTTAGATTTGGTGATTGATTCGCTCATCACCAAGTCTCTTTTCGAAGATTTATTTTCGTTCTTCCTTAAATACACCCTACTTTCAATCTTTGTTTCATTTACAACAATGCATTTCATATTATTCCAATAGTTCTTTGGTACAGTGGTCAAATGCATATTATAGGGCACTATAAGGTAATACTTTTGGCTGCAGTGCTAACCTTTTTACGATGACGACTCCCCGTGCTTCGGAAGTCACGTTATGCCATTGGTACACAATTTCCGACCCAAATTGGGAACAGTTGGTCCTAGCTTGTAACAAGACTACACCTCATCATCCCGCAAAACACCCATCACACTCACAATCATCCCATATTCATTTTAAAAACCCTCTAAGAGTGAAGACGAATTCCACTACTTCTCCGTCAGTAAAACTATATTGGAAAATGTAGTTGCGTAATATATGTTAGGTTATTTGAGCTTTTCTGTAGTATAAATGGAGGCACATATTATACTTAGAAAATTTGAAATGACGTTGAAGAAACCTAACCATAGCGTTCTACTTTTAAATTGCCAAATTCTTCCTAAAACAGAAGTTGTTTAGACAATTCGTTCTTCGCCATACTTCAAATTATTACTTCAAGTTGTCAAACTATAGTTCAAATAAAGGGGTAGTTACTTTGCTTAAATATAATGTAGTTTATAGAGAATACTTTAGATCCTCTAAGTAAGAGCCACCAGTCTGTTTTGAATGAGTATCATAAATTAACGAAACTAGTGCAGAACCATTATTTGCAGACTGCACTTTTTTAAAGTATCCAATGCATTTCTGCTGTTGGCATCAGATTTCCCGAGTGTTGTTGAGTTTCAATTATCTTTATTAAACTCAACTACTCGTATTTTGTAAACTTCTCGTCCGGAATGTAGTTAATAAAGCGCTGTTTTAATACTTTTGTTAATTTTGGGTTTATAGTTAAAGCTTAAAACCCTGTAAGTAAAAATGTCTTTATTATATTGTATTTATTACTAATTAAATTTGAAGACAAAAATATTTGGACCGAGTCGGGCCTTGAACCCGGGTCTCCCGCTTGCCAGGCGGTTATGCTCACCACTTCACCTTTATATTGTATTTAGTCATCCGCAATTTTCAACTTTTTACTATGCTTTCAAAAGTTAGCTATATATATATATTACATCAACACTAAAATTACATTAAGTTTAAAACTTAGCTCGTGATAAAACACTATAGCAATTTTCTATAATACAAATGTCTATAAAGTCACAGACACTTGACACAGTCACTTTCACTGTTGACCTTTTCACGCTTTAGATAATATGCAATTTAATTTAAGTAATATGAAATGTCACGTGACATGTAAGGTTCTCTACAGTAGAGCTTAGGAGAATACTTAACAGTCACAAAGACGTAGGGATATGTACAAGTATATAAGTATGTACAGCAGGCTTGTATTAGGATTGAGAAATTTTGTTTGTTTGAGAGATGAATGCCATCATAGATATACCGGTGACAACGTGAGTTTGAGTTGAGGACAGACAATGTATCGGGAAACATGACCGGGGACTGATCCCAGCATCAATCCAATATTTCACCAATATTCCCGAGGCGAGCAATATTCTACGTTCTTCCACCACATTTCCTCTGAACCCCGCGGGAGTCGACGCAAAGTTCGGGTTCCACGAGTTATACAGACAACAAATGAACCAAAAGTTAGGAGATATTTACCGTTTTAAAGAGACTTGGCATATTTTAGGTGACAATTTAAATGCCAGCCATAGCCATTAGTGATTGAAACAATAGTTCATTAGTTAAGTAGTTAGTAGTACTTTTAAAATGAACGCATTTTATTACATTTAGCTTTAGTTAACCTTTTTAATAAATGACATATTTATTAAGAATCCATCGATTTTTGGTAAATTGGGTTTTTACAATTATTTGAATAGACCTAAGTAAAGATGGCTACGCAGGGTCAGTAGCCATCTTGACGGGTAGGGACTCTCAGAATACTTGAATGTGGATACTAATTATGCCCTATAGGAGTACATTTTGTGTAAAGAAGTTTTGTATTTAGTCTTCTAATATCTTACTATTTTGTAATGTATAGCCTGTAAGTGAAAATCAATTAAAATGCACTGGTGGTTTCTACAATAGAAAGAGCAACACAGTAATGCACGTGCCTTATCCGATCATGATCACATTCTTTTCTAAGAAATATTGTATTTACGATACGTTAGGGCTCATGCAGTTAAGGACACGATGTTTGTTTTATCTTTTACACTTAAGCCGACACCTTAATCTTAGCCTATATCCTTTTCACCAAAATTACCGTTAATATTACCTATGAGACTTTTGTAGAAGATTATGAAAATAACTCTTTAGGAAGGGTTTTAACAAGAGTCTAACAAATGAACTGAGTTGTTTGTAACTTTAAACGGTAAGTAAAGCCAAGCCTCAAGTGAGTGAGTGTGAGTGGCTCTTTGAGTGTCATTTTGCACTTGACGTTTGACACATGAAACTACTGCTCAAGACATGTCTACCTACATGTCTACTCATGACATTGTGCTGTGCTAGCCTAGAACAAGACAAGTTCATATTGTTTCTTTAGCTGAGTCAAAGGAATCAACGTTTTATTTCTGATTCAATATGCATACTGTAAGGGTACACCCAGAATAATGTTTCACATTTAACATGGATTAGAATAGCTCGTGGAACAACAGGTACGAATTTACGAATCACAACTTGAGATACACCTTTGAGGTAGAAAGAACGTACAGCGTATAATACCTATAGTTAAACTACCTACTAATCATTTGTCGTCTAATTTCATTTCGGTTCTCCTGCTTCAATGTGTATATGGTGAGGTAGGTGGCCATAGCTCAGGGCGTGTTTTGCACCAAAACGGCCAGGCTACAACTCTTGGCGCTGCAGAGACAACTATTCACGATGGCCCCTCCCCGTGGTTCGGAAGTCACGTTAAGCCGTTGGTCCATTCCATTGGTTGTTGGATGATTAGTTTATGGCCTAATCTACAGAACAGTCCCTAGTTTGTAACATGACTACACCTCATCATCCATCAAAACACTCATCACTCTCACGATTCATCCCATATTAACCTTAAGATATCTTCTAGGGGTTGTCAGTGTATCAAATCAAAGTATCAAAGTACAACTGACAATATCAAGCTAGTACTTTGTAAAGTTATCTATGTCCAACGTACTCGAATATATCAGAATTACATTACTTGTATACCACAGTGAGGAAAGTTTGGACCAGAGAGAACAAAATGATGAGCACTTTACCCACTGGTTCCAGCCCACAGTTGCTGAAGCTAGCCAGTTTGTAAGTGTATATACATAAAAGTCTAAATAGTGTAAAGTGCTCATCATGTAGACAGTAACACGATAAATGTCGCATCGGGATTCCACCAATTTTATTCACAAGGTCGCAGGTATTTCATCTATTAATTTGACAATTTCAAAACTCTTTATTTAAATTATTCTATATCGACTTGTTGAGTGACCATAGCTCAATAAATACAGGGTCAAGGTCAAATGGAAAATAGGCACTGTAAAGATATTCACAATTTTGCGTTAACCCTTTAACAACTATGGTCGCTCTCCATAAAACAGATGTATTTGTAAAAATGTACTTTTAACGGAAAATTCCACAATTGTAAAATATAATAGGAATAATTTACAATCAATTCATACTGTAATTATAAACCCGTGGCTGAGCCATATCATAAGATATATAAATGAACAATTTTAGATAACTCAGAGCTTAAACTATTATTGCGGACATTTTCCATCGTTAGTGAGCAAGATCATCACGACGTTTTGGTATCTGCAATCTGATCCCGTCTTCAGGAGAAAGTAACCTAAACGTAACACAGAACATTAAAAAATGAGCTAGCCATTAAGCTAAAAACATTGGAAACTGTCCGCAATGTTTAAACTCTGAAATTCTCCCATCTCAACAACTTTAAAAAACGTTTAGATAACTGTTTTATAATCTTTAATATAAATCAGATTTTGAAGATGCATGTCATAATGATATAAATAATAGTTTGTTTATGGGTATTAACTTCACTGTAAACGCTTGTCAATTGTAACGGCGAACCCTTTTATTTCTTCTTTTCAAATTTCAATTGAATTTTTCTTTCATTTGATAAAACGGTAGAACATTTTAACAGTTTTGTTGGAGCATTTAAAGTTTAAGGTTTTTGACTTTTACAACCATGTTACATTCTATTCTCGGAAGAGAGAACTTAATTTTTAGTTGCCACACTTTATATTATTAAGAAATTGTATTTTTATGACATGACTTCACGTCCTCAATTCTGTTGTTGGTATAATTATTGAATATACAAGTTAAACCATATACACGATGGGAATCTTGTTCGCAGAGCTATGCTCAAAATGTTTGAATATTTGGTAAATAGAGAACTTATAACCTGCAGCTGGCATCATTAAGCTGTTCTTCTATAATATTGATATTTAATGGAACAATCTAAATGGATTGAGTCTGTCAACTTCACTCGAAAGATTACGTTCTGATTGTGTCTGCTGTTCTATAGAATGTATTGTTAAATACAGAACTTCACCATTTTAGAAAAAGATATACATTATGTATCTAATTGTATTTAGTTTCCACATAGCATTTCACATTAAACGCTGTTAAATTTAGAAATAGTTTAAATACTGGATATAATTGTATAACCCCACACAATATGTTTAGTAATCTTATGTTATTAGATGGGAGCAGAATAGAAAAGTCGCATTCTCCTAGTTTAGTCTGCTGCAAGGTGTGGTTACATATTTTGTGAGCTAAAATTGAGGAAAACTGCTTGTTAACTAATTCACATTTTGAGAAGTATGAAATCTCCTCGCGTTATCAAACAAACCTTAGCCTAAATCATATTCTAATCCTTAAAACTAGTACACTTTACTACAAGGAATCATGATACATACGCTGGTTTGAGTTTAGGACACCAAATTTATCGGAAATACAATTTGGAACTGATCCGAGCCCTTAATCCAATATTTCAGAAATAAGCAGTTCCTGAGGCGAGTAAAGTTGTACTTGTATCCACAACATTCTCTCTGTATCCCGAGGCAGTCTGATGGAAGGTCTATCTTTCATTCAGTAAAGGTTATGAGTACTGGTGTGCTGGACAAGCAGACTGACAATTGATGTTGTTTTACTTGTAAATAAGTTTAGTTTTTATAGAAAATGAAATACGAATAAACGAACTGTTTTGATTTTACTGTTTTAAAAATAAAGGTATTTTTCAGGTACACTCTAAAAATGAAGGAGTGAAGACCAGTCAGAAAAAGTGAAATTTCGCCCTTTTGGGTGTTAAAAAACAGCCACTCTCAATTAAAGAATGGCTCGATTTTAACTGTTTGGGAGTGGTGTTTACTCTTTCATATTTAGAGTGTAATGCTAGTTACTAAATAATTAATTTCAATAGATTTAAGACTATTTATTGTGTAGCTGCTGTGAAGCAAGCTCCTATAGTTCGATCAAATAACTTTCTTGAACTCAAGGCCTCAATGTATTTCTGCAAGGTAAAGCCGAGTACGTGAGTTATTTAGTTATGCCTTAGAATAGACACTTTTGGGGCTAGTTTTTTGAACGATTTTTTATCGTAATGTAAAATTACACTAACGCGTGTTTGGTGATAAAATATACTTTATATACCATTTTGAAATTTCATGTTGTTGCAGCAAAATAAAGTGGATATATTATTCCACTAAAGACAAAGCACCTGTTGGGACACAACCCAGCTGACCTGGGAACCAACATTCGTTACGTTCATTAATTAACTCAAGCGACCTTCATTTATCTTTTTTCTGCGTGTCACCAATTTGTCTCATTTATTTTTTCTCCTGCTGTTCAGAAAATAGATCACAACAACAACTACCAGAGACAAAATTTTATAACCGATGAACCAATCATGTTTTATCAAAGCCAAATTATTTTCAGCTTTATCTATGTAGACAACAAACGACGCGTGTTGGTTTCCTTGTATATCACGTGTTTAACAGCGTTCCTATGGTTTGAAATGTTCTCTCGGGTAGAGTTGGCACACCAGTTTACGAGGACAAGAGAGAAGACTGAACTGCACATAAACTAGTCAGGCATAAACTGAGCTCGAACCAGCTGACGCATCTTGATCAGTTGTACATCCACAGAGTAGTTTAATAGTAGTTTTGTATCAGCCCAGGTACTGTACTGCTGCCTCGTTGTCACGTGACCTCACTGTCCAGTAGACTGTGTCCATGTCAACTCTAGGCTGTAACGCGTTAAACATCTTTTATGATGCTATATAGCTATATATATCTATAAGTTATGTATAACTGTATGTAGCTTAAGGTGGATTTTGGTGCACTGAAACTGCTCTTTGGCCAACACAATAAATCGGAATGTCAATTAAGTTCAAATGTAGAGGTATATTGACGCTAATGAAGGTCCAGTTCAAACTCTAGTCTAATAATATCATTACCTCTAATTGTATAGACCTTAGTGGGATAAAGTTACGAACACGTCAACAAACAACATAACCAAAAGAAATAGTTTTTGAGTAGCTAAGGTTGATCGGAACCATTGTGTATACTGAAGAACACATGAAAGGTAAATCTACCTTTTCAGGATGACGAATATTAATTGTTATTGACGTTTGGTAAGTTTACGTTAAATAGTTTACATTTATTACATTATATCTTTATTGTGGCATTTAACATGTTACTATAAGAAGTCCTTGAATACACTTTACTACACCAAGTTTATATGAAGATATTGCTAGAGTATGAACATGTTCAATATTGGTTTCATAACCGTAAACTCGGAGTGCTCTCTACTTTATAGATTGAGCGAAGGGATATCTAAAATTCAACTTTACCGATTGGCACAAAACTTGAAAATTTTATGGGGTTCAATCCAATAAATAATACTCTTTTAGCCAATGGCCACCTAACAATTTGTAGAGTAAATTTATCGATTTGAAGTTGGGGTCAACTTAGCACAGAAAAAACCATCCCGTTTAGATTACAATTGTAGTAGTTTCATTGTTTTATCATATTCTCAGAGTATATTGTACTACAGTTAGTGATGGAGCATTTAATTTTAGAATGAACATTTAGTTTGGAAAGGACCCGTTGTAAAGTACTAATTCCGTGCCTTAATTCCTTGAAATCCCTGGATTCAATAAGTCTTCTTTTCTTAATGAATTTCATAACCTTTTAGAAAAACACTGTCGTGGCTATACTACGTTGTTCGAGTATAAAGAGTCGGAAAGCATGGCCGTCGCTAAAAGTCGATTTCCTTCTTAACTCGAAATCCGTTAAGTTGAGCAGGTTGACTGCATGTCCTAGTCATCCTTTTCGCAATTAGTTCACCAAAGTGGGGTTCCGTCAGTCCACTGTGTAGTGAGTTTGAGCCGTTATTTCAACAGTTTCAACTTGTAGCTTGAGACAGCCAGAGTAAAGTCAAGCCTCAAGTGAGTGAGTGTGAGTGGCTCTTTGAGTGTCAGTTTGTACTTGACGTTTGACACATGAAACTACTGCTCAAGACATGTCTGTCTACTCTACATTGTAACAGCTCTTGTCTTGTTTGCCAACAACAATTTTAAAGTTGCAAACTTAAAAAAGAAACTTTTGATTATGGTACTGTCATTTAACGTAGCAAGTTATATTGATTTGTGTTATTTAAGTCGAAACTGCATGCAGTATTACAAATTTAAATGATATTTGAAAACCTTTCTTAAAGAGAACTTATCTGCTCATCTGGTTCAAATCAAAGGATATTTTAACATAACGTTGCATAGATTGGCCTCTAATACAGGCATAACACGTCACGTCACTTTAGTCGGGTTTAGTGTAGGTTTAGTAACTGAATGGTTTAAACACAATCTATAAATAGTTTATTTTAAGGACCTTTTGAGTTGTAGAACACAAACAGATTGGCGGCATTAGTTTAGTAAGTATTCGAATAAAAGTAGTTTTTCAACCTCTGTACCTCCTGAGTTACATATAAAAAGATTCAACTGCATGTGAAAATGTGGAGTGAAAACTTCCTCCAATTTTCTGCACACAGAAACTTTTTCAATAACCCGGGTCTGTAAAGTTTGTGCCGTGATTAAAACCTCACACGAAGGGTTTCTGTGTGTAGTCATTACATCCAACCAATGGTTAGAGTTTGTTTTCTGTTTGGGAGGGAGACACAAATTTGTAGCTTATTTTCAGTTGTGTGTGACTTCTGATTTCTGTCCTTAATATCGTTAAAGTTTTGAGTTTAAAACTAGAAATGTAACAACGCCGAAGTTTATTTTTAAGAAGGGGCCATTTTATCCGAACTGAAGCTTGACTGGTCTGCTAGTTATATGTAAGAAGTTTCGATAATTGTTTCTAAACCTGATGTGTTATTTGAATTTTATTACTTTTTGTGGCGATTTGAAAAAAAAACACAGCATTGAGAAACTTTGGACTAATTTTTAAATAACCTTTATTATTGATTGGTTGAAAATTAAGTGATTAGTTTCAAATCAGCTATGAATTATAAATAGGTGAACTCTCCAAATCATGTACATCATAACTGTATACAGGGTATTCTAATCTGCAAAACAATGAAACGTTCCTACTATGGGTCCTAACTTCTTCATCAGTGTTTGGCAGGAAAGAAGTGTCAGGATAATATTATTATAGTTGTGTTCAACGCTTTTACGGCTATGAAATAAATCAAACAAAATGTTGTTTTATCAGCTGTAAATATTATTCAATTGTTTGAAGGGCATGAACACCTATATGTGAACAGGTTTCATTCACAAACTTACAGCAAGTATCTTCCACATATGTTGTTATTTACTTAGTAACCATACTATCTTTTAATTTCTTAAGTGGAAATTATTGGCAATACTTAACAAAATATTTAAAATACAAGAAGGCCAATACTGAGTGATATTTTTAATCAACGACCACTTTAAACAAACTTGTTGCATGGGAATTAAAATTACCAAAAATTAATATTTACATACAATTGTTGACATATTAGTACAAAAATACATATACAATTGTTGTCAATAATATTTACATACAATCGTGTTTGTCAACAATTGCATATTAATGTTTGTTTTTTCAATTTCCATGTAACAAGTTTGCCCGATGATGACAGCATTGCTGTCGAAAGCGCTTACGGACTAAACATATCACTTTTATTGGCCTTCATGTATTTTAAATATTTTGTTATACTATCTTTTCGTATAAAACTTAAATTGTTGAACCTTTATAAAGTACATGATTTGTTATAGAAAGCTTAAGGTAGAACGTATCTTAGGAAAATAGTAAGATACATAACATGTAGTAAGTAATAACATTTACTTTAGCATATTGCTTATAATACAATATGAATAAACGATGGAAAGGTTTAAGACGGTCCTTTCCAAGAAGTTTGCAGCAAATTTAATATTTCCGCAATAAAGAAAAGAGCACTTCCACGCTGCTCATTCTATTTTCATTCAGATATTACTCCTCCATTGCCTTGCATAATGTTGTTTGTACATACTCGGCTCTCTGAATACTTTTACTTCTTTTAAGTTGATCATATGAAGGCTATTTTAAAATTAAACGTAATTGCAAAATAAATGCAAACCAATTGTAGAAACTGTACAAACTTTATTCATTTATACTTTCATAACCCTACACCCGGTCCCAGTCCGGGGCTCACTACTCCCATAACCGATGAGCGATGGGAGGGCTCTTTCCCATTCTCTGCTCTATCCCTGAAACAGTGAACTTCCTATCCTATACCTGCGGGTAGGTATTCTGACCCAGGGGGACCTTCACTGCTCGGGTGGGTCGGGGTCGCTTCTCCTCTGTCCGGGTATATCCTATCTCCTCCCTCCAACTTTCCCCCAACCCTAAGGTGTTAGGCGATCCGTGCTGATGGGGTGCATGGCGCATGGGAGCATGCGTCTTAACGGAGCCTACAGGATACCAGGCACCCTGTAGTATACTAGCCTTACCCGGCCATTCGGGGCTCTGGTCGGGTGGACCTTTACTCGGTACTCGTGATCTTTTGCAAACTGAAACAAACCTCCAAACCTCACCGACAGTGAGGACTCCACCCTGATGGAGCTGACTGGGGATCTGCCCCGGACAGTCCCATCAGGGAAAACTTGAATCTGAAATCGGCCAGGTCGATGAAGAGATGCTACTCCAGGAGGAGCTGGTAGCAAGTCCAGCGACCTTTCACCAAGGGGTTGCTGGGGACAGGACCAGCGACCAAGAGCAGAAGGAGCACGTTAGTGGAGCGGAGAGGAAGAGGCCCAAAGAACAAAACTTGCCGACGGCACCTGGCTTTCTGCTGCTGAGTGGAGGAAGCGGAAGGGGTTTAAAAAGAAGAAAACAGAAGAGGTGAGGCGGAACTGGGCTCTGGTGACTCCGGTAAGCAGAAGGGACTTCCAAGAGGCTCCACTCAGACAGCTCCCGAGTCGCCGGGCAGAACTACGGCACCTGCACCCGCGTGACGACACGAGGGCTCCAAGGTGCGCAGCGTCGTCAAATCGTCGCCGCAGTACCCCAGTGGCTTGTCAACGTCGGCATCGGGGAGTGCACCCACCGCACCACCTGTGTCCACACCTCAACCTGGTGGTGCTGACGCCTGATCAACAACTCACCGCGGCGCAGGTGCTGACTGCAGTCAAGCTGGTGCTGGTGCCGGAGAATTTCCCGGACGTTAGATTCACGGAGGCGGACGTGCTGGGGCTTCGAGCGGCATTGGCAGACGAGATATGTGAGGCTCCTGACCCGACGCAGCTGAAGATCTGCAGAAGTTTCTTCGAGAGGAGTCTGCACTCTGGTCTGCGAGAACGAGGTCACCAGAGCCTGGGTCATGCAGACGGCCCCAAGCTTAGAGTGGGGGGTGAAGAGGGGAGAAAGTGGTCGCGGGAGAGTATAAAGACTCATGTACCACCAGGATTCTTCTCAGACCCGGACCCACTTGCTGACAGGGACGTAAAACAGATCCCAGTAGACTGTCGTTGCAAAATGCAGGTATTGCAACAGAAGACTGGAAGGTGGTTAATGACAATAGGGGAAGGATTACCGGACCATCGCCCACACATTGATGACCTTCCACAAAGCACTCAAGGCCAGGGACTGGAAAGTCTACCTTGGAACTGACCAGGTTAGACTCAAGGTCCTCACTAAGGAAGATAAGACTAATGTGCCATTAGATGAAGGCAGGTCCTTCAGTCTAATCTCCAGCACAACAAAGCTGCAACTTCTGTCCTCAATAAAAGGTTCCGGACGGAAGAATTCAACCTAGCACTTATACAGGAACCCTGGGTTAAAGGTTATAAAGTGTTAGGACTTAATTGCCCTGGGCTATTTAGTCTATGCCCCTAGAGTTGAGAAACCACGAACCTGTATGCTTGTCAGTAACAGTCTGAATTGTGTACCTGTGTTTGAGCACTGTTCTAGGGACCTCACCACTATAAAGCTGCTGGCGAGCGACCTAAACAAGCATCTCCTGATATCGTCAGTGTACCTCCCGTATGACGATACCGGAAGCCCACCCTCAAGAGAAGTCCGAAGCCTTGTCGACTTCGCAGACAGGGAGAAGCTCGGGCTTGTGCTTTGCTGTGATGCGAACGCCCACAATACAGCCTCAGCAGCTCGACACCAATAACAGAGGTAAAGCCCTCCTAGATTATATAGTGTCCAACAAACTTGTCATTTGTAATACAGGAAACGAACCTACCTTATAAACAGAGTTCGAAAAGAGGTAATTGACATAACTATGTGTACCCTTCAGTGTCTCACTTGATACATAATTGGCATGTGTCTGGTGAGCCTTCTTCTGATCACAGGCATATAGTATTTAACATGTCCCTCCCAGGTCAGCCGAAGTGCTCTTTAGGAATCCGAGGCGCACCTGCTGGGTGTCATATGAAGAACAACTGGGTGGTAAGTTGGTAACCTGCTCAGGAAGGGTACGTACGCGCAGGGACCTGGACCGTCAGGCTGAGGGTCTTAGGGAGGCGATTGTGTCCACTTTTGAGGCTAACTGTCCTCCTACTGCCCATAAGAACAAAACAGTCAACTGGTGGAACCCTACGCTTGCATCCCTTAGAAAAGAGGTTCGTGCCCTCTTTAAGGTCTCAAGGATAACAGGCTGCTGGGAGGTTTACCACAAACGTTTGACCGAATACAATATAAAGGTAAGACAAGCTAAGAGAGACTCCTGGTATAAGTTTTGCTCTGATATCTCGAAGGAGCAGGAGGCATCCAGGTTACGCAAAGTCCTAGCTAGGAACACATCTCCTGCCGGCTTGCTCAGAAGTCAATCTGGTGAGTTTATAGTCAGCCCAGCGGATACTCTTGGGGTTCTTCTGGACACCCACTTTCCTGGCTGTTTGAATGAAGGGGATGGCCCTCCTGATGCTGTGGGAGCTGCAAATACCATCAGGGCAGGAGCAGCTAGATGTGACTGTTAGCGCCAGTCGCATTGTCACCTATGGCAGAGGTGGGCCCTAAAGACCTTTAGTCCGTTTAAGTCACCAGGAGGAGACGAGATCAGACCGGTTCATCTGCAGATGGCTATGGAGTGCATTCTCCCATTCTCTGCAGGTTGTTCAGAGCGAGTCTAGCTCAGTCACATACCACTTTCGTGGAGACTCACTCGGGTTGTCTTCATACCGAAGGTAGGCAGGGTAAGTTATTCGAACCGAAACTTTCGCCCGATCAGTCTTATGTCCTTCCTACTCAAGACTCTAGAGAAGATCGTGCTGAGACATGTGTGGGACACGGCTCTGGTCAGGTATCCTCTCCATGCCAATCAGCATGCCTACATTACTGGAAGATCGTGCGACTCAGCGCTGCATCACCTGGTATGTAGAATCGAGAAGTCCCTTCATGACAAGGAGATCGCACTGGCAGCTTTCCTTGACATTGAGGGAGCCTTGATAACACTCGAACATCTGTCATCGAGAACTCTGCTATAAGGCATGGTATTGATGACATCACATGTAAGTGGATATCCAGTATGCTGAGAGGGAGGATTGTTACTGCCTCCCTTCTAGGTGTCAGCAGAACAGTAAGTACCACTAGAGGTTGTCCTCAGGGTGTTCTGTCACCACTCCTGTGGAATTTGGTGGTGGACGAGCTTATCAGGGTAATCAATGACAGCGGGTGTATGCACAGGCTTACGCGGACGATGTCGTGATACTGGTAAGTGGCAGATTTGAACCCACGGTAACTGAACTCCTCTGGGGCTCTGCACAGGGTGAGCATCTGTGGGTTGGACTGCGGGTTAATCCACAAAACTACTATTGTCCCTTTCACAAATCGGCGCAAGCTTCAAGGACTTGGGCCGGTCGTCATGGAGGGAGTACAACTAGAACTCAGGGACCAGGTCAAGTATCTTGGGGTCATATTGGACAAGAGACTCACTTGGCTGCACAGGTAAAACGAGTCATCGATCGGGGAAAGCAGTACCTCATGGCTTGCAGAAGAGTAGTCGGTCGCTCCTGGGGTCTGAAGCCTAAGATCATGCTTTGGCTTTATACTGCTGTGGTAAGGCCAGCTCTCACGCACGGGTTATCGTATGGTGGCCCAGAGTCCGCTGGGACGGCGGCGGCCGGGCTTGCAAGCGTCCAGAGACTGGCGTGCTTGGCCGTCACAGGTGCCTTTGTCAGCACACCTGGTGCCTCTTTGACTGCTGTCTTAACATCCCGCCACTCGACATATTTATCAGGTCAGTAGCGAGGAAGTGTGCATATCGTCTTCAACGTGGCCAGACGTGGAGGGGGTTCGTCCCTATGGCCACGGCAGAATAACTTCTGGTGGAGAACAATGTCCTGGACATGTACTCTGACGAGATGAAGGTATGTTACCCTTTCCAAGCCATTCAGGATCACTATCCCGGGACGTCAGGAGTGGCTGCCTAATGGCAGGCCTATCCCTCGGGCTCAGATGGAGTGGTACACCGATGGTTCTAAAGGTGAGAAGGGTACTGGGGCTGGCGTATGGTGCAGAGGCCCTAGGATGGAAGCTTGTATCTCCATGGGAATGCATCACTCAGTGTTTCAGGCTGAGGTTACTGCAATACTATGGTGTGCTCAGGAAACCTTAGACTTGGTTATAGAAACAAGTCTATCAACATTTTCTCGGATAGTCAAGGTTCTAATGCTCTAAATTCCTGCGAATTTAGGTCCAGGTTAGTGGGACTGCTATAGTACACTTCTCTCGATTGGGTACGCTCAACATGGTCACCTTGTGTTGGGTACCAGGACACTCGGGTATTGAAGGTAATGAAGGTGCAGACGCATTAGCTAATAATGCAGCAATCACAAAGCTAGTGGGACCCCAACCTTTTTGTGGAGTTCCCAGTAGTGCAGTCCATCAACTCATCAGAGCGTGGGTAAGAACGGAGCATGAAAGGACGTGGCAGCTTATTCAGGGCCATCGAATGAGTAAGTTGGTTCTATCTCAACCCTCCAGCACCATAGCATCAGATCTGCTCCACCTCAAGAGGGACAGACTGCGGCTGATAATCGGACTCATCACTGGTCACTGTGGCCTCAGGTTGCATTTACAGAGGTGTGAGTCTTTGACGGGGTCCCAGCATGCAGGAAGTGTGGCCTGCATGATGAAACTGCTGAACATATTCTCTCGACTGTCATGGCCTGGAGCAGGAAAGAACGGCTACTTTGGTGAGATGACTAAGGGTGGTAAGTTAGCGGAAGAGGGACT
This sequence comes from Matsumurasca onukii, assembly GCA_018831715.1. NCBI lineage: Eukaryota > Metazoa > Arthropoda > Insecta > Hemiptera > Cicadellidae > Matsumurasca > Matsumurasca onukii. The sequence goes on from CM032061.1 coordinate 43,694,998, forward strand.
GTGAGAAAGATTTCGGAGTTCTTAGAGCTCACAAATCTTTTGAGTAGTATCTCACACCAACATAAGGAGCGCAATAAGTCCTAAGGGCTGACGTGCATCAGGATCAGACCGCCCCTTCTCCAATTGTAAAACTGTACAAACTTTATTCATTTATACTTTCATAATAAAAACATCCAGATTACATCTTATAGAACTCAAATTTGGCTTGAATTATCTTTCAGTTTGTAATTCAAATTTTAGGTAAGTTACGGCCGTTTCGGGCTATCAGGCGAAATACTACAATCAAGATTTTAAAGACGCTGGTCTGACGACGAGAGCCCGTTGTCTTCGAAATGACAGAAATCTATGTGAGGAATATTTGGATTACCGACTGAAAGGTAATTTAAAATATCTAGTTTAAACTGTACTATGATATATTAATGATAACATTAGTAGCTCGTTACCTTATGTTATAAACGAAGACACACGAGTTTATACACTGGTACATAACGTTCCGGCACTAACAGTTCATAACAAAAGTGAAGGCAATTCACTTTTAACTTGCTTTAGTTCGCATAACGCCAAGTTACGCGCAATCTTTAAGCTAAAGACGACAAAACTCAAACCAGTCAATATTTGTTGTAGTGGCCTTTCACCAACTAGCTTACCTGAGAATTTATTGTAACGGGATAGGGAATATGTTTTAAGTTAACAAATCATTTAAAAGGCAAATATGTCAAGCTCACTGTCAGATTAACAACTACTTAGGAAAGTCAACGTCGTATAATTTACACTATAGGGTTTCATTTCTTTAGAAAAGTGTAAATGCACGAAGACAACCTAACCTAAAACCTTTGCTCGTATAACCTCAGTTATACTAAGAGAAACTTCACTATACACTCTCTTGTTGTTACAACCTATTGAAAACAAACCGTAGTAAAATAAATATTTGTTGATAAATAATCCGTGTATTAATAGCTCTTTTATATACAAATTGAGTACTAACACCTTTAAAATTTGTTGGATTAGCTCACTTACAAAGGGGTACCAAACGTTGACTCATGCTTCCTGAAATAGTGTTTAAGTAAATTTATTCCAGTAGCATGTAGTAGGAATTTAAATATTCAGGAATATACACAGACGAGAAGAGAAGACATCTGTTGGTATAGTTTACTTCTACCGAGGCAACTCTTGGTCCCAACCTCGTACGGGTAAGTGAGGTTACATATTTCATGAGCTAAGCTAGAGGAAAACTGCTCATTCTTATGTTACGAGAAAACCTCTAAACCTCCTGTGGAGTACACGTAAGGTTCAGCGTCATTTATTTCACAAGATCTACATAATGATTATTTTTTCCTATGAATGAGAGTTTGGTAAAAAAGGTGGTTTTAATTATCTAAAAACAGTAAATTTCATCCGATGTTGATGAAATTTGAGATATATGTATGTTTATTACATATATCCATTAACACAAAATTACAAAAGTTCATTGATTCTTTTCGAAATGGCGGCCAAAAAGTAATTTTTCGCTATAACAATCTTATTAGTAGTCCGATTTCAATAAACTTTCAAATACATTTTACCTTCACGATGTGTTATAAAGCTTGGTACAAGAACACGAGCGAGTTTGAAGCCGAAGGCCGAAGCAAGGCTGTCAACGGAATGAATAAGAGTAACGAATTGCAAAGGAAATTCTATTCACTCATGCAAGCGGTGCTTTAGCGCTTAGCTGCTTGTCGGCCTGGTTCTTATATTTTTCGTGGAATACACGTAAAGTTCAGTGTCATTTATTTCACAACGTCTACATAATGATTATATTTAGTTTTGTAAGGATAAAACAAGAAATTGCAAAATCAAGTTAATGAGTCAATAATAATTATTTTCTTACCTTGGCTAATTAGTTACTAATCCAATACTTGTTTCAAAGTACAATAATTATTATTACAAACTTGATCGTGCTGTTCTCCTTGACTAATGAGTGGTTGAGGTCATGTTTCAAAACCAAGTTTGAGGTTTCTTGTTAACTCTTGTCTGCAGCTTTGAGAACTTTCTTTTGATTTCTTGCAACCTAAGTTCTGAGGGAAAACACAACTCCTCATTGAAACACATTTAAACAAAATATACGTATAACACGGTCAAAACAACTATGCATCGAGGTTAATATTAAAATGGCCCAATCGATCGAGTTTCAACTAATTTAGTTAGGAGTCAGAATATATCTGTTTCATAACAAACACTTTTGACTCCTACAAGTCCACGCAGTTCTAAGGTTAACTAGTGTATTACAAACGAGTAAACCTAAAGTAAACTTAGGTATTGTGTGCTAGATCGATAGTTTTATGGACGCCATAGAACACGTGATTTATCATAATTTATCAATCATAATTTAATTGAGTTGCTGTGTAAGTACAATTTACAATAGTGGCCGGAAATTCCTAAGAAGGCTCCTTTAGTTGATTTCATAATACACAAGTTCCCATTCATAATAAAGTTTAATTTCCGTACTTTACGAATACTATTTTTATTTAAGCATATGCTACAGGTTAACATGTTTAATCTTTCCATTTCATGGATTTATAACTTTAACCTAGTTTTGGTGGTCAAAAGTAAACAGCTTAAGAACTATTTGTACCGATTGGTTGTCAATATCCAAATTATTGTTGGTTAGATAAATCTTCATAAAATGTCAGAGTGATGAATGCTAACAAAAGGCATATTGTGATGTGTCAGCAGTGGTTTCTGTAGTTTCATTCTAAACCTAGTACATAACATCTGTTCACTATTTGCTGTATCATAAATCTGATTCAGATTGGACCACTTCTCGGTATTACCTTGTATATCTAATATACAAGCTTTTGTACTTGTACTGTTTATATTGTAATATTTCCATGTCAATTTGAATTTTTGTATTTTAATGGTTACATATTTTGAAAAGTGCTTTAGTAAAATTGCATGTCTCTCTAGTCCAGCAATAATCCCTGTAACAATGCTCTGATTAAAACTACAGTAATCGTGTGAAATCCCAAAGCTTCACCTATGAAGTTATTCTTGTGAGTGTTTATTTGTCTTTACAATAATTTTAATTGGAAAATTAAAAAGAAACATATTAATGGTGTCAGGTGTGTAATTTAGAACAAATGATGAACAATGCAACGCCGTTAGGTAAAATTATTTGACGTATTAAAATGTTTTGAGGGTTACAGTTTATAATTACATATATTTGTTTTACTGTACACATTAAAATGACAGTGAAGCAAAAGTTCAAGCAATCATATGGATGCATCGGAGAATTGGCAAACCCTCAGCAGTAATTATATGATGGCACAAACTACACAGGTGTCCCTTGTGTATACCGGGAATCGTCGCTTTTCTACTGTGAAATGCCAATTTTAGCTCTGTTACGAAATGTGCAAAAATGGATTGTCCTCAGCCCTCACTGAATTTAAGTAGTTTCATACCGCCTGCGTAAAGTTCGAGTGGAGAATACCAATATTTGTACTTATATGGTATAAGTCCAATAAGGCTTTGACAAATTGATCGTTTTCTGAAAACAAAACAACAAACAACAACAAACGAATTAAGATGATTGTTGACCGGGGAGGGAGGAGGGTGGGGATGAATTATCAGATCATCTTGAAGCAAGTGTGGACTTTAATATACAGTGTATTAATTTATATAATATAAATTATAAAGGATTTCAGACGAGCCAGTAGACCTAAAGAACACCCAAGAATTATAGGAAAAAACTTCATTTATCTAAATGTAGGGAGTTACTTAAGCCGTAAATCATGGATTCGAATCTTATTGTCTTGGCATGTTAGGGTAAGTCATTTTATCCATCACGGGAGAGCAGGTTAGATCCCCTTTGTGGCCCAGATCTCACAAAATAATGAGCTGTTCCAAAAAGCCGTGATCGTGAGAATTCCATAAACGTTCAATTCGAACATTCTCAAAAGGACCACCTTTCAATAATTTGCTATGTGAAATTATAGCGTGTTGGATACAAAAGCTAGGCATTTAAAAACGGACCGCTTTGTTGTCTTGTCTACATCACTTCCAGTCGTTAGTTATTGCAATTTGAAATAAACTACCTCTTCTCGTAAGCTTTATTGTGAATTATTTGACTCTTACACGGAAAAGTTAGGTAAGTAATTAGTGAGCGAGGACGCAATTACTATGAAACTCCCTTTCACGATAGTTAGAAAACTAGATACAGGATCAAAAAGCATTCGGTTCGTTTTAAATGCCTAGCTAACAGTACGCAACACGCCAGACGTGCTCATAACACAAGTCACATCACATTAAAATGTTCTTGTGTTTCGTTATTTAGATGACTTTAAACCAATATCAGAATTAGTTTTAATGTGTTTATAACAAAATAAAGGGTGTTTCGAAAAACCGAAATTCTCACATTGAAAGCCGTCACTAATATTAACATTTTGTTATATGTTTTCACAGATATTCTGTACATTTAAAAGCTTTTCAGTGATGTATGACATAACCTATTCTTATTTGCCAAAGCACCAAGATTCGAACCTATGACCTACAGTTCTAGGCACATCCGGTTTGCTAAGATGGTTGAAACTATTTATACTGTAATCCTCAGGTGGCCTGCATTACATATAATCAGTCCTCTTTCGTTACTGGGTTTCATAGTCCTTTACATTATTTTTTTGTACTGTTCGGAAATATAAGAAAAGACATAAACGAGAAACATAAATAAGTAGGTAACCTCCGAACTAAAAATATGTACAGTATTAATATTAAAACAATATACAATGGAATTGTTCAAAACGCCTTACTGCTTCAATTACTCATTCCATGTCAATCGCTGCCTTTGTTTAGCAATAATAAAAACAATAAATTGATATCGGAGTGAAATACGTTCAATTGCGTTTGATTAATTGAAAATACAAACAATTCCAGCAATGTTCAATGAAAGGGAAAACTGAAAGTTCTTCAAATCGAACAATGTTCAATACACACAATCAACGAGTTGAACCGTTATTACTTTGATTTACCTTCTGAATAAGCAATTAGTTTGCGTTGTTTGAGTTTTGTTCGTTCCGTTCTAAATCCAGTAGATATTAACTAAATTTTAGACAACTTTATCAGCTAGCTGGTTTTGGCTGGTTTCTAATAGCAAACTGTTTAGTACCGAACTAACTACCACAGGGTTCGACTTAATTGGTGAAAAATAGCGCTAAAGCGCCACTGGAATGAGTGAAGCGAATCTTTTTGCAACTTTGGTAGCTAATTAAATCTCTAATTCACTACGATCATAACCTCACTTCGGGTCTTTTGCCTAAGATTCACATGTTGTTTTAATGCAAGTTTTAAAACGTTTCACGAATGGAAACTCAATTTAAATGTTTATATTAAAATCAGACTAGGCTACATATTAAAAGTACAAACCCTAACTCACATGGACACTATTTATAACAGTGACGTTGCTGAACTGCAAACCTCTGCATCGTCACTTTTTCCATACTGCTGCGCACCCTGTATTTAAAGTTATTCATAATAAAATCAATCGAAACATAGAAATGTATTGAAACATGTGTTTTAATCTACTTCCAAATCAGTTTGAAAAGACATTTTGTTACTTTCCTACTAGGCTGATTAGAACTCGATGCGCTGGAAGAGCTCTTGATGAGGAGCAAAGTGCTTTGAATTGCACATTGAATCGACTGACCGAGAGCTCGTTTGGCTTGCTGATTCAACGCATTTGAGGGGATTCTAAATATAAATTGTCAAGGGGTCGTTAATAAAGAAACAAAGTAAAACATAGATAATATGTCGTAATAAGATGCCCATTAAAATCAGGTAATAATATGAGGATATCAGAACAGATGAATTCATGTGTCCAATTAAATTAGAAAAAGATGCGGAACGGCCTTGAATGCAGTTAAGGCGTGGAACGGTGGTATCACTGATCACCAGTTTTTTTAGTTAATTAATGTTATCTTTGTTTCGTATCATCATAGGACACCACGCCAAAACACCCTGCACTATTTCAATCATTCGGCTAATTTTCTAGCTAATCAAAATGAATAGAAACGAATTTGGTCATCGTAAATATTATATAACCTTTGGTTTCAACAGAAGGTAAAAGGAAGCCAAACAGTGGTGTTGGGTTAACCTCATTTGCATTAACCAAAACCGAGCAATGTGGGCCGGGATACTCTGTGAGCACTATTATGGGTGGTGGGGGGTTGTGTGGTAGTGGTGGGGGTGGTGGTGGGGAGTTGCGCATGTGTCAACTCTCACCCCTCACTCACTCACAAGTTTATGTTGTTCAGTTTGTGCTCTTCTGTGAAAGTAGCCGGCTCTACCTGACGGATGAAAAGAGAACCACTCATGCTCTCTGCTTACCAATGTAAGTTTACTTTTAAATCAACATATTATGTATAGTTAAAGTAAAATATTTTTTTTTTAAGTACGATAATTTTTTCTAAAAAATAGGTAGTATTTATTACGAAGAAAAGTGAACTTAAACAAAAGTTGAATTGTGTGTTTAAAAGTCAGGCATTAATTGATTGAAAATCATGAAAATAAAAGAAGCGCATAACCTTAAAAGTTAGTTTCCACTTTGTACGCAGCTTTGGAAATACATTAATTTAAAATAAAAATATGACGCTACACGTGATGCAGTTTACATAGGTATAATGTTAGTTTGTAAAAACCTTAATGTACTTACAAATGACTTGGGGAGTTGTATAATACGAGTCATAGTATAATGTTAGTTTGTAAAACATAAGATTAAAACTCGTAAAATAAAAATTAATTTATCTAGTAACGTACTCCAAAGACTAATTTCAGAAAATAAACATTACTACTAGAAAAAGGTTGGCAATGGTCTAAAATTAGTTTAAAATAGTTAAATATATCTTAAACATGTTTATTTTAGCGTTCTATTTAAACAGCATAACATTTGATTTATTGTGCTTTTCAACAGTAGACAAAATAAGACATCAGACAAACTAGTTTACAAAAGCTTTGTCAATATAATTATTTAAAGGTCACACAGTCTTAAATAACAAAAGTAAACACTGTTTAGTGATAAGTTTATAAGATTTGCATACGTGAAGTCCTAAAATAACTACAACTTTACAAACGCACATTAAAAACTTCAATCAAGCTATGAGATAGAGTAGTTTAACTGGATTGATCAGCGGCACAAATCACGTCAGTTATATGGTCTAAAAGAATCGAATGTGCATGTTTGCTACGAGTATTACAGTTTGATTCCATTGTTTACTGTCAACGTCAGCACATTTAATACGGGCTACTATTTGGAAAAACTGAACAGAGCCAGTATAAAATGAGAGCCAGTAAACGAAATTATCTTAAAATGGTTTTATATTTTCTTTCGTCAATCAGAACCGAAATTAATACATATAGGGTAACCGGTTTTATTTAATTTTAACCACTCTCAAATCCTCTAATACATTAATCTTCATCAGTTGCTTGGACATCGTCATAATCGCACATAACAAACACATACCTTTCACGTGTGTGGTTATAACGACGTCCAGGACACCAAGTGACTAATGAAGATCACGGGACCAGAAGATTAGAGAACTTTTTGAATTAAATTGAAACTGGTTGTCCTGTATAGATCAATTTAGGTACTGATTGATGAAGGTAAAAACGATTATATGTCTTAAATTAGCCCAAAAGTTACGAAAACGCAATGTTTGAAATTATCTTATTCTAGGAATTGAAAAAAATCATATTTATAAAACTAATTTAGTCTTATTGTTACAGTTGTCCTAAATTATGAATATACTTTCATTGAACCAATACACGTTTTTATTTGCAACTCAAACAACTATGAATATGTATGCCTACATTGAATGTTTTTGATTATTAGAGGCTGTTCTCATAAAAATGATCAACAAATGAAAATATTAGAATATCAAGGGATTGAAAAGAATGTTACGGCCACTCATGTGGTTAATAATTTCCTGAAACTATTTTCTTTGAAAGCAATGGTCTTCTTTAAAAGTATTGATTTATTTTGAGTTAAATTATTCACATCTCAAATTTTGATTTCACTTGTTTTCTGTAAAGTTTTAACAAACTAGCTTTTTAGAAACTTACAATACAATATTATAGGGTCAACAGACTAATATTTGAAGCCAAAAGGCCTGGCCAAGTCAAAAATCTAGATTTAATAAGGAAATCACATGTATAAACTAAAATGTGTCATCGCTTTATACCAACGGGACTTTTCAATTTTAATGAAATTTCTAATTACTGCACATATATTATTAGCGAAAGCATTATAATTTTGACGTAAAAGCATAATAGAAATTTGTTCATGGACGACCCAGAATAATCATTGATTTATTTTAGGAAGTGTAAATAGCAATTCAAAGTTAAACAGTTACATCAATCTCGTGATGCCATTATCATTTGTCTTAGTTAAATAAATCAAGCCCATTGTTGTTCAATATATCTTTGTTCTAACTTGTTTAATGTACGTATCCAGTCACTTGAATGATATATACGTGCAGCTCGTCCCACACTACATTAGTAAATTAAACGCATTAGCATAACTGTTTGCCACAGAAACAATACCTTCTATTGTGAGCTAGAACACTATTCATCGATATTAAACAAACAAGTTTCAGGTATTTAGCAATTTACACACTGGAGCTACAGTGTTAGCTTTTTATAAAGAATCCATTATTAAATATGACTTAACATAACATAACATTTATTGTCAGTGTACGATAATGAATTGTTTGACTAATGCTTCTTTTAAGAATAGAATGATAAAATAGAATAAATATAAAATAAATATCATGACTTGTATATAGAATATATGGAATTCACTATTCTGTGGTTTAATAGCCATAACGCTTACCTATTATATCCTAATCAGCTCTAAGGTTTTTATTCAAGACTCTGGAACGTGTGAGCCGTAAACTTTGTACTTAATAGTAACTTTGTAACTAAATAACTTTGTAACTATTAATACAACAGTTAAATCCTTTTAGGTTGTCAAAAGAAGTAAAACTTCAAAACTAGACTTTTGAAATTTAGAGTACACCTACTGTAAAAGAATTCCAGTTTTGAAAATTCTACATTATATTCAACAGCTGGTAACTTCGCAGCAAACAGCTGGAGAATAGCTTGAAGAGGGTAATTAAATTAATGTATTGGAAGTTTAATGCAGTTTATTTGCTTGCAATGATTGACAGAAGTTTGTTTAATGAAATATTGTTAACGAAGTTCCGAGAAAGCCCGTGTGAATGGAAACAATCAACTCATGTTAATTAGTTGTCCCGATTGTTTACTGTTCAAGATTTTATTTCATATTAAATAAGTTATGATTACACTTTTATTATTTTTTGCATTGATTTATTAGAAATGTGTTTTTGACGAGGGGAGTACTTCCGAGTTTGAAGTACTATTGCGGACGTTTTCAGCTGTTATTGAACAAGAAGAAGGCGACGTTTGAGATATGCAATCTGATTCCGTCTTCAGATGGGAAATAACTGACACCATAACAAAGAATATTGAAAATGAGTTGGGATAAAGTAATAAATTTATCGTATAATACTTTCCACCGGAAGACGAGATCAGATTGCAGATCCCAAAACGTCGTCTTCGTCTCGTTCAATAACGATGAAAATGTTTGCATTAGTAGCATTAGTATTTCCAACTCAGATGTTCTCCTATCGTCAACATCGCACTTTAAACAAAGAATTGTTACCTTAACGTCTACTGTTGCTTAACGTTTTGGAAGAAATATATGCTTATGTCCTTATGTTTTAGGAAGACGGAATCGGATTAGATAGCCCAAAATGTCGTGTTCTTCTTTTTCATAACGATAGAGAACGTTCGCAGTAATATATAAAATTCATATATGAAAAGTTTAAATAAAAGGAAATGGAATAAAATCTCAAGCGCTACATTAATATTATGCTGTTTCAGATAAAAATAACATTAATAATTAAGTACGAGTACATGTGAAGGTCAGCTAAAACCACAGCAAATGTAGTTTCCATTTAAAATAATTAGAACAGTTTTGTAGTCAATTTCAGAAAAAAAACAAATGTCTGTATACATAGGGATAAATTCAGATTTGAAACCTGGTGTGGTATCACGCAGCTTTGACCATGAACGTTAAATAACTTTTACATAACAATGAACAGTAATATAAGTAGCATATTCCTCGTTATATTGACCTCGTTCATAAAATTGCTGTTTCTTACAAAACACCGAAGCAAAGGAAAACGTAAGATACTAGAGATTAAATATAAACTATGCAACTGAAACTGACAGCTGATTGTAGATACTGAGAACTGAGCAAACTGTTAACTGTTGAATTTCTCAAAATACTAAATTCTCGTATAAGTCTGAAAATCTTAAAGATTACTAAGTAAAAATTAATTTTAACGTGAAACTGACCGTACTGTGTAAACATACTAATAATATTGGAAAGCATGGTATAAAGATGGTAAAAGATCGGTTTTCAAGGGGTTAAGATAGTGAGAGGTTTGATTGAGAGGTTTATCAGGAAAAGCTGGTCCACCAGAGACTAAGGCAGATAGACACAAAAGTAAGTTTTCCTCCTTTGTTTTCTTTTAGATACCCAAACTACAGCCACGTCCATAGAAAATAAAACAAAGGACTTCCTCCTCTTTGTTTGAAAGTTTCAGTGTTCTCTCGATAGCAAGTAGACAATTTATTTGACGACATTTGTGACCAACAACATTTATTGCCTTTAACTACAGCATGTAAAGTGACACAATTTAACTAACTGTCATTCAACCAAGTTATTTCAACCTTAAAATATATAAGTGCAAACGGTTTTAATTTTGTTATTACGTATATGAGGGAAAAGCTATTATTCATTATTCATAAAATGAAACTCATTATTTATAAATTTTGGGGATAGGGACTGATTTTGGTCGCAACTTATCTAAAACAATTCAATTTCTAAAACGAGGTACTTTCATAAAATTTAAAATACCATAGGCATTAAATTATAACTTTACTTGTTTTATCTTCTTGTAATTACTACATTAAAGGATTCCTAATCCTTTGGTCCTTTTTTATCAAATAACATACGCTTACGTTTCAGCCATTTAGTGTCACCTGTATACGGGTTTAACAATTACAAAAACTTAGTTTGCTATGAAAGGTTTTTAAATTAAATAAGGTACTGAACGTCAAATGTTTGAACTTGAATACGATCCTTACCTTCTGAAAAAGTGCTAGTTGGGGAAACCTTTGGGAGTAGATATATTCTTAGGTTTCGTCAGGGTTGAAATAAACGTTCTCCGTTGGAATGAACTAGCTTTTCTTTTCATTTAACACTAATACAAATCTCACGTACACCAGTGGTCTTAAGTATGCATTCTTGTATTGTGTTACACTATTGGCTTTACTAAAGACACTTCTATTTGACTAATAGCATCAGAAACTATTGACAAGTTTTGATGCATAATATTACACTATACAATGGCCAATTTACGGCCTATGAATAATATTTCCTCCAATAATATGGTAACAGAACTTATGTTTTGATTTTCAGGTGATGATAGTATGAAGTGTTTGGACAGCAAAGAGGTAAGCCAATAAAAAAATCAAATTCATTTTTTAAATCAAGATTTGAGTTCATTATGACATGGAATATTATACAATTCTTTGAATAAATATCAATAAAATAAAAGGTAGCTCGCGCTTGAGACAAAGTGCAATATTGTTTGAAGAGTTTCACACATGGAATGAATATGGAACAATAAATACTTTAAGGGTTTCATTCGAAAAGAGTTTAGTTTCCTGTTGGATATAAACGAAATATCCGTGCCTCCTGCCAGTGGGGGTTGTTTTATTTATGGGTTTCATTTATAAATCTAACTTTGATATTAGCCTATTTTAATCTGTGGGTTTAAATATGGTTGACAGATATAAGATAGTTAGTAGTTTTTTTAACTTTGTAATTTAACCGACTTTAAACGACTTAACTAAATGTATTAGTGTCGTATTGAAGTACACCACGTTTGGTTTTGAACTCAAATCTAAATTGCTTCTATTTAACGTATAAAATATTATTAAACTCAATGAAATTCCTTGTACTGAATGCACTACTTACGTATAACATTCGTCGTAGTTCATCCAAGCATAGACGCCAACCCTTCTAACGAATTATGTCCTCTTAACTTGTCAACTCCAACGCTTTCCGGTTAATTGCTATACAAAACTATAAAACATGTTATACACATAAAAACATTTTATACTATATAAAAATATTAAAACTAAAGAGGTGAGTAATATTAGACAATTTAATATAATTAAAATTATATATTCATTATACGTGGGCTATGTTAACGAACACATTTAGTTTCCTGGAGTCCTTGATAAAAGCTAATGTCACTCAAACTAAAATAATTAATGTTTGTCTGATTGTTCATTTAGTTAACTGCATGTTAATGAACTGAAAATTGTTCGTAATTAATTATTATGTAAATGCTCTATACTTGCTAAACGCATGTCTGTGTGTATAGTAATTATATGGCAGGTTGTTATCATTCTTTGCACGCCTATAATACTTCAAAATAAATAACATTTCACAATTCCATTCCTCAATATTATCGCAAATAAATTCTTGAAGCGGAGATTATTGGCAAATAGTAAATAAGTACTTAAAATGGAATTTTTGTGTTAAATAAGTAAATAAGTATTTTATTGCGTATAAACATTTACAATAAATTTATCGCATCCGTCAATCTTTGTGTATCTAAAATTTTCTTTTCATTCTTACATCTAAATCCCATTCAAACATACAGTTTTTGTCACACTCACTCTTTCCCATACATTCGAATGTAACCACTCTAGCCCCTAATGAGTTAGCTAATAATAGGGTCTCCCAATTGAATGCCATAAACTCGACTGTATCACAAAATTCTTGAGAAATAAGAATTGTTTTAAGACGAGCTTTGAATGCCTAAGGTCCAGGGGCATTTTTGAACGAATTTGGTAGTCTGTTGACGAAATGAACTCCTGCCTAGGAAGGCAAACTTTCATGAACTACCGTTCTGTGTCTCTCAGTTCGGTAGCTGTCCCTGGCTTTAGTTCCATAAGAGTGTACGTCTGTACCTCTTATAATATTACTTTTTGATTTGAAAAAGAGACACGTCTCCAAAATGTAGAGGCAAGGTAGAGTCAACAGTTGTAGGCTTTTGAATGCTTCTCTACACGACTCTCTCCTTCGCAATTTGGCGATTATTCTGACTGCTCGTTTTGAAGAATAAAAGTCCTAGACCAATTTGTTACTGTGCAACCTCCCCAAAAAGTCAATCCGTAGGATAGGTTTAGGTAAATTACTCCGTAATACGCCGTCATCCGTACCTGAGTTGGGCAGTATTCGGACAGTTTCCTCAAAACATAAATTCCTGAGGATAGTTTTGAGCAAACGTGGTCTACGTGAGTATTTCAAGTTTAACCTCGATCAAGGTGTATTCCAAGGAATTTAGTTGAGTAGACCTCTTCGATCTCAGTGTCATCCACTGTTACTGTGGGACTATCTGAGTCGTTGTTTCGAAGACAAAAATTTAATGAAGTTGGATTTTGATGAATTTGTTTTGAGATTGAGCTCGTTGAAATGTTGAATTGTTCTATTGAGCTCGACAAAAGTCACGATTTCGAGTTGTTTGATGGAACTCGCTTTAAAACAGAGAGTCGTGTCATCAGCGTACTGGACGATTCGCCCTTGTTGTACCGCTGAACTGGCATCGTTGACATAGATCAAAAAGAGCAACGGACTGAGTATAGAGCCCTGAGGTACTCCATATCTAAGACATTCCTCCCCTGATCTGACATCTGAAATTCCTACAAATTGCTTTCAGTTACAGAGAAACGATTCAAGCCACCTGAGAGGCACTCCTCGAATCCCATAATTCTGATTAGGATTCGATGATCAACACAGTCAAAAGCTTTCGATAGATCAAGAAATACACTTAGCGTATCTTTTTGACCCTCGATTCTCTCAACTATCAGCTCGACTAGACGCCGAAATGAGTCCGTTGTCGATTTACCACTTCGAAACCCGAATTGGTTTGGTGATAACAGATGATTCTTTTCTAAAATTTCAATGCATCGGGTGAAGAAAGCTTTTTCAAAAATGTTGCTTAAGATAGGTAGAATTGAGATGGGACGATAATTTTGAGTGGAGAAAAATCACCTTTCTTGAAGATCGGTGTGACCTTTGCAATTTTGAGAGATGATGGAAATGTTCCAGAGTGAAAAGTTAAGTTGATCAAATGCTCAAGTGGAGCCGACAAATGCTTTGAGCACTGCTTAAGAAGTCACGTTGAAATGTGGCTTGTTTTTTAAAAGTACTTTACTATCGCAAAGATTAATTTCCAACATACCGGTTATTATAGGGGGTTTATAAAATACTACTTGTGATTCGTAAATTTATTGTGAAAAATCCAAACGATTTGATTTGAACCATTAAACTAGATTGCCAGCTTGAATTGGCTTTTTATATTCACACGTATTACAGTACAGTTTGGTTCTTTTTACTTCGAGTTTTTACATTTAGAATACGTGAAACCAATTTCAGGTGCATATTTTCTATTTCCACTGGTTGATAACCAACAAAGTTCATTATTTTGCAAACAGTGTTCTTGATTTCACTAAAGCGAACCTTCATTCTATGTGTCACAAGTGACATATGTAGATTGAGATTCCCAGTTTGATTATGATCCATCAAACTTCAACGTGTCATCCATAATAGGATGGTGATGCGCAAAGGGAGAAACTCAAAAGCGTATCAATTTTGTAGTTTTACCGATTAACCTTTCAAATCAAATCAAGTCAGTAGACGAAATACATGATATTGGACCCTTTGTGAAGAAGTCAAAGGGTGGGATGGACTAGATTCACTATATTTTGAAGTTGATATCACGTGAAATACATATCAAATATCCTGCAACATTCATTACTACTTGAAAAAACTAGAAACTATTGGCGCAAGAGAAATTGCATTTAATTGGTTTAGATCATACCTAGAAGACATAATACAATATGTTAATGCTCTATTTATAAAAACGTGGCAATTGTGTAAAATTCACTACATCTGATGAACTCTTGAAGCCATTTTCGGATAAAAGAACATAGTTTTCTGACAATATTTCTCTGTTTATAACTATTCAAAATCTTCAGAATTTAAAAATTGAATAATACATAGACCTCAAGTAAGAGTATACTAGAACTTCAAAGGCTTTTTGATGGCAAGACCACTCAAAATTAGTAGTGGTAACCAAATTCATAGTGTTGACTTATTTTATTTATACAGTATGTTGTTAATTATTGTCAATGCAAAGCTTTTATGTTCATGGCTATAAAACATTATTTATTTATCATATATTGTTTACTTTTCAAACCATTGCGCACGATGAACTAATAAATTATTCTTATTATTCTTTATAAGTCCTAATTAATTGTCGCCTGGATCTGCTAAACATATTTTGTATTCTGCGAATTTAATAAATAAACCTATTTAAAAACATCAAACATCACAAATAGCTTGGGATACTTCGGTCTTATTGTGGAGTACCACTTTCAATAACTAATTGGCTGAAAAAAATAACAAAAATTATAATAATAAATATTACAATAAATTGAACAGCATTAAACTTTAGGATCTGCAACCAGTCCTAAAGAAGTCACTTTGATAGTGTCACAGCAGTACAAACCCAACATTTTGATAGTCCATTTTATATTCTAGTACATAATTATACAACGGCACTAAACCTGGAGTTAATGTAGCCATAAGAAAACATTCACAGTCTAACAATTAAAAGGAATTTTAGGAGATGAAGAAACGTCCAATAGCTAGTTACAACATTATAAGATAATTCTTCAGCTTCTTTAAATGGAAGATTCACTACACAACTGGGCTCACAAGTTTTGAACAGGGAGGGATGGGACTTATCCTGTATCCCTCGTAGCACTAATGTAAACATCTACGTAGTGAGTTGAACCCCTTTTAACCTGTATTCTGTAACAGATTTTCGTTATTTTGTTACATAACAATAACCTGACTTAGCCTACATATGTAATATTTGTCATTTTGCGTTAAAAAGTGCTAAAGTTGCCTTTTATTCCCAGGAAAATAAAAGTTTGTTGTGATGATATTTTACTCCCATTTTAATGATATTTGTGTGACATAGACATCAGCTGTTAAAACGAGATTGTGTTGAATGTTAATATTGACTGATAACAGCTGTTTTTTCAAACGATATAAATCAGACTGTTGAGTTGAAAGCGCTGTTTTTTTCAGTTTCTTTATAATATTGAAAATATTTATTTGCTTTAATTCCTTAGTATTATTTGCATCATGTCAAACAGAATCATGCATCAGTGTCTTTTGATCCTCGATCATTTAACCTCCTTGGACGTTAACTTGGCCTCGTATAAAAAGTCACATTAGGACCTAGTGTTGAAATATACTACTAACACTGTTTGGAGTACATTTTAAAGGACGAATAACCGTTTGGAGTTTGACAAGAAAATATATTTTGTTACAATTAATTTAGAATGCCAAGTTAAGTAGACATATGATGCTTGGTAAATGTATTTACAAGACGTTGTTATCAGTGGCTTATCACACTCATGACGTCAACAGGTGCAGCTGAGTCACAGGAAAGACTCGGTGGCAGTGCTGGACAGTTGTGACGTCACGCCGTCAGAAGACCGAGTCCTTACCGGGTCCTCCGGCTACCCCTTCGCCGCTGTCCTCAGGCTCCGAGTCCTTCAGGTACACAACCCGCCACTCAATCTGTATCAACGAGATTTATATGTAAAAAATAAGCACTTATTCAGACATAGACTTAAAACTGCACTAAAATTAGAACAGCTAAACTTTTAGAGTCCCACTGCACAGGGAGTATATCTATCTATCAAATACAAGTACAGGAATAACAGTAACAAGGTATTTTGTACTCAGTACGTGCTGTACTACATGTATGTTTCTAATAGTCTTGAATT
Organism: Matsumurasca onukii; assembly: GCA_018831715.1. Taxonomy (NCBI): domain Eukaryota; kingdom Metazoa; phylum Arthropoda; class Insecta; order Hemiptera; family Cicadellidae; genus Matsumurasca; species Matsumurasca onukii. The sequence continues at coordinate 43,711,993 of CM032061.1, forward strand.
GAAATCAAACATTGAAATTTAACAACTTATGACTTCTTAAAACAAAATAGTACTCTATAAAATATAATCGACTATATTCAACTCCATTTGTTACCAACTTAATTCAATTTGATAAGTTAATTCTGCATTTGACGTTCTGAAAGTAACTTTTATTTCGTTACGTAACTTGTAATGAGGAAAACATCAAATGCAAAGTTAATTGATCAAATTGAATTGAGTAGCTAACATAATGTATTTTCACTGAATGTATTTTCAGTGAATACGTGTGTGTGTGTGTGTGTGTGTGATTGTGTGTGTGCCTTTACCTGGTGAGATATTACGAGTATAATCCATGCAAAAAAGCATGTGCTGTTAGTGTTCAGGCATAGCAATTGTCTTTGAAATGTCACAAAATTAAAACCATTCGTTCGATTGTTACGATAATTTTACAGCCAAACAAAATATCACTGTCTCCTTGAAGATCTCATTGTACAGGGTTATTGAAAAGAAAACCTACTTTCAAACAACTCTCTTTCGTTAATTATTACTTAAATATACATAAATTTAATACTAGTAAAAAGAGAACTTTTCAAAGTTTGTTTTCCTTGGTACAATTTTATAAATGCTCACCAATATCCTCCCTTAACTGCTCGGCAAAAACCTAGCTGAAAATCGAACTTTTTTCCCGTCGATCCGAAGTTGATATTGATTTATGGAATTGACTGCAGCTTTGATACGGCTCCGCAGGTCACCTAGATTTTTGTCAGAGAGGGTACGTAAACCTTCACCCTTACATATCCCCACAAAAGAAATTCACGAGGAAATCATAAATCTACGACGAAACTCTTGCTGAACTGAACTGACTGGGTTTGGAAATTCAAGAACGCAAAATATCTTTTTTTGAATGGGCAGCCGGTTTGTTGGTAGTTAAAAGCGGAAATTACCTCCCAGTATATGTAAACAAAACTTTGAAACTTCTTCTTTTCAACGACATGTAAAGTATTATAAAAGTTACAGAAGAATGAAAGTAGGACATTCTTTTGAATAACCCTGATTAGTTTTTAAATTTTATAGTTTACCATTTTATTATAGTTTTGTGGTTTTTCCGAATATTGATATTTTCTGTAACGGAATGAGCTAATTTCTAACATGGCTTATATTGTCACTTAGTGAATATCCGTACAATTACTTTATAGTTGATTTATTTATACCTACTTCATACTCGTAGTTATATTTTGATTATTAATCGAAGTGACTTTGAGATTCAACACGGTGGTCCTTAGGAAAGTTCCATGGCTGGTGAAATGTCAGTAAATAGTGTCTCGACAACTCAGAGGTCGCGGTTTATTCTGCTCAATTCATTTGAGATTATTTTATTTGCTTAATGTATTAATATTTGGAAATAGTTAAGTATAGTTAGTGATACATTGAGTTCAGAAGATATGAAGGTACTCGTATATATAACTTCGCAATAACAAACAAACTAAACAGGCATGAGTTTCTTCATGAGGATATATGATATCCTTGTCTCTGAGTATCCTCGGTAACTTCTCTTATAATTAATAATATATAGTATGTAGTGTCATTTTGGCGAAACTGAGCACATTATTTTCAGGGTGTTTTTATTTTGAACCCCATAAAACCTAGGTATCATGACCCAAGGACCCATATAAACAATATTCTTTAAATCATTTCACAATCACCCTGTAAAATGGGTTTTAACGTTTTTAGAACGAACAAATACTTCAGTTAAAGAGTTAACGTTTACTTTCAAATGTTGCTCTATAAATGGAATTCTTTCACCTTGGAGGAGAAACTGAATACAGTGAACTTGGTAAACCCCTTTAAATTGGTGCTTAATCTAAAAGAGAAATGTTTCTTTACCTTTGTTCACCGAACCACTTTGATTTAATGAGTGCGATTGAATCGGTCTATTCAAACATTTATTCTTAATTACTTACTAAATCTCCTTTGCAATAAGATATAACGAGGTCATTCTTGTTATAAGAGTTTGAGAACTTTTATCCGTTTCGCTAACCAAGACACATTGTTGAGTTCAATTTATAGGCAACCCAAATAATTGTTAATAATTTGAAACTAACAAACGGTGCCACATACACAACAGTATTAGAGGATTAAATATGTAACATTGTTGGCTTGCTACATGGATTGTGTAGTCAAGAATATAATATCATGTAGTTTGTCCGTGTTCTGTTTCTAAACCTCTAGATGACTTAAACCCTAGCAGCAAAATTGATAATCACGACGATAAATCATTGTGAATCGAATGTTGAAAGTCTTTGCATATGCACGTTTAAACCCTGGTCTTTTCAACACACACGACAAAGTTGTATTTAAAATTACCAAAACCTCTCTTTTATTATTTTGAATTTCATATGAAGTTACTATACTCGTATATTATAAGAGCCCTACTATCGTCTGAATACAAAATTATACAACATAGGCGTATACTTTAAGCAAGTTGGTGAAACGCCTTTTATTACCACCGCTGACATCGCCCCACATATAAGTAAGTGATGGGCCCCACTAGAAAAGGTTGTATCCGTGCAAAATAGCATAAGCATGTTTAACAATGTTTACAGTTGAAAGGGATACAAATGGCATAATAATAATACTATACAAGTGAACTAGAATTAAAATTATGTTATTAAAACACGACCAAAGGTTACATTTATTATAACCTACATACATATATTATACTATTCGCTTTATAATAAGGTTAGCCCTGAAACTTTGGTTATGCCCTGAGTAAAATTATGTTTTAAGGCAAATCAAGCTTTTGTTTTGTTAGTTACATAAAGATTCTTCAAACGTATGACGCTATTTTTCTTTAGTAACAAACTGTTTTTTTTTACTTGAAAGCTATGCATAACAGACTATAAGGGATATTTCTTGATGAAATATTTAGAAATAAACAAGAATTTATACTTTTTTCTTGTATTGTTTTTAACATTTCAGTATTATTCATAAATTGGTTTCCCACGCATTTGACAACTGGATAGTGACAGACGAGGGATATAGTGAAAAGAATTTAGACAATGGCTCGCTACGGCAGATGTTTCTTCTCTATCACATTTTATGATGGGAAATGTTCTTTAAATCGAGTTTTCATCTGACTTTGATGTGTTTGCTAGATGAATTCTTTGTTAGGTACCTCTGTCATAGTTTTATATAAATTGTCATTTTCTTGTATTGGATCCTTAAAGACAAAGGAGAGTTTCAATAAATCACTAAATCACTATTTGAGATGCCGACCACTCTCATGAGGGTATTTTAAGGCAAATATGTGGTGAGGGATTAACGTGACTTCCGAACCACGAAGTAGATGGTCTGATATGTCTAAACGATGGTGGGAGTTGATGCGGGTATCATGAGATGATCACTGAGACTATCTGATCCGCTTTAGACCTATATCATCCTCAAAACCTGACTTCCATGGAGCTGGATTACAGGACCACGCCACGAACCCTAGTCAAAAATGTTTTGGACCGAACCGGGACATTTCGTAACATCAAAGAAAGTATAATAGTAGTCCCACATATTGGCACCTATGAAGCGTAGGAATTTTGTTAAAACATTCTTTTGGCACCCATAAGCAATTAAATACCAAATTTAAACGCTACCAGAAAGATATCCTTCGATAAGCGCTTTTTTCTAATTAGATTTGGCCTTTTACATATATGCAGAAAATGTTTTCAAAACTTGTCATATTAGTGTAACCCGGGCTCTTCACAGTTATTTTGCACATTACTCTACAAGTGTGACAAGATGCATTGTTATAGAGCTGAGTTCCTGCAATAACCGTGTAACGGTTGTTGTTATGTGCTCGTTGTTGTTAGTGAGGAAGCGTTACAGCAACAACCTCGCCGGCTTAGTGCACATAGTTAATTGCTCTGAATCCATGCTTTTACCGCTCAACTTCCAGCAACACCGCCACTTTTAAAGCAAGATATTATGTAGCTCTGCATAAAGGTTGTCGTTAAAGCAATATCTTTGGACTACAGTTTAAATAAATCACTGATAAAAACAAAGCAATGCGTGCACAACAATTGGAAAAAGGTAGTAAGGTATACATAGTATGAACAGGATGTTTTTATTAAGGGGGCCACCATTGGGAAATCGTAAACTATAGGTTTTACAGGAAAGTTTAAATGGGAAATAACATAGTTTCGTACCAGTATTAAAATACGCGAGAAACCTTTTTAAAAACGGACCATTTTCCAATATGGCTGCCAACATTAAATTTTCATATGAAAACACGTACTATTTTATGATGATTTTGGATTAGTAGTATCATTTTAAGACATTCTTATTCTAAGCGTTTTTTTGATATCTCAAATATTCGGGGAGATATATGCAGTTAAAATTGCAACAAATGCATTGATAATTAATGATAATGATTAAACGTTGGATAGTAATATCTTCTAAACGATTGGGTTAATTGTAAAATGTTGAAGAATAAAAACTTCTTAAAATCAGTTTAAACATAAATAAAATATTAAATCAAACATTTTGTAAAATAATATTTTTTCTATATTATTTTTTGTACCAAATAGATTTTTATGGTGGCCCACTGTGTTATGTATGGTAAAACAATAGAAATAATAGTTAGCTTGAATACAGAAAAGTTTTAAATAATTTTACTGGTGAATTTTTAAAATCAATAAATTCTTAAAATGACCGCCATTTTCCAATATGGCGGCTAACTTTAAAATTTCATACCGAAGCCCATTGTTTTTATGGTGGTTTAATAGCATGATTTTAACCTAACTTTTAATTTTATTATTGGCACTTTTTTGATATCTCAAGTATTTGGGGAGATAAACGCAGTTAAAGTTGCAGCAAATGGCATATAGTTATCATGCACATGTTTTAAACTCTGGATGGCCATATCTTTTAAACTGTAAGTATTATGGTAGGTACGTGTTTAGTGTAAGCTAGTAAATTAAGCAATTTTGTTCACTTCTATATCTATAAACCTTTTCACCGAATGTTTCTAGCACAGATGGTGTTTGGTGGTACAGGCGAGTTTTAAACTTTTAAGAGACACACTATGTAGTATGACCCCCCAACCCCTATATAGGCTTAAAATAAGTCCCTAGCAATCTACTTTAAGTGTGTATTAGCAGTTTTATACAGTGTATTTACCCACCAATTTGTACCAAATATACAACTGGTGTTGTATTGTGCTGAAATGGCTAGAAATGTCTGTGTCATATTAAAATAATAATTGTATAAGAAAAACACTGATAAACACAAATGTACAACACTGGGTGTATTAAAATATGTGAAATATCAATGGCTAGGACTGGAATGGTGGAGAAACAAACAAAAGTTTGTCAAGTGGTATGAAGTATTTGAGGTGTAGGGCTTCGAACCCAACTCCGATACATTATCAGTTCAATAACACCCGAACACGCTCCGAGCAGTTTGGCTTGGTTTATAGCCCAGCTTTACGACGTGAAATAGAAACTCTTTTTAGGTGTTTTAGATCGGTAGCTTTACATATAAAGAAAATGAGTCAAATTTTGAAGGAAACATTAAAACAGTTTTTCTAGATTGTCCTAGTGTAAAACAAATATACAATTTACATAAGTAAACTCTACACTAAAATAAGAGCCAAAGGTAGTACGTTTGATTAAAATACGATGTTCATTGTTATAAACGTTTCAAAGGACGTAGGGAATTAAATTTTAATGACCAACTAACAACACCTAAAACATTACGAAAAAACAACCTATTGGAGTATTCCGTTTACACAATTTTATACAAACCTTAAGGGTAAGCATTAAGTTTTCCTGGAAATTTAACTGACTAGCAGAGATTTTGATAAACTTATATAACAACTCACTTACCAAGTCGGAAATAATTGTCAATGGGTTTCTTCTTTCAGAAAATATAATAAATTTTCATCGTCTTAATTCCTTGATGATAAGAGCAACAAAATAAAAATGGGGCTTAACCAGGTCCTCACCCAAGTTAAACTATTAAAATTCGTGTACTTCGTCATCTATGTTGAAGCTAAAATAATGATTGCTAAAAATATATAAATGAGTTACATAAGTACAATTTACATACATGGAAAGAAATGTAGCTTGAGTTTGTCATCAACTATACGACGTGCAATTCCTAATAAACGTTTGCCTGGTCTAACACCTTTTAAGGTGGAGATTAAAATCACGATTAAAATCTAGACAGAAGCAATCCGTTCAATTTGTGAAAACACTTAGTAGTAGTAACCGTGCAGGGTCAGGTTATACAGGCAAGTAGACAGTCCGACTCCAACCCTCAAGAAACTCAAGAAGCTCTCAAGAACTCACTCTCCTGTGTTTACAGATAGTATGTGGCATCTCAGCTCTGGTGATGGGTGCTGTAGCTTTCATTGAAGAGCGAGGCTGTCTTCACCTGGGTCTGGGCATGCCTGCTGGAGTTCTTACTGTAATCGCTGCAGGTAAGTAACATGAAGAATGCTATTCACTTTCATTTGAGCTTTAGTTAAACTATAGGATGTGCTCAGCCTGGTAGATAGCACTTTGGTTTAAGTTGTCAGGGATAGATAGAAGAACCTTTCTTCGATTGAGGAAGGGTCACGAGTTGGTTTTGTAGATACCGCGCTGGACGTTTGCCTAGATACGAGGCTTCTGCGAAAATTATTCAGTTCAAGGGCTCTGGGTATAATTTATTTTTATACGCTTCAAGGACACTCTTACAGCACTGTTTTCGCTGTTAGAACAAAATATGTTTTTTGTGTTGTATATTTTGCGTGTTTTAAACCGTTACAGTTATTTTTCAAATTTCTTATCTTAAAACCTTTTGCGTGGTTTAAAATGTTAAAAAAATAATATTTCATGTTTAAACTTTTTATAAAATAGATTTTTGCGCATTAGAATTTGGTTTTGGACAAAAACAGTTTTTCGGTTCACTCTAACGAGTGATGGAAATTCAAGCAGCACCTAAAGTCTAAATCATAGTTTACTAAGAACTCTACTAGCACTGATATCAATCGTTTGGTATTAAGAATGAAGAAATACATATGTTTATGACATTGAAAAATTCACCGGATCGTTTCCAGTGTGATGTTTGATGTGAAACCTCCTTGAGGCCAGAGGGTTTTGAGGCCTACTATAATTTTTAAGATGTAAAAATAAAAATTGTGTTCAATAAAAAAGACCTTTGCTCGTATACGTCCTATTTAAAATGATCCTTGATATATTTTACAACTCTGTACTCTATTTCAGCGTTGAGTATCCACACAAGCAGAGGATTCAGTGGCTACTCCTCCAACTCCTGCGGACCCTCCCTCGCTTACTTCAGGTTCTTGGGTCCTTCTGTGCAAGTAGCAGTGCCACAGACACTCTTGTGGATCAGCTCTCTCTCGCTCCACTTGGTGCTTTTCTCCTTCTGCCTTGGCTCCCTGTTCGTTTCTCCTCAGAGAACTGTCATAGCTTCGGTAAGTTATATGTGACTTGTAATTTATGTTTTATTGACTTTGATGCTAATACTTTTAATTTATTAACGTACTGCTGACCAGTAATTTGAATAAATAGTTTTGTTACACTTAAATTTAACATTTATTTAGAATATTAGACATTGATATTAGTGCTTTACTACTGGCAAAGTGTGAATATACCTTGCCAGGCTAAATACAGCTAATTACTTCTCAACCAGTTCTGCATGGAAACTATTTGCAAGCCATCTTACCATATCACCGTTATTACATACATTATCTCCTGCAGTTGTTATTGATATGCTTGACGTTGAAATAACTTGAAACATGAAACCCTTCATTCGAAAGTTCAAACAATCTAATTCTCAACTAAAACCAAGTCATATACCGGCCAAAGGGTTTATGGTTGGATATTATGGACATTTTGGTTAGTCTTTTGACATATACGTAACAACATATTTAAATTAAAAACTCGTTTAAGAGTCGACTTATGTATCCCATACTTTACAAAGGTAAAGATCTCAAAACCGAACTTAACATTGTATCTATTGTGCTAATCTGCAATGATTCAAAAATGATCATCTATTGAATCCTATTACTGTTTGATTGTAGGTGCTGCTGCTGATAGCAGTGCTGAGTATGACGTCAGTGGTGTTGGTGCTGAGGATAGACTGTGTGTATGATCCTGACTGACCAGCAGTAGTGGAGACTCAGCATCTCCCAGCAGTGAGTGTGATTGGTTGTCAGACTCACACAGCTCTCAGTGCAGACCGACCAACCAGAGTGGCTTGGGTCGTCTGAAACCTGTTCTTTCAAAGTCACGCCCACAGGGAGTTTAGGCAATCAGACAAACTAGCTGTGGTGTTGGATACCTACTTCTCTTCCAAAGAAATGTCTGGAAACATTTGAATGGTGTTCTGAGATAAGATTGCTTTACCAACATTCCTAGTCTTTACTTCTAAAGCACAATTTGGAGTAACTAGATGAGGAAAATGAAATTATAGGCCTTCAAAACAGATTAGATTTATAACAATTACTACTCTTCCAAAATAACGTCAACTTTTATGAGGATGTTTGGAATTCATACAGGCCTACCCTTTCGATATTTTAGTTAAGGCTGATTCACCAGTACAAGTCGAAACTTATTTTTACAAGTACATGAAGAAGTTAGTAAGATAAAGGGCAGGCTAAATTAGTTTGGTATTGGAAGCTTCTGTGTTTTGAAGCAAAGTTTCAACGAAATTGTATTCATCTGTCAAACTCATACGGTTTAACGGCAAACAACCTGGAACGAAGCGAATAACTATTGTCCAGGCTCTCGTCTGCAATCAACTCACTTGAGAACTTCGGTATTTTGAGAACTTTTAATTTCTAAGGTTACTGGAGTGAGTGTGAATGGCTCTTAAATGACAAAGGTTCTTTACATTAGTATGAAGTTTTAAAGTGTTAATAAAACAAGAACAATTGTACTGTATGACAACAATTATAAGAACAATTATATGTTTATCAACTAAAGAATCACAACAAACTAAAATAATAACAAGGTTAACAATCACATGAAGAGATGGTTAATATTAATTAAAGTCAGTACACAACAAAGGTATTTTACGTTTCTTGAATACCTGTCCTACAGTAAATCTAAAAACACGTTGAACTAACCTAGATTATGTTTAGTCGGCTGATTGAATGGTAAACTTCAAACGTTTACCTGACCATAGATTTATAATCAATCTTGTTGGGCTGTTCAAACTTCGAAGTTTATCTGAGCTGCCTACCAAACAGTTCTATCCGTTAAGGAAGAATCTGGAAAGCGGGATTTTAACGTTTGATAAACAATAAGTTTGTATAATATGTAAATAAATAAAACTAAAGGTCACTCAAATGTTCACGAGTTTTTTATAAATGAAGTAAACAGGTTTTGCATGAATTAAAAACTTTTAAGCTCATAAATTAAATTAAATCACTGTCATTAACATACTGTTTGAACCAATTATTTTTGGTAAAATCAAGTGTTATATTAATCTCTACCATGTGCAATGGTCATTAGTAATAAATCAGGTTAAGTTCAAGCTATTTATAATAACACAGTTTTAACAAAACAACATTTCTTTCGGCCGAAAGGTTTTTTGTACATTTGAAACATTTTTATGATAGTTTTATTTTAATTTTAGTATGTGATAAAATGTACTTTACAAAGTACTATAATGACGAACTTATGTGTTAGGGTTTAATATAGGCTTCAATTTGACTGTGTACCTAAACTGTAAAGTATTTTTGTACTTTGACGTTAAAATAAAGTGTTTTAATAGTACGATGGTTTGTATACCTTCCTGGAAATGTTACCATTGTCATTTACATAAGATCTAAATGGCCTATTACAGTAATTTTCAGCAGCAGTGAAACATATTTTACCTAAAAGTCATACAGAATTAGAGATTTACAACAGTATGAGATGTTTGATAACCTTGCAAGTCTAGCAACAAAGTGTCGTTCAAACTTTGCCCACAGAAGAAACATCTTGTAAACTAAAGTAATTCCCGGCACATTGTTTTCCTTAACTACACTACTTTGATGTACAAGTTCCTAGCGCTCACTTGCTGAGATGGTTAACTTCAGGGTGCTTCTAACTTGTGATATCTAACTTTGCTGTGAGCCTTAGTTAGAAACAGATGTGATTTTAAGCGGTACATTATAAAACACTGTATCACCAGATCACCGCAGTACTTACAACTATAAACGGCTATATTATGCCGTAAATAAGTAGATTAACAGTGGTTTTAAGTTTTAATATGTTAATATATTTATTTGTTGTTGAAGTTCAAAACATTGGATTTAACCAAACATACTACAAGTATTGACGAACAATTTCACAAACATCGTGAACTTAAATGTGGGTTCTTACTTCTTAGATAAATAAATAAATTTATTTGCAATATACATACAATATATGTGTTGCAAAACAAAACATAAAAACATGTTGTAATTCATTCACACACATGCACGCAGGCATGTCATTCATACGTACATTCACTCACTCCCTGGAAAATAGGTAAAGATATTGCTATTTGGATTCGAATGGTTTATTTGGTTTAGAAACTCAGCTATATCGTAAAATGCATGAGTTACTAAATAATTCTTTAATCGTTTTTGAACAAATTTAGGTTATTTTCAATTTTATATCCACTGGCAATGAATTTAAAGATTTTGCACCAATTTGAGAAGGTAATTTACTAAATAATTTTGTTCTATGTTGCTGAACACGAAAATCGTTTCTGATTCTCGTTTTATGTTCGTGTATGGAGCTCCTTGCAAAGGCAAACTCTTAAAGCGGAAATACAGAATAGTCTCAAAATGTAAATGCTTGGAAGAGTCATTAGACCTAGACTTTTAAAAGTTTCACGGCAGTGGCTCTAAAATTTAAACGTCCTAAAATTCTTATTGAATTTTTTTGTAACTGAAAAACACGTTCAAAATGTGTGCGAGCACTACTTCCCAAAACTTTCCATAATTTAGGGACTTGGGTAGCAGAAGCCGGATTTCCGTAGAATATACCAGACGCAACTGCTGCAGACAGGTCATTACATTACCAGTCCCAGAACGTTTAACCGATTGCATTCAAACTTGGTCCCTTACAGAAACAAAATGGCAGCTTGTCCATGTGAAACAACTTAACTTCATCTTGTAATGAGTGCAACTTTGTTTTGATTACTGTGCTGTACATTAAATAATCGAATTGCATTCAAATATAAATGCTGCATGAAATACTCATTTATATTGTCTATTTATCACCACTAAACCGAAACACAAAGCCAACAAAAATGAATACTTGGACGTTTTAATAGTACATTAAATAATCGATAAATATAAATGCTAGAGGCACAAAGCCAACAAAATTCGAAGTTTTAATAGTAGATAACTTTCGTTATTGAATGAACTGGTTGGAATTTGTTTCCACTAATGACATAAAACCGTCTTTCGTTTTAGTATAGCTAAGTTTATTCTCAAATATACATTGAGTCTTAAATATCAAACCGTAATTAATATACTTGTGGACAAAGATACAATTCAGAGTTATAAAATGGTGTTCACGTTTTTAAGTGAACATAAATCTGGTTTTGCAACATATAAAATACAAAAGATCAAGGGACATTAAATTAGTTAAATCCTAGATAGTAAGAATTACAAATGTTCAATACGGGAGCCTTTGTGACACCACGGATGTGAAGCCTGTAATCAGGCCCCAGCCACACTTAAACTATCTTGGTCGATTGTTTCAACGGCTGTGGTGATCTCTTGCTGGATATCAGGTATGTTTCAGGCGCTGAAAAGGGCGTTGCGGGCATCTCATTTTAATGTGTCTCTTACAAGACATGTCCCGGAGTGTGATATCCGTAGACCTTGGAGACCAGATCAAGAGCTGAACTATCAATTAGACGAACAGGTTCAAGTAATCCATTTTGATGACAGCCAGTCTAGGAAGTTCAGCTCTTACACATAAATGGAAATTTGGAGGAGTAGCATCAGTTTAGGCATCTGTTCTAGCTGTAGTGGAAACCATTTGGTCGTCATGTCCAACAAAATTGTTCAATTTATTGTTTATTCAACAGAGAAACAAGAGTCATAGACTATGATGTTGTAACTCATTATACAAAGCACATTTCGTTGCGAAAAATCAAGCTGATACGTACTTAAACAAAAGTAAAAAAAACGTAATGAGTTTTCTTTCCATTGGTCCCAACTTAAGTTTAAAAACACATAAAAATCATTTGTAACAATCCTGAATGTCCGTACATAATGCATGTTAAAAAACGTTGTATACAACAGTTCAGTTCAAAACTCCAGTAATGTAACAACAATGAAACCCACGTTAGAGGTGGGATCGGTCACAAACAAACAGGGCAGAAACGTTCTTTCTCGTATCAAATATTTACAAAGTTGCCTTGTGTTGTTGTTCCCAAGGCGCTCTTGTAACCGATACTGTTACCGTTACCATTGACAGTGACATATCGTACATCCTACAGTATGTGTTTGTTTGTGGGGCTGAAACTTGCAAATAGAAGTCGTGTAGTGAAATTGGTGAAGAAACATAGTGACCGAGAGAAAGTGATTCATTTTATTCAAACTTGACTGTTGCTAATAAGATGACCCTTTTTAAGTAACCTTTTAAACAATAATGATCATCAATGATCCTCTTCTTAACGCACATGCTTACTTACATATAAAAATGTAAAAACAATACATAACAAATGCACATTTGTTTCCTAAATAATACACACGATAACTTATAAGTACAATTAACATAGACACTTGCGCATGTAAAAAAAATGTTCTTCATGCAGTACATTACAATATACTCTAAAACACACTTGGAAGCAGATTTGCTATTTTATTTTCAAGTGTCGTAGTAGAGCTTTAAAATACGTATTTTAAAATTGTCTAACCATATTCCTCACAATTGAATATATCTAAAATATCTATTCATGAACGAGTTTATAGATTTTGTATCTATCATTTAAAACTTTCAAACTTAAAATTTAGTGTTTGATAACAAACGCCGTTTTAAGAACAGCAAACCTCTGACTCGCCACTTTTTCCACGCAGCCTTGAGTGTAGCTTTTACCATTCATTGTACAATCACGGGGTATGTTAAGTTATCCTTCCAATAATAAGCACCGTTCTCTCTTTGAAGTTTGCTATTGATGATGGTACACTTTCTAAGGTTGAAATATTATTACAGAAGTTTTTATCGGTTTTGAGCAAAGAAAAAGGACACGACGTTTCGGATTTGGAATCTGATTCCATCTTCAGGTGAAATGCAACCTAAAACATCATACAAATTATTAGGACATGAGCTAGCCTAAAATTTCAATGCGCGAGCAAGCTGTCACCCACATCTAAATGACATTGGATGTTTAAACGTATTAAAGTTTATAACTAGCCTAGAAAAAATACAGCATGCACCAAAACTTAAAACAAAATAAACAAACACATGGAACAATCAAGCACGTCCACGGCCAGTGACACTCACTGTCTGAATGCCTAGCTATCTGCCATACAGCCACATTGGCTTGCTTTGGAGCAGTGGACGACCAATCAAACCCGTAAACAAGGCTGACCAACTGTAACAGAGAACGCAACAAATATGTATTTCTGTAAAACCGATGGAAAAACTCATTTAGAGTTTTGGGAATGAATTTCTTAACAAAGGAAAGGACTAACAAGACTTTAAACAGTTCCTTACTCGGTGAATAACGAATCTAGGCGATTATAGGCCGAATATGAAGGTTATGGATATTAACTTCGGGCTTATGTTCTGTTGGTTGTCATTTACGTATAGTAAATATTAACCAATCTAATATTTTAGCTGAATACAAATGGTCTCATGCCGTTTATATTCGTTGGGGAAAAACAAGACAGTAACGAGGCAACTTGAGTTCTGTAGCACGGCAAGGACAATGCATCTTGAGTTCTTAAGTATTACATAATGACCTCTGTAGCTTTAGACCGAGATGTATTCCAGCTGTATCTTCAAACATATGACATCTCTTTAGGTATAAAACTAATCTAAAAGTCTTCAGGTATATTATAAACAAAAGTATTATTTATTAGTTAATCTTGTTTATGGTCTGATAAACAAATACGAAAACAGGCTCAGAGAAGATGAATTATCGTTGGTTATTGTAATTATCCCAGTCCCACGGGCTGCGACCTTAATTGAAATGTCAAAACACATAACTCAATTGTATGTTTCCTTTCAAATGTGAACTGTTAAAAAGTGCGTTACATTAGAGTTTTCAACACTGAATATTGTGGCTTGTAAAAACAACAGTTCAAAGGCAGGAATGTACTATGTATTTGGGACACAAGACTTATACATGTCTTCAAGCTCTTCCCTTTGTGAATTTAAAACTTAGACTTCAGAGTGATCTTGTCAATTGTAGCTTGTCAATTGTACCTTTACAATTGTCTTCACTTTTTGTAAACCATTATCCTATAAGTAAATGCTTTGAAAGAAACTCATATTAGGCTTTCCGGATCCCCTGTGAACACCAATTTTAAATGATTGAGAGAATAAAATTTCTTTAAAAAAGATTTGTAAACGGAAACATATAATTTTGTTGAAGATAAATTAACCTATTCTAGTTAGTACAGACCCATCACTACAGCCTAAGAAAAATTAAATAAAGATAAATGAGTAAAGAGTTGTTTGCATTTTATATTCTGATGCCTCAAGCATTGCTGTAATTTAAAACACGAACAGGACGAAAACATTCGGTCTCACGATATGAAAGACAATATCCAAAAGTTTAAATGAAAAAGTTGGACTGTTCAAGTTACTTTTCCGCTCTCACAAAGATGTTTCCTGTCTTTCTTGCCTCTCCGGATGTTTCCCACCCTGAGCTTCCATCAAACCTCTTTTATCTGAGATACAGGGTGAGCTCTTCCCTTAGTTGCATCAAACACTTTTATCTGAGCTTCCATCAAACCTTTTTATCTGAGATACAGGGTGAGCTCTTCTCCCTTAGTACTGGTTAAATGAAAGCTTCCATCTTCTCTTAATCACACTTATAGCTTATGTATCTGAGATACAGGGTGAGTTAAAGTTTATGAAGCTTGCAAAATATGTCAGTTTACCAATTATGAGATACAGGGTGCTTTCAAATTATTATGTTTCCTGTGGTATGTGAGATTAACTCATTTAAATGCATGTACCTAGCTGAGTTTACCACCCAGAGCTTCCATCAAACCTCTCTATACAGTGAGCTCTTCTCCTTAAATATTTATATGCCGAGATACAGGGTTAATGAAGTTAATGTTTCCTGCATGTACAGCTTGCAGCAGTTGCTCAACAAAGATGTTGTAAATATCAATCTAAGATACTTCTTAGTTGCACTGAAGTAACTATCCATCGATTATCAAATTCGGGTGAAAGTGTGTTAGCGATGAAAATGTTAAAAGCAGACATGAGCGAGAGATATGTGTTGCACTGTGTTACATTTATAACTTGAGATACAAGCAGATTTCGGATGTTGAAAATGTACAGGAGCTCTAACTGTTCAAGGCACATGTTTCCTGTACTTTTCAAACCATCTTACAGAGAACTGAAGTAACTGTTTCATACAGCTTCAGATAAAGCACTCAAGTTACATTTATTTGAGCACAAACCTTTTTAAGTCGGACTGTTAACTTCGCGATGAATTCGTAACTAACACCACTGTTAGTTTGAGAACGAAGAAGTCTTCAAGTTCCACCTTACAATCTCATTTAGAGCACCATTATGTTCATTGCTTCCATGAGTCACTAAACGCGAAAGGATTGCGACCATGTTAAATATATATGATACAGACTGTTTGACTTGTCGGATTAACTTCGGCACATTCGTACTTTTAAACCATTTACGTTTGATTTTAAGTTCAATTTAAATACACATAGAGAGTTCCAAATGTCCCTTCTCTCCCACCATAGTTTTAGAAAAGAAAATATTTTTAAAAATCATTTGAAGAATGTTTATATATGATGCTTGTGTTACCCACCTTTTCACTCAATAACCGGAGAAAAGTGTTTGAAAAATCCTTGTATAACAAAACGCCCTTATAAAAATACATTGTTATGAAAACCTTTCGTAGAATGTTTCGACACTAAATCAATGGTAATATACCACATTTTGATATCTTTATTAATTGTATTTTGAACAAGGGTGTTTTGGATATTTATGTTTTACTTTTAATACCTTTAACACCCCATCATATGTCAAACTATAGTAGGATACCTAACTTCACCTTGTAAACAAGACAAATCTTACCTTGTATTTAAACTATAGTAGTTATTTCTATTTGAATTTCGTTTAATATTTTAAAGCTAAAGAGTCAGACGTTTAAAATGCTGTATAAACTACTGATCCGGCTCAAAATGTCATACCTATGGGGTAAACTTATGCCATTTATGACGTACATAGTAACGTAACCTTTTTTCAAGTTCGATAGTCTTAAACAATCCAGATTTTAACACCTTAATATCTATGAGATTATCTTCCTTAAGTATAATCTACGCAATTAAAGTTTTGGTCATGTTTACATAAACTAAATCAACACATTTTGAAGCTAAACGTTTTGGATACAATAAAATACAACCGTTTTTAAAGACAATGTTAATGATAATTTAAATTAAACTGAAAATATTTGTTTTATTATATGTGTAAGACTCAAAGTGGGCCTCTATCTGTATCAGGTCTGGTACATAACCGAGTTAGGCTTGACTAAGGCACAATAGGCTACTACTCTAGACGGATATTGTTATATATAGAGCGGCTTTGATCCCACATACGACTAATACCTAGTACAATATAACGCTATAGCATAGATTCAAGCCATCTATTTATAACACCTTTACAAAATAGTAGTATCTTATTATGTTGAATGTTATAGCACAATTTTAAAATACTGTAATAACATATTCAAACTAAGTTTTCGACTTAACGCTATTATAAACATTACAACTAAATTATTTAACTATACAGTTTCAACGTACGATACTTAGGCGTTATAAAAGATATTTTTAAGAAATGTGTAATATTTAAATATTTATTCGTAAGGGCGCTAAACTAGTTTGATTAAAACAAGACTAGATTAAACTTCCCAAAAATAGCTTTGATTAAAAATGTTTCAAAGAACTATAATTTCTCATTAGTTCAAAATATCTCAAAATACGCATTTTAATTTAATATATTGGACACACCACTTCTACTGCATTCTTAAAACTGAAGCATATCCAAGCAGAATTACGAATGATGAAACATTACATTACTTTTACACAATCAAAAAATGCAGTTGTATAATAAATTTTAAAGGAAAGAAAAAATTACACAACAACAAACTAACAAATAACTATTAGTGCTAATACAATTTTTCTGGACTGCACGTGAAATTTTTTTATCATATAAACAACACAAAGTTCACTCGTGTTTAATATTCTACACACTCTGTGATGCATTGCTGCAGTGGAGAATGGATCATCCACAAAGCCTCTCAACTAGTTCCGTCCTGTGAAGTTAAAGCCGGACAACAAAAACAGCTGTTTCCGCTCGAACTATTGGGTATTTTTAAACTATTGTTAGTAACTTAAATTGTAGTTCCCAACCTACATAAAATTAATAACCTACTACAGTTTAACGTAACAATTACAAGGGTATATTACGAATAATTACTATTATTATTCACTAATGAACAGGGTGCCGTTGAATATGCGTATTACCTGTGATTACCCACCACACATTTAATGAAGAGTTCAAGGAGTCTTTAAATTGTCTTTTCGTATACTTTAATGACAGATACTGTCAGTGCGCGTTTTGACCTTTTTCCTTGGAACCTACCATAAGAAAATACTAATTGAAAAGTAATATTGACCAGGTTTGCAGGCAAGGTATAAG
Source organism: Matsumurasca onukii (assembly GCA_018831715.1). Classification (NCBI taxonomy): domain Eukaryota; kingdom Metazoa; phylum Arthropoda; class Insecta; order Hemiptera; family Cicadellidae; genus Matsumurasca; species Matsumurasca onukii. The sequence continues at coordinate 43,729,866 of CM032061.1, forward strand.
AGTGGACTTGCTAAGAGTGGACCTAACCTCGCTTGAATAAATCCATTTCATTTCATTAACAGAATACATGAGAAAAAGCATCACAGACCTCTCGTGCTAAACTTGTTACTACTAAAAGTGTTGATGTTAATCAGGTTTCTCCATTTTAACATTTTTACGATTTCTTAAAAGAGATCTCATTTTTACAAATGTTTGTAAACCTCTGCACGAACTTGAAATGAAGTTTGAAATAACTTCGATATCAGTTATTATTTTTAATATACCTTCAAGAAAGCGAAAACGGAATGCTTGTTGTATTCAATAATATTGAAAGAAATGATTGGAATTCGGAGAACTCTTTCGTAACAAGTATCAATAATGTCTTCTCGAAACAACCTTTTTTGATTGGAAGTTGGAAGACGTTATGTTGATCAGCGTTGATGAATTACATAGACTTTGAAGTATTATGATTGTCACAGATGACATGGGACGCTTTGAGGTTCAAAACTTAAAAATGAATGTTCAAGTAGTCACAGAAAATTAGAACATTTAAACAATAATGTTGTTGTTACCAAATTGATTACCACTGGAAGCAACACAAAGCACGTTCAAAATCTGAAAATTACTGTCTGGTAAACTACAATATTAATAATATTGCGTGAAATTTTGATTAGGGCAATGTCTAAACAAAACAGTTTTATGTTTTAAACTATATGAACTTCTAGTAGGCGATATTGAACGTTCATGAAAACCTCAAAGCACATGCACAAACCACCTATTACCGACCACAAAGTTTATTGTTATGTATTTAAAACTCTTCAGATGTTCTACTATGTTCATCATACTACTCCCGAGAATTATAATTCTTTGTTTGAAGTTTGTTGTTGACGATGGGAGGATTTCAGAAGTTGAACTATTATTGCGAACATTTTCCATCGTTAGTGAACAAAAAGGATGACGACGTTTCGGGATCTGCAATCTGATCCCGTCTTCAGGTGAAAATAACCTAAAACATAACACAGAATATTAGAAAATGCTAGCCTAAAGTAGTCAGCGTAGCTGACCAGTCAAACTCTACCAAACAACATGTAGTTGTTAAGTCAAACAACAAATTAAATAGCCTAGAGAAAACAAAACTACAATTTACAAACACAAGCCACACTATGAAAGTAAACAAGTCACCGGAATAAATTCTAAACTAATCACAAAACACGTCCACTCACTGAACGAGCTAACCCTAGACTCCTTAGACTCCCTAGACTACTTTAGGCTAGTTCATTTTCTAATGTTCGGTGTTATGTTTTAGGTTATTTTCACCTGAAGACGAGATCAGATTGCAGATCCCGAAACGTCGTGATCCTTTTTGTTCACTAACGATGGAAAAATGTCCGCAATAATAGTTCAACTTCTGAGAATTATAATGTTACCAAAAACCCTATCATAAAGCTATGGGTTCCTAGTTAAGCGGTGTCGCCTGCCTTTTATGGGGGCGGTGTTACGTAATATCACGGGGAGAAAACCCTCACCGCTTTCTAGGAAATACTCCCATATGATTACCTAAAAACAAAAGTTCACTATTTATTTTAAAATTTGTCACATTTTCTTGGCTTGACCAAGTTGTGCCACACTTGTCAGTGGGGACCACATGCAATATATATATGATAACAGCATAACATAAAAATTGATAAGTATAATATTACAGGCGTAACAAGATACCCGTTTATACCCGTGTATAGGAGGCCTTAGCTTTACACATACTGACAGCAAGGTTAGCTAGTAAATAAATTAATCCTTGCAGATGCAGCTCAGGTGTAAGGATATAGCATTGTTTAGAAACATACCTTTCCAGACGCCAGGACTAGCAAGGTTTGTTTTTAGTAACTTTAAAAGGTTATAATACACATTTGAAACCTAAAGCATGTTGATTTAATTTAGTTATCAGCATCAATGAATTAGAAATGTTATAAACTTTTCACACATTTTTAATTTTAAGAGCTTTCGCTGGCTAAGCCATCTTCATTCAGTTTAATGGTTTCCAAAAGTACATATTTTAAATATACATGTAGTTAGTTTATACGGTGGGATGGTGAAAAGTATGGTTCAATACTCATGCCGATTGACATTTACCGTTCCTTGATCAAACTAACATATTTGGCGAATAGTTATCACACAAGGTAATGGTCGTTTTTGGTATTTGTAACGAAATATATCTTTTAATCCTCTTCAATATATTATAGTGGTCTTCTTCAAGTTTGTAAAACTGGCTGGTTACCTTTCAAAAACAAATGAAAATAAAGATTACATTAAAAATTACCCGAGTTGAATAGTACTGTGACTACTGTAGTACATTGTGACAGATGGATTTTACATAATAAAACATACAAATAACATACAAACATCGCATAAGTTAACAAAGCTGGTTGTATGTTTTGGGAAAGGAAATATCAACTAGAAGCAAAATGTTTGTTCTCAACTTCATGGCTTAAGAGGATTATTTTGTCGTAACGTTGTTTCATAACGCGTTGAGTTCGGCGTGACTATCTATCAACCTAATGGAAACTGTTCAGTAATCCTTGTATTACAGAGAGAATACAGACAAGTAAAAACAGTTAAACTGTTTACCTGACAAGGTTGTTTACCAGTTTTATATTTATTTCTGTGGTACCTGCAAACTGTTTTTCTCGTTAAAAGATGTGTGTTTGTAAACGGTATAACATATCTTAACTAAACATTATACCGATTTCATAATTGATTCAAAGGTTTCAATAAACAACTTGCAAATAAACCCAAATGTTTTATACTCACGATTTTCCTTTAGAAAGGAACCGCAATAACAAGATAATTATCAAAGAAAGCACATCTTAAACCTGCTGATAGCTAGATTAATACTATAATAAAATATTGTTATCGAATTTCCTTTGGAAAGATGAGTAATTCATGCTGTGAGCATGGTAAGACCCAGACCGGGACCGTGAAATGAGCACCTATCCTGACCCCCAGAAGACCGAAGCGAGGCTGTGATCGGAGCGAATAAGAGTAACACATTGCAAAGGACTCACTCATACAAGCTGTGCTTTAGTGCTTAGCTTCGTGTCGGCCTGGTTTGTTTGTACAGATCAACCAGACCCTTTTGTGTCATGAAGAGTCGGAGAAAAGGACAATCCCAGGTGTAATAAAGAATGAGTGAGGAAACGGGGAGTCATTTTCTTAATGGAAAAGCTCCGAAGTTCCAACCAATCTTGGGAAAACTTTGTCTCAAATCTGTAGGCTTATATTTTTCACTTTATACACATAGTTGAAATGCACCTTGCAATATTTTTATACATTTGGTGTACATTAGACTTCAAAACTAGCATCGACACCTTAAATTGTGAAACATCGGCAGTAGGTAGTGACTCATCAGATTCCTTGAAGATGACTAATATATATTAGAGAAAAGAAAGTGAGAGCCTCGAGATTCAGACTATATTTGAATCAACGAGGTTGAAAAACGACAAAGATCAAATAACACGGACAATCTTTGTATAATTATTTAAAACAAGTGCTGTTCGCATAGTTTAAAGTGAAACATAAATAAACCAGTAAAGTGAGCTAAGACCGTTGAATGTAGTATTATTTTATCAATATAAACTCAACTGAATATAAGTGATAGATGTCGCAGTTTATTATGACACTAGAGACAAACCCTATTCTAGTAATCATGTTCTGTACACTTGTTTTAAATGTAATTCTGGGTCAAAATTATTGATATCCATTATTGATATTTATATATGTTTAAGAGTACTTTGTTGTTATCATATTGCCCTTTCTATTATTTAGACGAAAATAGTAGGTAAAGATTAATTAACACATTCACTGCTACGGACATGTTTAACATGAAAATTTGTATTTGATTAAATGTTATGACCGTGGCACGGTTCCTTGGCGCTAGCAGCGAATGGGTTAACCTAGTTTCAATGTAAACTACATACAGGGTGGCCCATAAGTCAGTTGACTGGCATGCATTCAATGAAATGCATGCCTGTCAACTGACTTATGGGCCACCCTGTAAGTCACATCAACTTTGTTTTATAAAGAATGCTACATTTTTGTCCAGCTGACAAAAGTCGTTTAAAAAGCAATCAAGCTCAACAATACACTTTCCAACACAACGACTTCATTAAAGCTGTTATCAACTAAGACAAGAATCTCAGGAGGATTAGTGATTATTCTTCCGTTCTTTAATATTTAAGGGCAATTAAATGAATATAAGAGTTTATAGGTACAGTTTTATGTACATTGTTTATCAATTTCCGTTTCCATTTATCTATACACCTATAGATCTATACACCTACCTATCTATATACCTTTTATACAATTTGAGTTAGAAAACTTAACTCGTAGATGACGTGGAACGTAATGTTGCAAGTACTGCAAGTAGATCTTGAAAGTTTCACCGGAAACCACACTTGTGCAGAGGCCAGAGCTCTCAAACTTCTCAACCAATACGCTGACGTCAATTTCTAAGAGCTGTATTTGTTAGGTGCAGTATTATATGCAATAGTATTTTGTCGTTTCCCGGTTATGAATTGTAGCGAGTCTGTGCTTCAATAAAACGATTTAATTTTTCTCTTCTTTCTAGAGCATGGTATTCTAAAAGATTGACCTAACCACTCTTTGCACGAAACTCTCAGCACACCTATTAGTTATAGTACTCATTTTCGACGTCTGTCTCATCACCTGGCTGTGAATTGCCAAATAGAGCCCTTCTCCTGACCCCTAGCCTATCACAGTCTAGTATGATGTGTTTGGCCGTCACCTCAGATTCGTTACATTGGAAGAAAACTTTTGGACCTCATTGAAGGTACTGATCTAGGTCTTCCATTCTAACGGACCAGGGGTGCACAATAAGCTTCGGTTGACGTGCTAGGAATATCACAAGTCCTCATACCCCGCTCACCTTATCTAATCTAATCTATAGTACTCATATGTTCTTCTTTATATGTCCATCATGAACACTAGATTTTTAGTTAAATACAAATAAATTGTTCACATAAGAAACCGTCAAGTTGTAATTTAAGTGAGACCTCACTGGGAAATGGAAACTGGAAAGGCTACAGAAAGTTGTAACGACATTTTTTACGTAAACCTCCCTAAACCACAAAAATACTTTAGCTTTCCGATTTACATACCCACTGTATTTCTGATATCACCTTGAAAATTTCTCAGAATACAGGGCGACGTTGCATGTCCACTGTTATTTTTGCATAATCTTGTGTATGTCCAGTTTTTACAAGACGTTGACGTTGACGTTTTCTTTATATTATTGGTGATTGTACAGCCATGCTTGTTTAGTAGTCACTCTGCAAAACTTTGTCATAATGTAAAATAAATTAATTGTTTGATTTGTAATAAAAGGTTTTCAGTTAATAAAAGGTAAATATAAATGAAGTTGTGAATTGGCAGTATTCTTTTCGGAGACATATTAATTTTTAGGGGACACCTTTTTAATTTCAATCAAAGATGATCGACAACGCTTTGTTGACCAAACTTTTATTTGCAGGAGGATGGACCCTTTTATGATTTTCTAAAATGTTGGATTTGAATTTCTTTAAATACATTTTTTGAATTTATTGAGTTATTAATTAATACGTATTTAAAATATAAATATACTAGTCAATTTCTTTTTATACGTATTTAAAATATGAACTTCAATTTCTTTTTTATACGTGTTTGCCTTTGATTAGTTACTGCGACAAGGGTACCATAAAAATAAGACTCTAAGGGCTCTAACAGTAGTACAGAAGCGTAAGAGATAAATTTCAACCTACGACAGTTCAAAGTTTAGTTGGTCAGTTTTCCTGCCACTATTGATATCCTTAGTAAACACAAGAAGTGAATGTTTGATATAACGTGTAAGCAGCAGGCCCCTCCACGCCGCTAACACAAGCTTTGTAATCAAATGCAAAATAATAGTCAATACAGTCTGTATTAGTTCAGCGGATGTAGAGGTATAATCACAGTTGTTTCAACCAAGGTTTGAAGAATAAACATGTGCAAACTGCCAGTCATCTAAAACCAGGTCGACAAGCACCTAAGCGCTAAAGCGCCGCTTGCATGAGTAAATTTCCTTTGCAATTTATTACTCTTATTTGCTACACCTTCGGCCTTAGACTTCTGTGTTCTTTGACTGCAAGTTGTATGATATATCATGAAGGGAAAACGCATTTAAAATTTTATTGAAATCGAACTTCAAAATATTATCGTTGTTATAGCAAAAAATAACTTTTTTTAACCAGACTGCTGAGTTCAAAACTATCTTTACTTAATCAATTTAGGAATTAGTCCACTGACGTGGTTTGACACGGAAAGCCTAGAAAATAAAGTTATGTTCACTTAAGTTTCTTTATAATATGAAAACATTTATTGACATTTAACTTTTAGCATTATTTGCATCATGACAAAAAATATCGTTCCTCACTCGGCCTGAAAGTGTCTTTTTGACCCTCGGTCATGTAACGTCCCTGGCTGCGCCTCGGACGTTAACTTGACCTCGTGTCGAAAAGGTCACTTTAGGACCTAGTGATGAAGTATACTATATTGAAACAATCAATTGAAAACATCCTACACATGATCTATATCCATAGCTTTCTTTCTGCTCAAGTAATATAGAACTGATGTTTTTACCTACCTGACCTTCTTTAATGCATTTAGCATTTCTCCTGAAAGCATTAACATGCACGTACATACTATGAATGTTTACACACATAATTTGCACAATCACTAATCAATCAGGTTTTAAATTAACGACTTAATTGAAATCCCTATTACATTTTAAACGTTACACTGAACTCGTATCCGAACAGTTAAAACCCACAGAGAAAGATAAATGCATCAAGCTTATCCTTGATGGAGACAGGTTAAGTTCAGGAATCCTTTTCTATTTATTATTGGATTTTCATTCAATGTTCCCCGAATCTCAGTATTTTCCAACAAATGAATCAACAAAGTTTATCTTTAAATCGGATAGGCCTATTTCACAATCAAATTAAATACCGGTGTTAGTCTAGATTACCAAGTAATTGAAATTATATTCATAGTTTTCATACCCTACCAGTTTTTGAATAGGAAAACGATGGCTATCGCGACACGAAACTGTGGTAAATTTAGTGTGGCCGGTGTTAAGTTAACGTTATTCTGTAAGTTCTGTAGACATTTTACATTTAACACTAACATTAAATAACAAATAAACACAATAAGTTCAAAGCAATGGGATTTGTTACATTCCTAGACAGGAAAACAGTTCCAAATCTCGTTTAACCAAGCAGAAAATTAAGCCTTTAAGTTCAATCTGAAAAAGCTAAATAAATAAATTTCATTTTGTTTTGCCACTAAAACATAAAATAATAGAATATTTGAATTTCGAAATAGGTTGTTTTTTACGAGATCACTTTGACCCAAAATATTGGGTATGCAGTATTTCCGTTTACAAACTACAGAATAATACTGCAAATTAAAGTTAAATTGTAGTTTTAACTATAACCAATAAACTAAAAAACTTTAGTTTTAAACTATAAACGTAACAGCCTGGTAAAGATACTTCATTGAAAAAGGTTTACTGATTTATGTTTTTAAATAGTAATTTTAGTAGTGATACTTAGGCTTTATAGCATTCATGTTTTCTATTTAATGTAGCTATCTCTGCATCGCTTGCCAAAGGGTTCTTTAAAACCTCCACCTTTTAACATGTCAATCACAGTGAAGTTGTGAATCATAACATTACAATATTCAATTTCCCATTAAGGTAAAGTATAAACAACTTCAAGTGCGGTTAGTTTGTAGAAGAGTTACACACAGTTCGTAAATCAGCAGTTTTCTGCCTGTGTTAATCAGTTAGTTGATAACTCAATCACAACTTTTAGCTCCAATAAAGCGGAAATGTGTTGGACCACGTTCAAACAGATGTTTATAATCGAGTTTAGTGAATAACTTGGAACTTGTCCAGCCACAAACTGAAATGAAAATACTTCGGCGATACCCGTTGGCTGAGTATTCTCACAATATATTATTAGTTTAAACTTACCATAATTCCTTTTTAATAACAAAACTAATTAAATGGTAACCCTCACACCCAGAAATTATTATTAACGCCTACTGGTATAGACTGCCAACAGGAATATTAGCAACTAAGCATTAAAGAAAAATCAGTTTGAAATGCGTATTTTTGTTCATTAACGGTAATTTGAGCATTTCTTTTACGACTTAACTCTTGTATTATTACTCTAGTGTACAAGTGAAAGAACGTTTTTATTTTACATTATAGTTCTATTCATTATTTGCGTTATTTCATAACAAATATTTCGTGTTTATCCCCACATAAAAAGAAATTTCGTTGTACAAAACAGTCGATTGTATTTTATGATTTTGGTACATAAGTTTGGTAAGCTGTCACAAATGTTTTTACGAAGTTTAATCAAAATCGGATTATATACAGTTTTCAAATCGTGAAACATTATTTTGGAAGGGGGCGCCCTCGTAAAGGATATTTTTGGTGTACCCACATTAGTGGAAGTTGGCTAAAATTTACGGTAGCGCTGTATTGATGAATGGATTATTTTGTAAACTATTTAAAAATATTTGATTATTTAATATTGAAAAATAAAAAATTGAGAAGTTTTCTTTGAAAATTTTTCATTTCCAAACCACTAATTATTTAATTAAAAATAAAGGTTACCTGTGGATAAATATCCCTCTAGAAATGATAAATAGTTTAAGCCTGAAGCTAAAGAATTCTTCGTAATATTATTACAGCAGCATATTACCATGGCCGCTGTATTTAGCCTCATAAAGGTTCTCTCACAACTATCAACGTTGTGAATGATTAAGGAATAAAATCTTTTAACACATCGTGTGAAGTTTATTAAAATAGTTACAGCTCAACATCTAATATTTGTACTTTTAAATACCTACGGGATTCAACCTTGTATAAACACCATTATTCTAATTACTTTAATTACAAAGAGTATTGGAAAATTTTATGGTATTCAGTATCCATAAAACATTATTACTTACTTACTTACTTTAAAACAGAACAGAACTTTACTGCAGAACAGCATCGTACTGCAAATAACTTACACGAAACGAACATTTTAATATGTGATACACCGATCTCAGTTGTAATATAATCAAGCTCAGTTTAATTATTTATTGGTATATGTACCACCCCAATACAAACAGTTAAGTTCTTTAACGAAGATAAAGGGACAATTGAGTTGGACCAAGTTCAAACAGATGTTTATAATTGAGACAAGTGAGTCGCTTGGAAGTTGTCCAGCTGCGATGGAAAACAAACGTACTTTGTCTGTCTGGTGCCGGCCTTGATTCCATGAAATCTACTTGGTAGGGAAGCGTCTCATTACGGAGCAATTATATACAAATATGGGGTTTTCTTTACGTTTCCCTGTGTTTGATATTTTGGGAATTTTCAGGATGACGACCGAGTGTCTACAAGGCCTAATTACCTTGTCTCTTTATAGATCTAAAGCGGCTCAGATAGTCTCAGTGATCAACTGATGATACCCGCATCAACCCCCACCATCGTTTAGACATATCAGACCATCACCTGCGTGGTTCGGATATTACGTTAAGCCGTTGGTCCTTGTATTTCCATTGGTCATTGGGCTATTAATTAATGACCCATCCTTAGGAAGAGTCGGCCTTAGTTTGTAGCAAGACTACACCTCATAACTCATTACTACCACTCATCACTCTCATCCTTCAGCACATATTTGCCATAAAATACCCTCATGAGAGTGGTCGGCATATCAAACAGTGATAAGTGATAATTTAAAGCTACAAAACTTGCACTGACAATTCAAAAGTTAACAAACGCTGTTAAGTTTGTTCGTATTACCATGTTGAGTATTCAAGGGAGCACAGTACCTGTTGGCGATGTTTTTGTCCCATAAGCACAATGCAAAAATAACCTTTTCCTTGAGACACCTCACGAGTAAAATCTTCATCAGATATTTTTGAAATGAATTTTGTTTGATAGATAACAATGTACTGCAGTGACACCGCTGACTACTCTTTTGAAAATGTTTGTAGTCTTCTACTAAAAATACGAAATTCAATTACAATGTTTTTTCATATTTTGAATTTACGAAACTGTCTTCCAAATGAGAAAATCGAAATTTGGCTCAGCTAAAACATGTAGCATATTGCACTTAGAAACAAAGCTTGATTCAAAATCTAACGAAAAGTGTAGGTGTGAGGTGTCTTAAGAAAATTCATGCTTTTACATCGTTTCTATGGACGAAATTTAAAGTCACTGCCACTACTACGCACTCTTAATGCATTCTTTCTGGAACTAAATGAACACCGAACTTTTGGCCATTTTACGGACGTAGTTTTGTTGTTTATGTATAATTTTGACGTCTTGAAGTATAAACAAGTATGTAATTTTTCACTCAATCCACTTGGTCAATTACACGTGTATGACACACTTACAAATTTATAAAAAACGTCCAAAATTAAAATCAAAGCTGTTTAAAATCAAAAACATCATCATTTTGTTTGTCGGTAACAGGAATGAAAAAGAAAAAGGGAACATAGAGCAAACATTTGTTAGTAACTTCAGACGAAGTCACTTTCTCGCCGTATTTCTGACTGCAATCCGATTTAAAACCTTTCGTTATTCTTAGAAAGTCAATCATCTTTGTAGTCTAACCGTGGCAATAATTTCTCTTGGTTAGAGTATCGTATAATTGTTAAGCCAATAAGCTCTTGTTTACGGTTTGATAGATTCTTTTTACCAATATATTTTGTAAGATATTCATCTTAAGTACACACTTAATTCTTGAATTGGATTCTCAAACATTAACATTAGATTTCGACAACACGCTAATCATTGATGGTTTCGGTAAACTACATTCATGAGAAAAACAGTTGTTAAAAACTAGTAAACTAATGCGTAATTCTTAAAGCAAACGTATTCATGATTTTTCTGGATTGGTTGGTGGGAGAGGCTCATAGGTATGCTAAAATGTTTACTGCGCAGAAACCTGGGACGATCATCATTGCACTATGAAGAGCTATACACAGTTCTTTGTGATTTGGAAGCAGTATTAAATGCAAGACCATTGACTTACGTACCAAATGATGATTCGTAGGTCAGGACCTGAAGACAAACAAACCGGCTGATATTGACAACACAGACAAATTAAGCTTAGTCTGCCGACTGAAGTACATTCAAAAACTCAGAGAAGACCTAAGAACAAGATACAGAAAAGATTATTTGGGACTACTAGTTCAACGAGGAAAGTCCAAGCAGATGAAGATAAATGTCGGAGACGTTGTGTTAGTAGGTCAAGAAAATTTGAAACGCATCTCATGTCCTCTGGTGGTAGTGGTAAAACTCATTCCAGAAAAGATGAAGTTGTGAGAGCAGTTCAATAATTATTGAATACGGCTCCCGGGGAAATCATTCGACCTATTCAGTAGTCCAATGTACCACATGCTAAGATCATATATAAGCCAAAGAACCATGTCTATCCAGTACGGCTTAAACATTTACAACAAGATAATGACGAGGGGATGTCCACAGGGGTCAGTCCTTGGGCCCCTCCTGTCAAACACCACCTTTGACGAACTGCTTAATTACCATTGATTTCGGACCGCAAGTCACACCCATAGCTTTTGCCGACGATGTGGCTTTGGTTATAGAGGAAAACTCTAAAATTGAAGTCAAAACCCGCGGAAACACCCTCTGCCAGCACCTAGCTGGATGGTCCTCTGGAGTTTAAATGAAAATATCTCTGGAGAAAACCAATTGTATCTTTCTCAAGGGGAATCTAAAAGGAAGATTTCCTAGATAACCCAAGATTTCCACCTACGACCGAAACCTGCAATTTGAAAAGGAGTTACTCTACTTGGGAGTAACATTGGATTAACGACTTACCTTCCTGCCACATATAAGGAAACAGGGAGTAAAAGTCAGAAACCTCTTTGCCAAGATAACCAGATTTGTAAGGCTTAAGTACAGAATCAAACTCTCACAGCTAAAAAATACTGTATAAGACAGTCTTCCTCCCAGTAATGACCTATTGTTACCAAGCTGTTACCACAGACTATTCCACTCGCACATCCTGAGAAATATTAGAGAATATATAAACCTGATTTGTTTTTAATCAAAGGTTTAACGAAAACCCTATGAAACAACAATTCAAACTACTTAAGCTTTGAATGTTGTTCAACAGTATTAAATTGAATAACACGTGTTCGTTAAATAGAGCCAAACTAAGATCACACTGCAAGACATCCAATGTGTGGAGCACAAGTTATCTGAATTTCCTGAACATGCACATTAGCTCTACTGCTTCTACTCTGAGATGTAAACAAACTTAGGTGAATTAGATGTGTGTTTACGTTGAATCTGTCCCACTACTTCAATCAGCCACTGAATACACTCTGTACAGTTAGTTAGCTACGAGTATTTACTTGTTTGGCCTTTGGCAATGCTTCTAGTTCTAAGCAAACATGAGTAAAGCAGGAAAATGTGAAATAAAATAGGCCTATGTGTTTTACACAAGGTTCTCCCAAACAATTCCTTTAGCGATTTGCCGCAAAGACGAACGTAACGAACATGTACGAAATATGTACGAACATACTCGTTCAGGGGGTTCTTCGGCTTACGGCTTCCCTGAGGATCTGTCGTTCGCTCCGCTCTCAGCAAGTTCTCATATGACTGTTAACTTCCGCCAAGGTATAACAATTTTTCTAGAAGAGTTGGTCTTATTGGATATTCTGCTTTACTAACCTAAAGGCTCAAAATAAAACTAGGGGTTCTCTGCGGGCTTTTACAATAATGTAGTCATTGGGTTTTACGTGCTAACAATCAAACTAACAACCCCTGACGATATGAACTATGTCAGTGACATACAAAACCTACTGAAAACGTTGTCAGATATAGAAGGGTTTTATGCTTTTGCTTACAGGAACGCTTTGGCCGGGTAGTTTTCCACGTTGTCTCTCACGGAGAATCTTCGGCCGTCGAGTTTGCTAATTGTTAACCAAACCTATCCTAGACCCTTTCTTCCATGAGAAGTTTGTTAAAAAAATACCAGGGTAAAATATGCAGTTTAATATATTAAGCGATGGTTTTGTTTTCAAAGAAACAAATATTTTTGTACATACAACTGTAGTGAAAATACTTTTTAACTAAACTATACTTTTAAGTGACCATTTTAAAGTTTTAGAGGGTTATGAACTTTATATCCAAAATTATAAAAACTCCCTTATAGTACTACTTCTTATGGTACCGTAACACCAGCTTTTACGGTCACATGGCTTGATGAGTACCCGTAATTTGAAGCCTAACCCGCAAAAAATAAGTCCTCTATATTTCATCTTAAAGTCTCGGCTAAAAATGTAGAGCCACAACATCGACCTTGTTACTTTGCCTACTGAATATTTTTTCCTATAGTGGTTCTTCTATGGTGTTTCCGGCTTTACCTAAACCTTGAGTTAGAAATTGTATTACGGACGTTTCTACAGTAGTTTTTAGTGAACAAGAAGCAAAATTGCAAGACACAAAAATACCGATGTTTATTAAACGATATTTTAGTCCTTTCTTGCTCACTAATATTTCAGAAATATTAGACATCTCAGGAATTCTACCAACGTCGACAACAGTTTTTAAACAAAGAATTTACCCAAACATGTCTCAATAGAGGAATTCATAACAAGTATATCATTGATGAATTTGAAAGTAGCTCCACGACAAATACCTAAGAATATTGATACTTTAACTGAAACTTAGTAGTTAACATAGTAGTTAGTAGCTTACTTGACACTGGTATTAATGTGACGTAATTTTCGCCGTTTTCAACATGCAAGACTGAGTCACAAGAGGATAAAAGAGAATATAAGCTAATTTCAGTAATACGGCTTCTAATTCCATAATTCAGCTTAGGACGTGGTTTTCACTCAATCCACTTGGTTACTGTGATAAAAATTAACAAGGTTTCTTTTGAAGTTCTTTTGCTGTGCAAATAAATTTAAGTAGCCTTTTAACATCAACCACATAGCTCAATTAATTTTAAATGTGCGATTTTACATCAAACTCAGTATATTCAAATAATACTGGGTTTCTATAATGAGGTCATCAAAGCTAATTCATAGAAAATTGTAAAAATAAATACATAAAATTTCAATAAGTTGCATCTAAGATGTTATTATACTCGTCTTTCAAGTTGTTTTACAGTATTAGACCATTTATTCCTATCGATAGTTTTTCAAGAAACTAGTAGCTAATACCTAATAGACACTGTTATTGGCTTCACAATAAAAAAAGAACGAAAATTACTAACGAGAGATTTAATTAAAACCGAGAACTGTTTCAAATAATTAATCATAATATTGTATAGTTGTCACTGTCAAGGATAACTTTGTTAGATACTAAATCCGCTTGAAAGAGTTAATTGTGCTAAGGTATTGAATAGTACCAATGCAGTTGAAGATCGTTTTATATTACCATAGATCATTATTATCAAGTGAATCATTATTTATAGAATACACTATCTCTCGAATAAAGAGTTCAACGTGTCTACCCTTTTTAAGCAAACAAGCTAAAATGTTTCTGAATGTCTCAAGTACAAATAGACCCTTGCAAGTACATTGTCCTCAATGGTACTTTAACTGAAGATGATCTTGAATATATACTTGTACCTATGAAATACTACCCGTTTTAGGAATGAAAGAACTAATAGTTACAACCAAAGCTAGCCATACTTACTTAATTATAAATGTCTGAAAAAACAAACTTAACTCTGTGAAACGTAACGTATCACTGGAGTTGAGCATCTTAAACAGTGCTTGATATGGAAATCTATGCAAAGTGCAAACCATTCACTGGGCTCTTGGCTTATCTCGAGTCCAATGCCACTATCGTTTAGTAGAGTTCCTAGAGAAATGTATCTAAAGCAATGACTAATTTATTTTTAGCCAATTCTATTGAATTTATTACTACGTATTTTATTTTCATACTGAACCATCGTCAGTGAAGTAGAACACGATGTTTCGAGATATACAAATGATGTTCCTGATTATGATTATAAATATTACTGGGTTGATTTGCTTTTAGACCACTTTAGTTGGTACCATTGGGAAGAAAACTCATAGTTTTATTTGTACAGGTTTTGGTTTTGGCGCGTATTTGCCGTTTGTAAAGTTAATTGTTGTACGTGTTGTGTAATGGTTGAATTTGAAGACAGTAAAAGCTTGTTGTGTAATGGATTATCATTAACCATTTTTTTATTAGTGTGGAACCAATTCTTAGAATCAGGTTTAATGAATATCCTCTTAGTAATAATCTAATCGCAAGTAGTAATTAAACTTTAAATAAATGGCCACATTTTGTGAAAAAAGTGTTACTACATGGATCGGGCGCGGAGGTCCTAATGATGACGTACTCCTGAACTGGGATCCAATATCTTCAGATAACACCCGTGTAATTCTTCTTGTTGGGTTAATCAAAGATAAGGTGTACACACCACCATTACCATTAGCAAGTAGATCTGAGATCCAGCAATGGATTACCAATGCCATCGAAAATATCGGTTAAGACACTCTTATCAACGTACGGCAATAGCTTGATTAAAGAATTGACATCTGTTGTAGCACAAGGTGTCAATTTATCAAGATGCCCTTATTGACAATTCATAGTTATGAGTAGTTGTGACAAAACCTTTTGAGTTTTTTTTTAATTGTAACAATTTTGTTTCATTGTATAACATATTATAAAATTACATTTTATATACACTTACAATCATGAACATCATTTGTAATATCTCTGTACAATATGATCATCTCTTGAGGTTAATAGTCATCTAATACTTAACACAAAATACACAAATGAGCTAACATAAAGAAATCAGCGTAAGCTGATCATTCAAACTCAATCAATCAACGCGCGTACACTTTATCCTTGGAGATTTTTTGTTAGCAAGGAAATGTTATCTTTAAACAAGCCTAGATAACAATAAAACAAGCACAAAACGTAAAGAAGAAACGGCAACCAGAGGAAATAAACACGTTCACAGCCGATGGCAGCTATTGACAGACTGAGGGCTGGGTGGGAGTGGACTAGTCGCTGAACACGGTAGATACAGAATTTTCGTGTTGTCACTCCTTTTTTAATGCCACCAGGACAACAGTTTAGGTTTTAAAATAAAAAAGAATGGCATACTTCCTAAGCTAAGTAACATTAAATCTTTATTAAGACGTTCCTATGCTATTGTAAGACCTCACTTAAGACAACCCTGGATACCCGTCTAAATTTCTCCGCCTTTCACAAACACCTAAAGAAGAGTGCAACTGCTCGCTTCAAAGCCCTCACCTACCTCAACCACAAACACCAAGGATGCAACACTCATACTCTCACCAGACTCTACACCTCAGTATTCAGACCAACGCCCACCCCTTCCTTCTCACATCGACCAACAGCACAATCCCATCTTTCGAAGCCACCGAGCGTTGAGCACTACGACTAGCTTCCACCTCCCGCCATGGGCCTCTAACCAAGAAGTCTATAACGACCACCCAAACTTTCCTCACCTCCGAGAAATTCCGCTCAAACTCCAAACTAAATACAAAATTCATGTTTTAGAATCCAAAATCCTAGCCAAACTCCGTCAACCTACTTCACAGAAAACCCCACTCTTACCCTTACCCAACTGCTCAATCTTGAGCTGTAATTCCTTAACCACAAAACCCACTAATAATATTTGGGCTGAAGATAGTCACGGAACTATAGACCAGCCTGCAGGGATATGCAAACTTCACGAAACTCAACCCAACCTGATAGCCTTTTCCATTGGAAGATTTCCTTAATTCCATGAACGTCCATGCTTTAGAGTGAACAAAAAGACAACGAAGTTTCGAGATCTGGAATTTTATTTCGTCTGCTGGTGAAAAGTAACCCTAAGCAAGCCTAAAAAGTAATTATAGCAAGCTGACCAGTCACCCACTACCACGCTATGATTTTTGTACTTTTGTACTAAAACTAGCCTAGAAAAAGTACAATGCATTTTTTTAAGGTTAATTCTCAACGACAATAATAAGATGGGATCAAACTCCAAATCCCAAAACGTCATGTTTCTTTTTTACTCAAAAACGTACGTCCATAATAATATTGCAATTCACCAACGTCAACAAGATAAGTAAAGGAATAAGGTATTAGTCAGGGTCACAAAACACGATTCAGTGTACATTGGTTTACAGTAGAAAACAGTTAGAATATTCTATTGTATTTCATACCTTTACAATAATGCCGACAAAGATGCTTGAAGTGTTCAACACAGTAAATACCAGCAATTCCATCCACTTAATAAGTACTAACATTGTTTTTGCCAGGCTATTTATTATCTGCTATAACATCGCTAAGGCGTAAATGGTAGTCACCAGGCGTGTCATTTGAGTGACCGCCATTTTTATGTCCATAGTGCTTAGACTAAACTGAAGGCGAAGAATGTAAAGAGTCTATACAACAGGATGGTGCAAAGCGCACACCTCCAATGGTTACCAGCCATGTTTCATTTTGGCCTTCTAAGTGATGTCTTGATGTGACTTCTTCCTGTGAGCATATTTGAAAGAATGTGTCTACTCTACGAACTTAGCAGGCCGATCATACAAAATCAGGGAACAGATACAGCATCGACACGGAGATGACATCATCCTTTATGGTGACGTTTTTTTTTAGGTAATTTATAAAATGCTAAGTCGTATATCAGGTTTATCTTTTAAAATGGCCTTTGTATTATGCATTTAAAAAACGTCTTTTGTCTTATTCTATAGTTTCAAACATGATTCTTACAAAGGTTTACAGGACTGTATTTATTCTATTGTATCATACCTAATAATGCCTTGGACATCTTGATTAGTTACCAGCAATTAACTTATAAGTCTCATGTTTAAATATTAACATATAAGTGTGTAGTATTACTATTATCACTATTTGAGATAACGACCACTCTCATGACGGTATTTTATGGCAAATATGTGGTGAAGGATGAGTGGTAGTAATGAGTTATGAGGTGTAGTCTTGTTACAAACTAAGGCTGACTCTTCCTTAGAATGGGTCATTAATTAATTGCCCAATGACCAATGGAAATACAAGGACCAACGGTTTAACGTGACTTCCGAACCACGCAGGTGATGGTCTGATATGTCTAAGCGATGGTGGGAGTTGATGCGGGTATCATCAGATGATCACTGAGACTATCTGAGCCGCTTTAGACCTATATCATCCTCAAAACCTGACCTCCATGAAGCTGGATTACAGGACCACGCCACGAGTCCCAGTCAACTTAAGTACGTATATCACATGACTAATTATGATACAAAAACGGTAGGAGATAAATCTTTAACGTAATACATAATTATATAAATTACTTAAAAGATTTAAGGAGAGAAAAGAAAGGGGGGAGGTACAGAAAAAACTCTATATTTCGTTTGAAACAAACTGATAATATAAATATTAATGATAAATATACTGAATGTTGGACCAGACACTCGTCCACCGAGATTAGCCCGCACTCTGTCGCCATCACAGTTGTCTGCGAAAATTTAGTAGCATTTAGTTTGGCCTATGCTCCTATAATTAAATTCAGTGATGTGTAACACATATTATGGACTGGCCGAAATTAACTTTCACTATATTTTTACAGCAATATAGAATCCTAGACGTGCAAAAAGAACATTCCCTAAATACAAGTTTGAATCTGTGCATCAAGGCAAGGTATAGGTTCAAAACCTTGCAGTATAACAGTTCTGAAACCTCTGAACTTTGGCAGATGTGACTACGTGAGTCAAGATTTGTTACACACTGGCAACTGATGCAGGTCTTGTTACACTTCTTGTTCCTAGAATATCAACTTCTGATCACGTGACTGAGATTCTAAGTATCAGTCTTTGCTTTTCATCTTCAAAGCTCTCTCTTGATCTTCCAGATGTAGACTATTATCTTCTACCTATATTTTCACTATTATATGATTCCATTATGGCAAAGGTAAAACATGAATAACGCGTTTGGCTTTGATAACCAGTATAGCAATTTAAATAAATTTGGTCTTGCAACTGATGATTTAGTAATAATCACTGCAAAATACGAACCAACCCATAATAACGTAGTATAGCTTTTCAACTTGCTATTGAACATAATACGAGTAGTTACATACTGTACATGATATTAGTTACAACTGACATACGAGATATTTCTGACTATGTCTCTTATTTTATTTTGTAATATTTATTTAATTTGTGTAGCAAAAGTTTTTGCACATTTATAAGACAACCAAATATTATGTGCACCGAAAAGATGATCCCCTTGAGGAGCTTTTTAAAGTCATTAAATAAACAAACCGAATCTGTACACACTAGACATGAAACCAGAACTTATGTTAAACCTTTAGACATTGTTATAGGACAGTATTGATGAAATAAAGCAAACCATGTAAAGTCAACATTAAATATCAAATAATAAAATAATAATAATCACGTCACGATGCATGCGTTTGTTTTATTTTAAATGAATCATCAGCTGATAAAAAAAATATAGGTCATATCCAAAAACCTCCCTGCAAGAGCCTGGAGGAAATCTTCAATCGGAGCGTTGGCCTTATTGTTTATAAAAAATAACGTAACAGTATCAGTAAAATAACAACAACGGCACAGAATGTATTCGAGAACATTGTCTTTAATCGAAATCGCAAGGTTTTATATTTAATCGGTTTAGAATCACTATTATTAGCATGCACCTTTAAATGCCAAACTTGTGGTATTGATTTCTACTTAGGTGGGGCATCTTAAATTAGATACCGAATTCAACCCAAGGCCTTCCATGAAGTTGGATTTTCCACAACTGTTTTACAAGGCTATGCTAGGATTTCAAATTCAAGAATAAGGTTTTCCAAAAAAATCATTTTTTTACCAGACATCCATTATTTTGTTTTTTATTTACTAATTATTTATTATCTCCCACACCACTTATGGACTTAGCTCAAACTTGATATACATTTCCAACTAAGTAAGGCTATATGGAAAAATGACCAGCATGATCCAACTTACCACTACTTTTATGCTTACCATTTAACTATTTTTATGGTATTTTTAGGGAATTTTCCGTTTTACACCTTAAGTAGCAAATAAACGGCGAGGTTTAAAATAAAATGTGTTACAAACTTATTTGTAACACCAAACATACCCTAAAAATTTTATAAAACCACTTCCCTTTTAAAATGGTCAGTTAGATCATGCTGGTTATATTTCTATAGATACTTATATACAAATTTGTATCAAATTTAAGCCAAATCCAATAAGTGGCGTAGGAGATAATAAATAATTATATAAAAAAAACAAAATGGTGGATGTTTGATAAACGAAGAGTTTTCGAAAGAACATTATTCTTAATTTTCTCTTTATTTGAACCAGTAAATCTAATCCAAATATTTGTGACACCCTTTCATGAATACCCTGTACTAAAGATTTGTGTGTATCAATATAAACAGACGGACACTCTCGAATATACAGTGTACCCGTTTTTATATTTTAATCGAGGATTAGGGTGTTGTCCATCATTTCATCTAGTTAAGCGTTTCGCATGACATATTACATCAAACATATTTAATTTGTTTAAGGTAAAGAG
Source organism: Matsumurasca onukii (assembly GCA_018831715.1). Classification (NCBI taxonomy): domain Eukaryota; kingdom Metazoa; phylum Arthropoda; class Insecta; order Hemiptera; family Cicadellidae; genus Matsumurasca; species Matsumurasca onukii. The sequence continues at coordinate 43,750,525 of CM032061.1, forward strand.
GGGTTGGGTCACGCAAGCTGTCACATGACCACAGTCTAGTCACATAACGTAATGACGCTAATGCTTCAAACGTGCGTGATTAGTACATCAGTTTACATGTCACACACGGCGTATTTCACCCCTTTATGTAACAAATTGGATTTCCCAAAACTTGTATTTTAATACAATTTTATTGGACAGGCTTTCTACATTACGAGAATACATATTTGGGTTCAGTACATTCTACTTTTTGTTAATTGAATAAGGATATATATTATCAATTTGAACGTTTTGCTGTTGCACATAGACATGATTTCACTTGTTTTGGAGCATATTGAGTCACCGTTGAATGGCTTAGTTGATTCATAGACAAGTTGACATTCAACAGGATGCTATGTCACTGTCTAATCGTAAAGCTCTCAACAACAGATTTGTAAGTCTGAATGCCTTTAGATACTTTTGGGGTTTATTTAAAACTTAGTTTATGGTGAGAAAATACGTGATCTACAGGAGAATAAGAAGTATTTCAACTCACGGTACTCTATAATTCTTGAAACATGATTATATAAAATCAAAATTCTACACTTAAGTTACTAGTTGTGGTGTAAAACCCAGAGTTTTGCTTTTGTAGTGAATATTCATGAATATTGTTACTAACTTGTATTGAAAGCTACTGAAGTAAAACTCTGGTACTCTGGTTGTTGAATAATTCGGAAAACCTAATACACACTTCAGTTCCTTTCAATTATTTCATTGTATGAGCGAATGTAACGAGGGGATGCTTATTAATACTTAGGCTTAAGCAATTTGTTGTTCCTGTATGTGTACTTGTGTGTCAGTCTGACTGTCCACGCTGTGACTAGAGAAACTTAACAAAATTATTCAAAGATTTGCAAGATGTTTTAGTACCTCCCATCACAAGTCTGGGTGAGTAATCCGGTTCTTGTCTATCTAGTTTAAACGAATGTAGGCAGTTTTCACCTGATTGAGGGTCACTTTATTCTTCTTGCACCATCTTTTCATTTATCTAACACACTGCTGAGTCTTTTCTATGACCTTTTCATCCCCACTAACAAGATGGCACACATCATTCACAAACATCCAGAGATACCACCCTCGGTGATCTCTTTAGGTAAGTCGAGATACAGCAGAAACAGTACAGGACCTAAGTTTGACCCTTGGGGAACACCCATGTTTACTGAAGTAGACTTTTCTGATTAACAATTTTTCAAGACGTTTTTATGAACCTTGTATTTTATTTATGTTAACTGTGAACTACCACTCATAAATGATATACTCTAGCTCGCATAGTCATTAAAATATTTCACCCATTTTACAGTTAGGAACTTTTCGGATTATTATTCACACTGTAATCTAGAGCCAATATAAAGGTTCCGGCGTTGAACTTGTTTTCATTTATTTAGCACACTTTAGTATTTGCTGACATTACTATATTGACAGTTGCGTTAAAATGTAAACATTGCAGATTGTACACGGCTCGGCTGGGGATGAGGTGAATTCCGCTATAGATTGAAATAAAAAACTGCTTTAGAATAAAGTTATTGTGATGATTTATTACAGCAAGAAACAAGAACACAGTTTGACGGCAGCTAATTTCACTAATGTGTCCTTTCAGTGCTGCTGTTCAGCCATGGCTTTACTCCTCACTTGTTTCTGCTTAACCACTCCGTTCCTTGTTAGTTTTAGTTTGAACTTAGTTGTTATCTGAATATTCTGTAGATTTATTTTGAGTGATTTAAGCATATTAATTTCGAGCATACTTATACTATATTTTGCTTTGGAGCTAAGGTTAATAAATTATGTACGAACATAGTGTTAAGTTCCTGAAATAATAATACAAACAACACTGCATTTGTTATAACATTTATGTGTCAGTTTCTATCTTATTATCAATGGATAGATACTAATAATAGATTACAAATAGAATTTAAGTCTAGATTATCTTCAATTCGGTTATTGAAATGTTCCCGCCATATGAGGTTTATGCTTGTACACTTCCTTCTTGCCGTGTTGAACCCCCATGGTCAACAACCGCATACCACTAAAAAATACTTTAATTATTTCAAACACAATACATTTTGTCTTAAACTGTGTTAGACGCTATCAGTTGCAGAACAAAGAAGAGTATACAATATATATTTAATATCTAAAAATATAAAAATGTATCAGAAGTTTAAAAGGCTTTAAGTAACAAATAACTGTATTTTTAATTTAAAATTGGTATAAAACCATTGGTATTAAACCATAATACCAATAACACAGTTGTTATGTAAGTAATTAAGGTTTAGTATGCTGACTATCTAGTAGTTTAATAACAGTTTTACCTATTAATTTCTCAGGAAAGGCTCATTCAAGTTAAAGATAACATTATATATTTCTCAAAACTCAAGGGATTTTTCGCTCCAAGATTTATTATTTCTTAAAGATTGATGACACGTCACAAGATTTCTTCGTTCAAACTCTGCAACGTTTAGCTTTATTCAGTACCTGTACCGATAGAACCGCGATTTGTCTTGCTCCACACGAATTCTGACAAAGATTTAATAATTTAGTTTTTGTTCAATTTTAGATTGAACTCTGGGCAACTATTTTTAATCCTAGGTACTTAGAAGGTTTTCAAATGTTAAAACTATGAATTCTTTTTTGTAAGTCGAGGGATTCGAAGTTGAAGGGTTGATGACTTGCATTGTTGTAAGAACAGCTAAATGAAATGACAAATTACGTAAAGTGGATGGAGGATTGAGAAAATATCAGCTCTGCTGTTGACAGTTACTGTGTACCTCTTTGTATACAAGATAAAAATACTCAAATACTTTTAGGTGAAATATATTCGGTACATACTGAAGGTGAAAATTACTTATTTTACATGGACTACCATTTGATTAGTACGATAACAAAAGATCCGCAGTTTATTCACGCTCTTGGTTAAACTACACCATTTTATCAACAGGATCTGCTTTAGTATGAAAGATATCGTGACTCTATGATACAAAAACAACTACTCTGGTATTAAAACGAACACTTCTTCTCAAAGAACAATATTGTAAGTAGGTTGTTGTTTTGTTTTTCATAGGAACACTATGGTTAACTGAGTGGAAATATTCAGAACTGTGTCAGTTGATGAAATAAAGGCGAGAGACAATCGCGAGTAAAGTCAATTCTAATTGATGAATGCAGGGAAAGTGAGAACTGTCGTTGTTTGTTTCTCGGTTTATAATTAGGATATTTTCGTGCTATAACGCTTTGATATACTACAAGCAACGTGTGGTATCATTTACACAGTTATGTCAGTAAATTTTAATGTGCCACTGAAGATCCTTAAAGCATAAGTGTAGGGTCGTAACTATGTAAAATACTGTCTCACAGAAGTACGTGGGTTATGAGTGACTAGGGTAACAAACTTAGTTTCAAGGTCTTTTTGATGTTAAACATGTTTTGTTTTTCCAAGTAGTTCAGTAGAAGAAATCTTGAAATATCAAGCAATGTTTATCAAATGGGGTCTATTGAGACCCTCAGTAGCTTGCATCTTATAGGTTCATCCTAAGAACGTTTGCAATAAAAAGTTCTAAAGCTTTGTGTAGAACCGAACAAATACCATTGCATTTAGCAATTAAGTAAGTAACTGTCAATTTAGCCGGATTTCAAATTTTCGAATTCACATTTCTTTCAGGGAGTCACACAACACTAAGGGAGAGCCATTACTGAAAAATGTGTGTAAAAGTTATAGTCTACACTCCACAAGATACTCCAATAAGGTACATTAAAATGAACACCACCAACACTGGTCTAAATATTACTGTTAAACATTAAAATATATGCAACGTTCATAAAAAAAATCTTAATGCAGTTAATTGGTTGTATTTGAGTTGGTAATGTTATGAATACATAACATACACAATGTTGGATTACGTTTAACCTGTGCGTTAATGATCCCCTCAGGATAGTTTACATGCAGTTCATTTTGTGTTCTATCGTGTATAATTTTGTCCCATTGAAAGTACTGTACTAAAAAGGACATGATCAATGTGTTCTTGACCAAAAGAGAAACTCAGCCCTTAGGGGTTGCGTATTCGAGTGAACGAGCGTATAAACTCACTGTTAACCTGATTTGAAGCTGGGAGCCAATACCGATGAACTGGTGCCCGGTTTCTTTTATATGTGAGTCAAATGATGGCCTGATGCATACATTTGAAAACGTGAATCTTTCTTCGCCCAGCTAAAATATTTTTTGTTGCTTATTATCTTAATAAGTTATATTATGATATCACTACTCATTTCCATATTAGGTCGTATGCAGTACCTTCAGCATATGTATGAGAACCCTTCCTATAAATAAGGTGAAGAATTCAATAGTTATAATTTATTTCAACTCTCAGAAGAGATCACGTTAGAGAAGATGCAATTATGACGTATAAAACTAATTAGCTTGGGTTTCAAAATGATCTTTTACTAAAGGTTGAACATAAATTTAATTGCCTTGTTCATTCTATTACGCACGGTTATCTCAACGGTTACACTGTGCACTATTGAGCAATTAAGTTCATGTAATTAACTTTGCGTGTCACCTCTGGAATACGTTGTCGATTCAAGTATCGCCAGCAAAAAAAAAAACAACAACGAAAGTATCTAAGATGTGTAGTTGTAGATTGTTATTGATGAATTATTGTCCTCAATAGGCATCAAAAATTGTATCTTTAATAACTCTATGAATACCTTACTAACAACATACACATCACAACAGATAACACTAGTGACAATAAATAATAGTAAAAGTAATAATTACCATAGAAAAAGACTCATAATATAATTTAGAGTTCAATAAACGTAAGTAAAACATTGGAAATAATCTTCTTAAGCGCAATACACCTCATAGAATGTAAACCTACCTCTACTTTCGTGCATTTACAAGTTTGGTTACTCAACCCCGATAACAACTCTTAGACTGTACACAAGGTCGAACTCTACCCACCTTGGTCTTTACATACACACTACGTATGAATTTTGGGATAATTTCTGTATTTAATACAATGACAAAAATATCATAAAGCTCTTTCAAAACCAAGGAATAACGTTTTAGAACATATGCCATGTGCCCATGAAATGTATTTAAACCACTAATGTTAAAACAGACAATCTAATACTGCTTTGAATTTTTAATATCGTGACTACGTTTTGGGCATACTTTGTGCGTTAATTACTTAAACAATTTTAGAGTCTTCCATTATTGTCTTGAGGTTAAACTTATTGGAGTGTTAAAGTTTTAAAATTAATTAAACTGTTTTGTAACTTTTTGAATTAATAAAGAAATTTTAAATTTGTTTTTTATCTATCTTAGGAGTGTCTTAAATTATAGTAAAAAGGAAAAACATAATTATCTGATTTGTTAAAAACATTAAATTCGAATAAATGTAAATGTTTATGAAGAGTGGTGATAAATCTACGTCAAAAGAAATAGTATTTAGTGCATATTTTAAGTTGTTACGTGCCTTTCAAACGTCTTTTGGTTAAGCTGTGTTATGTTGTGATTAGATTAACGTATAATGAAGAAAGTGAACCAGGTTAAACCGAGCTTGAAAGTTCAGTTCGTCTAGGAAATTACTGTCATTTCAAGTCTGAGAACTTGATTTCTTCCGAGAGTTGAAATTGCTCGTAAATCTTTAACGTTATGCTACTTCTGGGACAAGTATTCCAACACTTGCCAATTAGATTGCATATCAATATAATATAACTAAGCGCAACTTCAAAACGCAACCAAATAAATGTTGCTCGTTATTGCACTCGAAGGTTGTAAGGAAGAAGAGTACATTGTCATTAAGTTAAACCAATCGGTAATTAAAAATTGCTCGGTAATACACGCGAAGTTCGCGTATATATTCAAGTAAAAGCCACTTGGGTAAGGTTGTCAACAAAACATAAGTAATGTTTTAGTTAAAAGGTTTTACTTACATTATTTGACAATATTTACAGTATTATTTGAGTATAATAACTTTAACATCATAAAACATTATATCGCATTATTAAGCCATATTTTATATTATTTTTATAAATGATTTTGAGATTGCGACTAGTTTTGAACGTCTAGCAAATTACTAACACGAAGGTAGCTCAATGTTACTCCATTAGGTGGTATTTTCTACTACGAAAAAAATCCGTTGAAACAAAATTCAGTTGTGAGAAGACGTGACAGGGATGGCTTTTATATGAAAATAACGGACCACAATCAACTGTTGTGTTGTGAATGATATACAATAGTAGTATTAACGTTTGACTTTATAAAAAATAGTGATTGGTAATATATGATATTTGAGCGAAAGTTTAAGTTATTAATCTCTTTTACTAACGAGTTACGTTTTCAAACGATATTTTCCTCAGCTTCAGAATTGTAACGTAAGTGAGTTTATCATCCCATCCGGTCCGAGCAGAGCGTACAAACTTACCGACCTCTGTTACATAGTCGGTTAAACAATTCTGTATCATCGAGTTTTTGCTACAAATACACACTTTCACAAGAGATGCTTCTAGGATATTTTCACATCTGAAATTCGAGCTTTAAAATAGTTCTGTTAACTCGTATAACAAGTTTGTAAATGAATGTCAAAAATTACTATAAGCACAGTTTGTGTTGTAGCCAGCCCAAAAATTGTAAACAATATAAGTGAGTATACAATATAGAGAAACGTACTATGTGTTATGCTCGTGTTATGACTATAAAGATTTACAGATTGGTGGTCCCATCTTCAACAAGTAAAGTAACTATGCTAAATGCTTATTTATTTAAATACAAAAAAAAAATAAGAATTTACATTTTATAATAAATATAAAACAATCGTCAGTGGTTTTGTATAAAACTTGCCTTTCATTTTAACATCGATAAACATAATACGAGATCTATTATATGAGCCACATTTATTTCTCGAAATGTTTTTTGAAACAGAAGGAAATAGTGATTTAGAATAGCGTTGACTGTGACGAGTTAAGGTGCTGAGGTGGAAACCAAACTTGGTAGTGCAATCTGTAGGAGATATTACCTTCATTTCACATCTGAGAACTTGATTTCTTCAGAGAGTTAAAACGTCTCGTAAATCTTGAACTTCCTCACTTCTGGGACAAGTCTTCTTAAGTTTGCTAATTAGATTTGGTGCGATATTGTGTGAAATGCTGTATCATATATGAGACATAGAAGTTAGCAGGTTTATGAAGAATGTTTCATAACTGAAGTACTCCATGCTACAAAGCTCTTCCTTTGTGATTTTAAAATCATTTGACAATAGTTTTTACTCGTAAAACTCCCAGGATGAACAGTGTGTGGTAAGTTACTAAGAAAGTTAGTAAATGTCAGTAAAAGAGACTTATCGGATGGCATTCACTTGATGTTTCAAATTGTTCCTAAGTGAGTTTTCAGCCCTTCCGGCATTGGGTCGAATTCCCAAACCTTTAGGTCTCTGATCCTCTATTTGCAAAACTCCAAGAACTGTCAGGTATTTTGAATTTCACCTAATATTCCAATAAAAATTATGTTTTATCAAAGGTTTGACAAAGAATCGCCGAAACTCTAACTACCTAGTAATGTCTAGGATTAGTTTAATTCGATAAAAGTTAAATAACAAAATTTAAAATGAAATAAAACCAATATTAAACATTTTAGTGAAATAAAATAATGAAGTAAAATTTTAAGTATTTGTTTGATTTGATTTTAAATTTCTTTCTTCAACAATCCAATATTCGAGCTTAGATCCAAGTGTAGATCCAAAAGGACCGTGACATACCTCAAGATCAAAAAAAGTTGTCAAGCCAAGAATAGCCCACACCATTTTCCATCCCCATCTTTGTCTGGATTATTGGATCTTGTTTATTTTTGATGCACATGATGGGTAAAGAAACAAGAAATACGTTTCAGTCGGAACATGTAAAGTAATAAATAATTTTGAAACTTTAATAATACATAGTTTAAAGTCTGATGCATTTTAAATATAATTTCAGTAAACAAAGTATTTGAGAATAACACCGTCATTTTTGGAGAAATCTTATTATTTTAAACCAGAAATATAAAAATCTATTACTGTAATGTAACTGTAAATTATTACAGTAGTATTGTATTTAATCTGAACATCTCTCTGGTGTGTGATGTACTAAACTACATCCATCATACGTAACAAAATCTTTTCAATTCCAGCTGAAACCCTGTACTGGTAGTATTAAGTCTTGGTAACAATTTTTTTACTTTGCCTCGTTACAATATTTGACCCGGACTGCTTACACAATAAGGTTAGAAAGCTTAGAGGGATTACTGTAAACCTTCGTTAGCTGCGGCCTGATTTTGTCTTTCCTGTTTCTTTCCGAGCTAAAACCCTGTAGACAGTCAGAAATAACAAGAGTTTGTAACAAAACTAACTCAGCTACCGTAAGCAATCTAAATAATTCAGTAGGCCTAAAATTGCTTTAGGTACCTTTAATTTCTTATCATAGATAATAATAACTCATGTTTGGTGTTCCTCACAATGTAAAAATAAAAAATAAAACGAAGGGACTTGCTTTAATAATGTTGGTAGGGTTGTTGCGGAGTTCAGTATCAAATTAGTAGTTTAAAATTATATTCGTTATGTTATGCCTCTTTAGTTTATTGAATTATTCAAAACATGCAGAACTTAATTAAAGAAAGATAATTAAAAGGTTTATATAAAATTATCAGCATTATTATCGGCGACAAATTAAAATACAGAAATGAACAGTCTAATTGCCTCAGCTAAACGTTCTTCGTCGATACCCAATTTTAATCTGCAGGTAAAGTAACTGCATAATACCGTAACCATTAACGCATATAACACAAAGCTAATTAGAAATTTAGACTACATTTTCCCACAAAATTATACAAAGACCATCAATCAAAGTAGCAGATAAAAACGAACATTATAAATCAACACCCAAGCCGTATCAATGTAATTCCCTGAAGATATTTACTTGAAGATATCACAGACTTTTCACTGTTTGTCAGGTTGATGAACAAAGAGTCGCTTCAATAACGGAGCTGGTCTCGTGTTTGCACATCCCTTCAGCACCTTTCGCATAATTTGTCATCTCTGGTTTTCCTTTCAAGAAGTCAATCTTGAATTCTTTCAGGAGAAAATAATAGGCTACAAAGTTTTAATCGGCGAATGTTCAATGATAATTTTACAGCGGGTTTGTTGCTCAACATTTAGACTGCTGGTAACTTAATGCTATTTGTGATGGCTTATTGTTCTATCAATGTTTACCACGTTATCAAGTTTTAATCAAAGATTCAGTTTGTGGTCACTCAAAATCAACTAGGTGGTAGACGCTATTACAAGAGAACGGTCCTCTCAATCTCTCCTTGTCTAAGACCTATCATCAATTCTAGCAAATACGACTCTAAAATAACGTAAATTATTGCATAAACAATACAGTTAACTTGCTCGTAATAACCTGTATAAAATAGTCTTTATTAAGAACTTAATTTTATTTGCAGTTTGATCCCGTTCTCGGTACATGAAAAGTTAATAGTATCATGTCAAGTTTGAGACTAACTAGTGAAGATTAGTGTTAGTTAGGACTTACCCTGAAAGAATACATTTTAATTTTATTATTGAAATTTAAAATAATATCAGTTAATATACTATAAAGCCAGGCTGGTGATTTAAGGAGTGAATGTTAGGCACTTCCTGGCATGCTACATGCCTTAACCAGGTACTTTTTTGAAGCTCTTCGTGTAAAACCGTCGGGAAAATCTGAAATCATTATTTTTTAGGTCCTGAAAACCTGTTTTAATTTGAATGCGTGTCCCCAAAATGTGAGGCCGCAGGGCCCCTCAACGAGCCGAAAGGCGAGTTTTAATTTAAAACAATATTAGTTGAATATATTTCATTTTGATATATTTGGGGATATACAATTTATTTTTACGTTTGAAAGACCATATTAATGTTATTACTAAGATTTTGCAGTCCATAAAATTAATGTCTTACAATTAAGTTCTACATTAAAAGCGTATTTATAACTTCGTTCAATGTTTTGTTAACCTGTCAAAAACGAAATCCAAAGTGTATGAAAAGGTTTAGGAGAGAGTTTTGGTATGTTTGACAACTTCTTGTGAGAGAGCAAATTTTGTTTTTGACAGCTCTCGCTTTAAGTACTTCCTACATGACGTGTTCATTGTGTTTCCCGTTTTATTGAAGCAGAAACAGCAAAGCTAATCTTTTTAGGTTTTAAAAGTTCTTTTATTTAAGTCACATAAAGGGATTGAACTCATCTGTTAGCCAAATGTAATTTATCAAACTGTGTACACAATTAGTTGACATTTGTATATGTTTGCATATTATATTTTTGCTAATCTATAGTATTAAAATAAAGCCATCAATTTTATCCCATTTGCTTTTGGTTGCAAAAGCAACTAGTTTAGGAGTTTTATTCGTTTACTATTTGTGCAACAAAGATTCAATGTAAAGGGATTATTACTTTTGGAACACCCGTTAATTTAAATTGTTCAACAATGTTAAGTTTAGAACAACATTAACTCCAATCAATACTTCACAAAGCATCAATCGAAAAGTGCATCTTTTGGCCCCTATTCCAAATATATAACATTCAGCTTTGAAAAACACACTAACATTTCGTTCAAAACTAAACATGAATTAAAATAACTGCTTGGTAACCCAAAGGACAAAGCAATTAATGAAAATAAATTTCAGATTTACGAAATACAACGTGAATGATGCAATAAAAAATATGTAGGACAAACCAAAAGGAAAATTAAAACAAGAACGAAAGAGCACATGTATCGTATCACTTTAAAAATAATCAAGAAAAAAGTCAGCAATTGCCAAACACTGCTTAGAAAATGGACATTACTTCAACAAAATCAATTTAATCCATGAAGTTCTTAGTATTTAGATGCTACAGAATCCTTCTAGATGCATCAAAATGAAGATACATTAGTAAATAATAAACCCGTTTTTTTTCAAAATTCTCCTGATTTCTCAAATTTGTTTTACTGGATTCTATGTAGTGCATAATTTTATTTTTCTTATGTTCAAATCAAAATGTTTTTAATTTATTTCATGTTAACATTTTTAACATACGATTTTATTTTAAATAATGTATTAGCATTTCCTTCAGTCTGATGTGTTTCTGAAGATAAACACGTTGTGTTAGAAAGGCCTCAGGCAAATACGTTGGCCTCAGGCGGAAACTTTGTTATTGGAATATGTGGTTTTATTTAAAACTATTATAATGTTAGCTTAGTTTTTTAGAACAACTTATTATTGATTGTGGTTTTTGTAATATCAATTTTATGAATCTAACAATGTGTAGTAACAAAATAAAAAATATTCTATAGTCTACTATACTATGTGTTACTAGTAAGCTGCAACCGTTTATTTAACTGATAGTCTACTAAACATACTTTCTTTCTTATTATTATTACGTTTACGTTACTAACACGTTATGTTGGTACAAATAATACTGATTAGTTTCTCGACAAACCATTACTGGCCAGTTTATTTGACTGATCAAACAACAGTTTAGTTATCAATTTAGTCAATTACTCCACTGTTTCGCCTTTACAAGTGTAAAGTAGGGTTTGTTTACTAATACCGTACAATCTAATATGTCAAACCGAGAATAAAATATACAAAGTGACAGAAAATGAACAAAATAAAATAAATACTCGTATCTATAGTATCAAAGCAGCTGATACTTAGTTTTCAAGAAACAATGGCTTCAGTTTTTGCAGAATGTCCCTCGTAGATCTACGCCAACAGAATTTCGCCAACCCTGTCTATAGTACTCTCTTTTGGTGGAAATTCTCTAAGTATCAAAACTCTGAAGAACACATGCAGTGAGGGTATCATCCTTAGTGCCTACAGAGCTACACCGGCGATATGTTTGTAAACCCGTTTTCTTACAAATTTGTTTTGTTGGACATTTGGCTTGGCCACATGGATTGTCAGCCAAGGAAAATCGTAGCTAGACAAACTCTGCCTTTATAGGAATTTGTGCTGGCCAACGGATTTGAGAAGGATATGGAACAAGGTAAGGAAGAGTACGGGTCTGCTAGCATCACTGGTTTAGCCTTCAGCCAGGATAGGGGGGAGGGGTTTTTATCCTTACCTAAATTAGTCTCCACAGTTCACACTGATTCACAGTGGAATTCCAGATCCAAACGGGAGGAAACCAATAATGTTCACTCTCTCTTTAGCCAATTGACCCTCAAGAATGAACCGTCACTGACGTACCTGTTAGTCTCTCTCTTGATCCACAGAAAGGAAATTTCGTACTAAGTTGAGAAAAACCTACCCAGCTTTAGACATGACTGCTGTGCCCCAGTATCATGTTATCTACACGGATAAAAATACCAGTCAGGTTCGCACTCAGGGGTACAAATACCCCTAGAAGTTCTCTGCTTTTTTATATTCATTATATTCCTTCTTTAAAATCAAATTAGCTTAATTAACAACCAACTAAAAAATAGGCCTACCTTAAAAATTTTACGGGAAAACTCTTTCGTCGTTCTTTCTACTTTCCAAACAGAAATGTATTTGCTAATCTAGATTGACTATGTATATCACAATATCACAAAGTACATATTAAGGCTAACACGTGTTATAGTTTTGCATTTTAAGACTAAAGAACAATCTGTCACCACCACGACTGGACTGGACAGCTCTAGTGGTTGTCTGTCAACACAGTACAATGTACTCAGTTTCACTACAACAGTCATACAATACTTTCCCGCTCCGTAACATTTCCAAGAAGTCATAGTAAAGCTGTATGTTTTGTTAAAAGTAATTCTTGACATTGTGTTTAAATGTATCTATTACTTAACTTAAAGGTAGTCGGATTTATTGTTGTTTTAATGATCATTTATTTAAAATTATCATCTTCGACCTAAGATCCAACTGTAAGATCCACTGTAAAAGTAATAATCTGTTTGTCGTCTTTAAGAATTTTTTTTATTTTTGCAGGGCCAGTCCTACATTTGATGTTATATTTTTACAAATACAATGATAATACGACTAACTAATATTAGGAAAACACCAAATTTGCTATTACCGTATTTACCAATAATTTACACTATCAGGTCTCTTCAATGGAATTGGAAATGCACAGAATTACCCTGGTAGTTTTTCCTTTGTAACCGTAGCAAAAATAGGGTGAGGGCCCTTAAACAAAACAAATATTATTCAAATACAAGTTTACGCTACTTTTTACACTTTTCCCTGGCATCTCAAAAAAGGGAACTCAAACACAAGCTTAAAGACGCAAAGAAAATGATTTTATCTCAACTCCTTTTATATACCTATTTACATATTACAGAAAATCAAGTTTAAAATGCAACAATGCACACACAATTGATTTTGAATGACAAATTGTTCTTCTAAATACTCTAAGGGATTATTGTGCAGAATTGCAATGTTTTTCACAGAGGTCTTTCAAGGAAAATTTGTCATTTAATATAAATCGTATGTAAAGTGTGACATTTTACACCTGGTTTTCTGCATTATTTAAATTTGTATAACAAGAAAGAGTTGAGATACAAGTTTGTCTTTGTATCGTTGAATTTGTGTTTGATTTCCCTTTCTTTTGAGTTGCCAAAAAAGGTGAGTTTGTATTTTGAAATTTACGGGGCCCCTCTGCTTGGTTTTGGTTGGGGTGAGTGTCGCAAAGTACGTCAAAACTAACTTCAGAATAATACAAAAACATTCCCCTAAGGTTTTTATAAATATTTCCTTAAAAAATTGTGTATTGTTTTGAGTTTGGTGTAGTTAAACCATGTATGGAAAAAACAAAATAAGGTATGTTATTGGTTTGAACTAAAGCTATTCACTGCGCTGTACGTTTCAATAGAGCCTGTGCTCAGTGCGGGGATATTTTGGTGAAATCAGCATAGATATTGGGGGGTTTGTTTTCGAGTTTCTGTATTTATTGTGTTGCCTTTAGGACTGGTGTGTTTTCCAGACAAGACGACCCAGGTGTGTTGTATCCAACTGTACCGTTAGGTTTAACATTAAAATATGCATGATCAAATATCGCCATGGTCAAGATCAAATATTCAATTAAACAATGTTACAAAATTCCAATTGGAATAAAGCACAAGTTCTTATAAAATATATTGTCAAATAGTTGGTGTTTCCAAAATAGTTGTTTTACAAGTTACAAACTATCCAGCTAATGCCAGAATTTAAGTTCACTGTTATCTGTTAGCTACTAGACAATTATATATCTATTCGGGTAAGATTTACTAAGAGAAAGCTTCTAACAGTGATATAGTCCAATTTTACTCTTGAGTAGCTTACGTAATTGTCCCTTTGAGAACTCGTATCTCCATCTAGATCAGACATTTACGTACAATCTTGGTCAAGGTCGACACTATCTATCAATACGTACACACAAGCTATTAACAGAATTTAAAAGAAACAACCAGGCTAATCGTGTCATAAACTAATTTCGACTGTAAGTCATTAGACCATCAAGGAAGATACCTTTAGACCAATAATAGCCAAAACTTGCCAATACCAATTGTTAACCAATTGTTTAGATTAGTTTTAACCAAACGATTTGGCCGCCAATAATAATAAATAGAATCAGAGGAAATCATTGAAAGTTTTGAAAAGACTTTTAAGCATATGTTTAAGCTTAACAAAATCCATTGTTTTTATTAAATGCATTAAAGCTTTAAAAATAATTTGATTGAAATGTTTTTTACATACGAGATAAATAAAATAATAAAAATAAAATATAAAATAATAAAATATATAAAATAAATAAAACCTGCAGTTTATTTTTAAGCAAATTTTGTTTCGGACTCTGGAATTCGACTTTTATCAATAAAAGGTTTGACATTAAAGAACCTCGTGCCACCAAAGTTCAAAATCGTATGTACATTATTTTCACATAATATTGTTAAAACTAACAACTGCATGCAGTTATTGGAGTACTCAAAAATAAACTTAGTGGGAATGATGATGTTTCTGCATAGGATCCGTGTTTGTCAGTGTATACAAATTCAGTTTTCCTAGATTTAAACAGTCCCATAGCTGTCTCCTCATTGACTCACTTAAACACTGACTCAAATTACTTTTGAAAAAATCATATTTTTGGTGCACGTACTGTTTTGTTAAACATGCTTGCACACAATTGTAATACAAAACCGAAAGCTTGGATTGTGTTTTAACAATTGGCTTTCCAGGTTCAAAGAGATTTCAATTTCATTTGAATATTCTCTCGGTTCAGGGCTATAAACATACTTGCTTTAAAGGTAGTAAAATCTGTTTATTCAACGCGGAAATGGTAAACTTAACGATGTTATAACTTTACTGACGCAATCAGTGCTTCGTTTAACCGAATGTTACTAAACCAGTTTATTTCAGGTCAAAGCTCTGAGTTAGTGGTTTTCTTTACGATAAGTTGGAAAGTATAGTTCAATTGTATAATTCTTTGTAAGGAATTTTGGTATTTTTATAAGGAAACCTGGTAGTTAAGTTAAGGACCTGGTTAACAAATCCAAATAAATTTTAAAATAAGCTTTTAACGTAAACTTAAACAAACTTAGTTTTTAATATCCATCAAAAATAACTTTATGATATATGCATAGGATTCAATTTACCTAGTTGGATAAACTACACGTACCTTCAATTATTAAAATACATTTTACTCGGAGCTATAAACAACAATTTGAAACCGACAGTTGCCAAGTTATTTAAGTAAAAAAGTAATTTACTATCATTTCGGTGTTTAAACGGGAGACATAAACCTTTTAGTTGAACAAAAAGCTATTTTTACCTAAAAAAATAAATTGTGTTCACAATAATATAACTAGTACTTGATAAGTTACAGGAACGTGTCACTACATCACAAGACAGGTCACGTTCCTTCCTCACAACGTGACACAGACACAGACACAGACACATGGTATCCATCTTTATAACAAGGTCTCATTGCACAGCTGACAATGTTACCTTTAAATCTTTATTGACTTTGACAATGGTCAAAATATCTTTAATCGTAGCTTGTGTTTGTTTTAATCACCGCTGGGTAGAAAGAAGAATCAGCAACGTTGGGTAGAAAGACTTGAACTTAGTAGAATCTAACATATAAAAGTTCTAACCAAATTCAGTAACACAAAATACAAAACCCGGTTTCCACTCAACATGTCTGCCAAATTGAAAACTTGTTTCTGACAGAGTATTCATTATCTGCAAGTGTTTTCACGCCAATCTTCATTCAATTACACGCTGCTTAACAATATCTCTCTCCTAGTTCATGAACTTCATTAGACAGTCTCACGGAAGGTAGTTTGTAGTTTTAGGTTTGTCTTCTGAATCCTCAGTTTTATATACAGTACCATGAGCATTGTCTTTGCTATATTATAATCAAAAGGTACGGTTAGAAAGTAGCAAAAAAACGGTGGAAAAATACAATGGTTTCTTCATGAACCAAACATTGGGAATACGCTTGTGTTATTTTCTAGGGAGAATCCTCGCCGTTTATTGCAAGGTGTTTTAAGCTAACCTTTGAAGGCTTATACCCTTGATAACGTGAGACGTTAGTTTTGTTTTTTAGGTTGACGTCACAACAAAAAATCGTGTGTCTCATTACTTTAACTTTAATTCTTTTACTTTATTTTGATTTGAGACACCGACCACCCCTCAAGGGTAATTTAAGGTGAATATGGGGTGAAGGGTGAGTGTGTCTAGTGTTTTCGATGGATGATGAGTCTTGTAACAAATTAGGGCCGACTTGTTCTCCGGACTATTGGTCGTTGGGTCATTAATTAGAAACCCAACGACAATGTAATAGACCAACGGTTTAACGTGACTTCCGAACCACGTTAACGGAGCTATTTCAAAACCTGATTTGGGGTTATTTACAAAGGTCTGATACACCAGTTGTACTTAAAAGCCCTCAAAAAATGAGACGGTTAGTTGGGTCTTACACATCTCGATTAGGTTGTATTCTTATTTGACCTTTTAATTAAAGGTTGTCATAAATCGAGTTCAAATGTGTCTTCTGTTGAGGACAAGTGATACGTCACTGGTATGTTGATAGAGGAACAGCTGATGTGTACTTGACAGTGTTTGACAGAGTGTTATTGAGGGTGGAGTCAGCACCTTGTATACTTCAAGCTCATTCAAGGTGAGAGGGTCTTTGTTGTGTTTATCAAGTCCATGTTGCTGTCAATGTACTCGTATGTACAAGATGTTTATTTGAAACTGTCCACCGTTGACCTCTAGTGGACTTTAAACAATACAGAGATGTTTAAATGAGACACTTCAGCAATTGTTCTACCCAATATTAAACGTATTGATTTGAATATTTGAAAATCTGACGCCATTTCCCCCAAATGGGAGCCATTTTATAAATGCAAGAAAATTGAACCCTAATACCTTTTTTCTTAAACAAAACACATTAATAATGTAATCTTTGACAATTCTCAAATATTATTGTTTTGGTTTGATCGGTTATACAAGTGCAATTTATTCATTACAAGTTGCTTTAGTATTGATTAGTTTAGGAGCTTATCCAAAGTTTAAGTAATATGGATAACTGAAATAAGTTAAACTGAGAACTTACTGCAGCTCTTTAACATTTATAAAGACTACAAGACACATGTCTGCAATAAATTAAAGAACTATAAAAGACATTCTCATCCTGCATAACTGTTTTGACAAAGGTTAATAGTAAAATATACTATCGAACAGCTAATTGGTTTATTAACAAATCCAACAGGATTTTTATCTGTTGAGCTTTAAAGCGTTTAAGATTATTTATTCAACCAACGTTTTTACGCAATGTATGTTAAGGATAATATTATTGCATAACAGTAACCTATTGTACCAAAAAGATTATAATAATTATAAATAAAACATTAGTTGAGTCAAGATTGACATAGACTAAGATATCATAGAATAGCACCACATAAAGTGTTTCTATCAGATATATTCAAAAGCAAGGAAGCAGTATGAATGAAAATACACTCTACAAGGAAAAGGATTTCCCAAAATCTATGCTTGATTTCACCATTGCTTCGAGCTGTAGTACCTTGACACTAAAACGTATGTTGTACAATAGCATTTAGGAAATTATACATTAAAACCTGAACAAGTTTCACTGCATATTTGAGAAATAATTTTAAAATTTAACTCACAATTATTAAAACCAACACTTGCAATAATTTAAAAGTTCGATAATTTTTAACCCTTTTGATTAGTTGAAGGTTTCAAGGCAACATGGTAAGTTGTTAAAAAAAGGAACTAATTTTTAAATTTTGTTTAGTGTTTCATATAAATTAATCAAGCACGTGCAAACAGTAAGAGTTAGCTACTATAGGTGTATTTTACTAAAATATGTCAAATGACCTGCAGTAGAATCTAAGGTATTTTGACGTAATGTTAGCTGTAAATGAATCATGCAAGCTACTTCATACTTGTCTCTGAATTAATTTAAAGACTAGTATGCCAAACAATATACTTTGTACAAAGTCAAGCTTTAAAAAATTTGAATAACCACAAAAAACTCCTAAATGTAGAAACAAACTTAATGTTTCTACATTTTTAACTCGTTACAGTCTCGTGAAATTGCCATAAGACACTGTGCTACAGTCACTCTTTCAGTTCGTGTCTAAAGCTGACACAAAGCTTATGAGTGAATTAATGAATAATTGATAGAATTTAAGATCAGTTGTTGTCTAAAGGTTTGACAGACATCTTTGAGGTAAACTGTTTTAGGAGAAGTGCTTGGATGATCATCTTACCTTATTTTGTCCTACGAAACTACCAAATGTTCAGAGACAATTTTGATTTGAAGATACACAGGATAACGTTTGTATATACATTTTTATTTGTTCCCAAAGATATCCTCTGATTAGAAAATAAACACTTGCAAACGTTCATTTAACACACTAACGAGATAAGCAAGCTACTTCCTTTTTGTAACACTTCTAGTCAACGCAGTTGGTGACAAACACTGTCTACGCCCATCCAACCACACATACGGCCAAACCACCATTACTGTTAATCTATTAGGGATCACTCAAAATCACATGACACACGTCACCATGTTCATTATCAACCTCACTTACCATCACGTCATCGTGACGTCACTATGTCCTTTCTCAACCTGCTTAAGCATTAACATACGAGTATTATGCCTCTGAAATAAGTACTTTCATGTCAGGTGAATTCATAACCTGTTAGCTTTCTATAGCTTACATCACTACAGTATGCCAATGCGTGCGTTGGTTTATTATGCCAGTACGTTCCTCAACTAATACATGTCAACACTTGTGTAGAAGTGGCAATTCTCTGTTTGGAACTGTTAACAGTTTGTTGAGGAGAGGCAAGTCAACACACTTGTGCTTCAGGCTGATTAAAGCTGCAGTGGAAAGCCTTGTGATGTTTACACGCCTGTCAACGTTCATCAACTCTTGTAAGATAACGTCAGAGCGCAGCACTTGTAGTGTCCGGTCATTAAACATTTACAATTGAAAACTATTTAATCACTAACTTTACTAAGTCGTTTAACTGGATGAGAGAATTCTTCTGTTACAAATCATCGTTTTTCTCGGCCTTCAACCCGTTTATTTCCAAAGTATTTATAGACTTTTAATCACTCCCTCAGCCTTTGGCCTTGAAGCTTCATTTTACTTCATTCAAAATCCTGAGGCTTCAGTCTCGGTATTTTATCCTACCATTGTGGAAAGTTGTTGTCCGCCTTTGTTTTCAAAGGGTTTTCTTTGACTTTTTAGAATCAGTTAATGTTCGAGGTACTTACAATAGATACAGCTTGGTTTGGAAATTTAAACATAATATAGGATACAATGTACAAAGTTTAACTGAATTAAACGGGTTACCCTTGCAAATTTATGTAAAACACAAACTCACAGAAACTGCTCTCATTTGAGTTCTTAGGCAAACTCGTTGGTTTACTTACGCTTTAGAATTCAGGTCTGAAACACTTTATTATCTTAAAGTTTGCAGGATAACCTTGCTGAATCATTTAACTTATAGTTCAATGGAAACTTTATAAGAATAATTGTAATAGTTATGATTTTTAAAGACCGAGAACGGTATTTTCCAAAGTAAATGATTTAACATGTGCTACATCCCCACAGTAAGCACTTAACTGCGGTCCTTTCTTTTAATTTAATGCCTTTTAAGGGTTTCCAATAACTCAAAATAAAATCTTCATGCGATCATAGGTAAGTGATAAATTAAACAAAGTATTTTTACTGAAGTGAATGCCACAAATACTACCTCTATATCACTAAATCACTATTTGAGATGCCGACCACTCTCATGAGGGTATTTAAAGGCAAATATGTGGTGAAGAATGAGTGTGATTAGTGGTAGTAATGAATTATGAGGTGTAGTCTTGTTACAAACTAAGGCTGACTCTTCCTTAGAATGGGTCATTAATTAAAAGCCCAACGACCAATGGAAATACATACAAGGACCAACGGCTTAACGTGACTTCCGAACCACGCAGGTGATGGTCTGATATGTCTAAACGATGGTGGGATTGATGCGGGTATCATCAGATGATCACTGAGACTATCTGAGCCGCTTTAGACCTATATCATCCTCAATACACAGCTCAATAAAAAGTGGCGGCTGTTGAAGAATCGGGAGCTCAAACAGACTCAGTCTCTTTAGGTTGCTTGCGTCGTATTGTAATACAATCACTACCTCGGATCTGTAATGTATAACTCAGCCTAGTAAAATCTGACAACATGTTTTCGGTCTCTTGATGTAAACAAAAGAACATGTGTTGGCCTTTACATATTTTAGAGCGTAACCTTCACAACATTATGTTACGAAACTAGTTACTAGCATGATACTAGCTTTACCATGCGAAATTACGTTTATTATTGAGAAACAACTCAGGTGAATTTCATTTCGCTAACATTTAAAATAGAACCATCAAAAGTATTTTTCAAAAGGTTTTAATATTATAATATTCGTTTTGTAAAAATTACAAAAAACCTAGTTGGTGTTAAATGCATAGAACACATCTTAAGTAACTGATGTGTTAAAAGACAGACAATACGTATAATATTAAAATATAAAATAGTTTATAACAGCCACGGTATACGTTTACTAGTGTAGAAGATCCACTGTGTCAGAAGCTAAGATGAATATTGCTTCAAGTTGGTGAGCTGTTGTAATTTATCTTCTTCCAGGAAGACTGTCAACTTTGTCTTTCTTTTGTATAACACTCCCACGTAGATACATACCTAGAGTTATGGAAAGCAAAGCTACCTCCTTCTTCAAAGTATTACTTGTTATTATTAGTCAGTTACTCAGAAACATTAACTAGTTAAGTAGACAAAGTTTCCTTGCTTTCCGTAATTATTTCATTTTCAAAGCTAATATTAAGTGCATTTTGGCGCAAGTCTTCAAGTAATCTGAAGTATTTTATACACTTTTCAGGGTTTGACCTGTACTCCCAAAACAATTTGGGTATTAGACCCAAATTTAAAATCTCAACGTCTTAACCATTAGCTTTCATTCGAAAGAATAAAACCTTACATAATTAAAACTGTCTGTGACTTTGTAGCGGAGTTACACCCCTCATAACTATTTTGCCCTTTAGACATACCTCAAAACAAATGCATAACCAAAACATCACATATGCCACCTAGAGGGGAGAGAGAGAGAAACGAGAACAAGAAAATGAAGTGACCCTTCAGACTTTGCGCCATATTGAAGGAAGTAGCTCCCAGGATTTTTGAAGGTCTCACAAGTAACTCTACTCATCGTTAGGCTTAGTGGAATATTGGGTTCTAAAGCTCTCGCAGATAAAACTTTTAAACTACCAGCAGATTCGTCATTATTGCGAAGAATGATAATTTAATGAATATTTTACTTCAGTCCAATTTAAGTATCACTTTATGACCGAAAATATAGCTAAGTTTAATTGATATAAAAGTGTATCTATGTCTCAGGTCACACTGATCAATTAATACGACAATTATTGTTTGTATATTAGTGTAACATTTCATCAAATTCATGGTTAATTTTTCTTAATCACATTGTAATTATCTGGTTTCAGTATCTATTCCACTTATTAGAATATGTCTCCGTCCAGCTTAGATGAAGTTTAGATATGTAATAAAGATCATCCTTATTTATTTAGATCATTGCACGTCAAAGGAACGTAACTAGATGTTACTTATTGCTAACATTTTTTGTGAAGAGCTAAATAAAATCAGCTGATAGAATGAACAAGAGCGGGAAAGTACGTGGTTTACGAGCTTGTTAGTGAAACCGAGGAAACCACTCTGTGTTGACAGACAACCTTGGCACCTTGTCAGTGTTTGTGACAGTTTGTCATCTAGTTAGTTGTTTCCCGGTCACAGCAATCACAAACAGATTTAGAAATGAAACCATTCCATACCATATATTCCCAGGATAATCAAATAAGAAACTTGTAAGGAACTGAGTTCACGAGGAAGAAAGATCACGTAACTCTGAGCCCGTAGGCCGAAGCGAGGCGGTGAGCTTAGCGAACCTCTTCTTCTCGCTATTTGTGAGTCACTAAACTGTTTGAAAAGTATATAGCTATTACATAAACTGTGTACCCTTCTTTAATTTGACTATTCAAATCTGAGTTACGTTTACCTTACGTTAAACCATTTAAAACTATAAAACAGACAAATCGTAAATCTAACACGACCTGAGATAAACGAGGGGTGTAAATGCAAAGCTAAATACCGTGACTGATTCTCAGAAGAGAAGACTGTCTCTAAGGACACGCCAGCCTTTTCACTCTTAGCAACTGCAGGAAGCAAAAAGAGTCGCTTCAATCCCAGAGCTCGTTCTCGTATTTGCACATTCCCTCATCCGCTTTACATAATTTCTCAACTCTGCTGCTTCTTTAACAAGGAGTCAAGTTATCACTTTTAGCCAGTCGTTATCGTATCAAACAAGTATTTTAAGTTCTTTCATTTACAAAGATACAAACAGAATACAAGGATCGTCTTACCGGCTGGTCTGCAAACTCAATGAATTGCTTCCATCAAGAATGAATATATTCACGACATGTTACATTTACATTGGTTAGAAGTATAATTATTATCTCATGCACTTCAATTGGGATTTCCGTCTTTGAACGTGGCGCAAACAATAGCACTTCATTTAAACATAAATATTTAAGTATTTTTAATTCCCTTATATGTCAACAAACCGATTCAAACACTAGCAACCAAACGTCGATGATATTGTATTGTTTATCGTTTTCTTTAGAAGAAAGTCTAATAATAACCCTGCCGTACTCTAAGACATGACTCAGTGTTTAGAAAAAAGAATGAAATCAATAAAACGTACGAGACAATTTTTCGAAAAGATACACTTATGGAAATGAACATTTATAAACCCCTAGGTTAGAGACATGGTGAGAAATGAGTCAAATTAATCGACTAGGAAGACGCTGACAGCTGCTGAATGTAGTTGACGCGATGTTATAGAGCTGACTTCAATAGAAGCTGTGACGTGCTGAGTCATCAATCTTGGAGAAACAATCATCTGTGAGACAGGAAATCAGTGAGTGTCGACTCTGTGTCGAAACAGCTGTGAACTCGACAAATCAGCTGTGATAGATTAATGACAGCCTGAGCTAATATGTTGAGCAAACTAAACTTTCGTGTTAAAAAGTGTCTTGAAAAGCACCTTCAAGCATTGAAACCAATCAACTACTTGAATTAACATAAATTTTGAATTTAAAACAGAATCAAATCTTTAATAATCACTATCACTACAAAACATATTTTATAAGTTTATAACTTACAAGTTATAACGTACTATTTCTTTATTTACACAAAGACATAAACACAAACGAACTTACATAACAATTCGTGTTTTTAATAAGACTCATATTCAAACATCTATGTATCAAAATCAATATTAATATTAACATATGTAAATAATAATCATATTCTCAAGAGTGTGTGGAAGAACATTATAACAACTTGGACGAAAAGCTTAAATTGTATTGACATCAGACTACTAATAACATTGCTGTTATAGCGGAAAATCACTTTTGGTCATCATTTTAAAACGACTCGGCTTGATGTACACACTAAAAATACGTATTGATTTCAAGTTTTATCAACATCTTATTACGTTTACTGTATTTAGAACATTAAAACAACATTTTTGACAAAAATACCCTCAACCCAAAAGGACTGCTATAGTGTTTTTAGGCTTTTCAGTGGAGGGTTTTAAAACTGCTTGTTCCCTCAATAATTCAACGGTTAGCATGTCTTAGAGGGTTTTCATCGTGGGGTTTCAATGTTGATAACCAACCCAGATACTATTTTACAGGAAATGGCCGAGTGTTTGAACCAGTAGTAAGGTAGCTTATACCAGCCATTTCAACTCTCAGAAGAAATCGAGTTATATGAGAGGAAATGACGGTAATTTCCCAAACGGGTTGAACTACCGAGCTTAGTTGAACTGGAGAAGGTGCTTACTCCGCTCTCTAACTGTTTTTCGTTATCTTGGTGCAAAGGTAAACAGGCTAACACGTTATTTTCAGTATTTAGATTCAACACTACCTTCTTTATTTTTATTCGAACTTGCTTCTTTTGTACATTTGTTTTATCAATTACTTTTGCCTAAGCGCATTTCTATTACAATTACCTGCTTTTGTGGTACCTGCTTCATAATACATAATCAAATAATGTTTTCGATATATTGAAATCTGATTCATTTTCTTTGTTAGTTCTACGAACTTGAACGTATTTGAAGTATTGATACCAGACAACACGTGTGTATCTGACGAATACAATTGTTAAAATCATCAATAACTCACTCTCCCAAAAAATAAGCTGTAAGTTCTTCAGGAAACATCTTATTGGCGTTTTAAATAAATTAAAGTTAAAAACGAACAAACCAATAAATATTTTATTTTTGGTGAGTCCTTTCAGAAACAATGCTTCTATCTTCGGACCAAACATCTGTGCTTGTAAGTTAATGATGAAATTATTATATGCAGTGTATGTCCTATTTATTAACTAACTGCGGAAAGATTTATATCTATAAATCAAAGAAAACTGCGAATTAACGTGAAAATCATAAATAATTGGGCAGAAGCTGCAACGCTGAGATCATAACATATAAGCCAGGTCACATGTGACCAATTCAGCGGTAATGAGAGGGGATTTCAACTCTAAGTGTTTACACATGACAAGCGACACATTATTGTAGTTGGACTAGAGCAACGTAGCAACAACTGGTAGTGTTGCACCCATTTTTATTGAGTAGGCTACCCATTCATTAAATCGACCCAAAATTTACTTTATTAATAGGTTATAGAATTCCCTCTTCAGAGAAAAAACGCTTAATCTGGATATGTGCACAAACCTATCTTAGGCTATCTGACCTGTTTTGGGCCTATCTAGACTAGTATCAAACATTAGCACTAGTTCCTTGAACTGTACAGCAAAACCTTTAACATTAAAAAAAGCCGGTTTGTACTTTTAGCGAAGTTTTTAGAATTATGTTGAAAATATGAAACTAGGATTTAGAAAAATGTGGTCAATAAAACCAGTATTTATAGTACGAGTAATCATGAACCTGGTTCTTTTAAGCCAACAGCCAATTACTTCCTTCTCTCCGTAGTTTAAGTACCTAAGTTTTATCGCTTTATAATTTTTAATCACATTCTCAAACAATACTTCTTCAATATAATACACTTTAAAATTATTTCCACACAAAAACTAGACATTTCAGAGGTGCTGAATTAGGTTTACTGTAGGTGAAATGTCAAAGTTAGTTACAGCAGGACAACAACATCAGAGTATGTAACAGTTAACCGAGCATGTAGGATTGAACATGTTCAGCAATTATCCCACATTCCTCATTGCTACAGTGACAATACAACACTAGGCCTGTATCATATACCATGAAAACAAACTGCAATAGCAATGGCTTCACTTGATGGATTTTGCTACAGTGCTTAGTAAAATGTATCTCATAAAAAATATTGAAGTTATCGTTAAATTACCACAATAAAATATAATAATTGCGTAGGATATTTGGTTAGAAAACTTGTACACAAAAACTTTGATATTAGGAAAACTATGATCAAAACAGATACAACTGGGTTTACTCCTTATCTGAACACCCAATTAGTCGTATTGTAGACCTGTCAAATGTTCGACTTGACGAAACATCACGAGTGCGCAGGTAGGTAGGTAGTTAATAATCCTTGAGTGGTTTTCCGAATCACCAATTGACGAAATATCACGTCACGTTCATATGAACTTGTGTAGAGTTTTAAGTTTCATATTTGAATCCCTAGCAGCTAATTACAAAACATTAACATTGGGTTATTACGCTCTTGCCAAAATAAAGTAAACAAATCAACTAAAAAGGCGCCAAGAAAAGTTTACACATTTAAGGCCAGATGGAAGAGAGAGGTGACATAAAGATAAGTAAAGCCAAGGTTGAGCAGTAAACCTGAGAGGGCACATTAGTGAAATTAGCCGCTACTTCTCACTTTCGTCAAAGTTGTTACTTTCTGTCATATCGTGATTGTTACTTTATTCCCAAGAAGTCACTATAATTTTGTCACTCTTAAATTAATTTGTTGTGTTTGCTTTTTTACAATGTTTCAGGTTAAAAATTCTAAAAGCAGCAATTCAAAGTAGTCATGCATGTTTAAGTTAATATAAAGCTTAAAACAAATTAATTAAAGCACTTTTGCACTCAATACCATTTGATTTATAAAACTTTAACACTGAGCTGAAATTAAGCAGTATTTAAAATACCATGACAAATGTAAAATGGTTTGTAAAACTTGATTATTTATTATTATTTTGTGTGATTAATTCGATGCCTATTAGTAAAACTATCTTCGTTACCCATATGCGTGAAACATTCTTCACTTTAGGCATTTTAATAACATGAGTGGATTTTTATGTTACGCACAAACGATGAAAATACGCCTATCCATCCATTAACTATCAAAAGACATATGCTTTGACAAAGTGCAGTGTTGAGAGCGTGTACTTTGTCTAAGTCAATCAGGTAATGGATGGTCTAGGTCGTACAAAGGGAACCACCTATCATTTATCTACCAATGTCCAGGAGTGGACACTAATTTATCAAAGGAATAACTGGGGACAAGTGTGAAGTTCTACACTTAGACTTCGGCTCCTGTGTTCATGATAAACATATAAAATATTGAAGTTAAAAACCAGACTAATAAGGCAGCTAAGCACTAAAGCGCCGCTGGCACGAGTAAAGCGAACTTCCTACAACACAATACTCATGAAGGTCTACGCTAAGCTCACAGCTTCGCTTCGGCCTTCGGCCTCAACCTAGCTTGCTATTTGATCACAAACGTTACGAGGCTGTTTGCTTTCCTTATAGTTACGCTCCAGCCTTCAGCCATTTCAGACCTCCTGACTTCTTGTAGTAAGCTGCATTTTAAGGGAATACTAAACGCTATAAACGCTGTGGTAAAACGTTATTGTCATAAACGTATAATTAACACCATCGTAAATTTGATTAACATCATACCGCTTAAACATGGGGTTGTACTATTACAAAACATCACTGTTATTACCGTAACATCACTGTTACACAGGAATGAATGGCCGTAATTTGAAACTTTTTTATGATGAAGATTGACATTATTTTGATAATACAATAATTAAAACAATACTTTGAATGAATGGAATTTAAACAAGTTGAATATTTAGCACTTAAGTTTGTTGAAATTTACCGTTTTTTTATCATTAAACCTCGTTAATTTACCTTTTATTAAACCTTGTTTGATAAATGTTTATAAAACCCCACAAAAGGGTACTTCCGATAGTCCGATTTCGCTGGTCAAGCTCAAGACCGAGATATTCACAAAATGAAGATTTGTACCAAATGTCATGAAAATCTTAGATAAACGCGACATGTATAGAGTACACTTATTTGCATATACACATAAAGTTTTAAAAGAATGCTCAAAACGTGTTCTGAGGGTCAGGGTCGGTACTCATTTCATGATCCCGAGTCTGGTCTTACCATGCTGACAGCATGAATATCAATATTTTTTCTGGAAACTTAACAATCTAAATCGTATCCTAGTTTTTCATTATCTCAAGATTAAATATGCAACAATAATTTCAGTAAATTTGGTATACTAGTTATAGTTTTTGCTTGTAGTTGACTACCTAAAATTTGGTTTAATTCAACTTTCAGTCATTAATCACAAGTTTTATTTTGTAATTTTCTTTAATGTTATACTGTATATTTGCGGATGTTTCGAGATAATTACGCCCTCATCGTCAGACCTGCAGCGTTTTAAAATCTTGACTGTTTGTAGTATTACACCTTCATGGGCAGACATCAGTTAAAATAACATAACACACACGACAAAAAAGACAGGGGAATAACATACGATTAGATATAAGCTCACAACCAGCTAAACGACGCGGCTACGGCGATGTCCAAGTCCAGTTAAATTATGTTCAGGTTACATTGCACTTACCTTATAAATAATGATTATTTTGCCGTGGTGAAATCCTCAATGCATTTGTAATGTAGCATCGGAATGCTATCTAGAGGTCAACTTTGTACTTTTAAAAAGAGGTATAATCGTACTGTTATTGAGTTTTACGCAGTAACCGCGACTTAGCCCCGGCGCGCTACAAGCAAAAGAATAATTGAGAGAGTAAAATGTTTTTTACCGGTAACGAACATCCTGGAACAGTTTCTTTCTATATAGCGTTAATAAGCTTTAATATAAAGCAAGAATAATTCAAACAACAGATAAGAATGGAATCTCACGGATGGGACCTAATTCTATCAGAAAACCCCATCACGTGGGATGTAAACTGTTCAACGCTTCCAAAGTAATATTTTACGGATATAACTGCTATCTTATAATATAAGATAGCATAACTGCTTAATATCTATATTTATAGATCTTATTTTAATGTCAAAAAGGTATTTCCGTTAAGGTCTAAACAATAATTATAAACTTGAGTTTCTCAAATTCTCCGAGCAAGAGTAGTTTTGAGTCGCTTTCAGAAGAGAGCTGTAGAAGCACCTGAAAACTACATCAATTAAACCAAACTATTGGACTTATTGCAATTTTGAACTACGTACATAGTTCAACCAATAATAGTTTTACCCAATCAATTTGGACGTTATTGGCTCTCATTTACCTTCTGAACCAGTACACATGATTACAGTCTAGGACAGACATAAACTCTGTATGCCATGATTAACACTAATCAACACGTTTGAAGCATTAGCATCATTACGCTCTGTGACTAGACTGCAGTAATATGCGGGATATATCAATATTCCTCTTCCTCGCCCTTTTCCACGCCTTTACGTTATCGAACGTGTTTTGAAAAATGTTGTGTGTATTCCAGAAAATACTTGTTTAAATAGTTGGGGTTTTTTCCTACTCCAAAACATCTACATTTCGTATTCAGTATAGTTTGGTATGTCTTTATTAGCATTTAAAATTAGTCACGCAAATGGGTTCTTGAAAACACATCGGACTTACACTCTAGAAAATAATCTTTTAAGTATTAGGTTCGAGCCTTCGGGTACGTTAAAAGCATACTTTAAGATACCGTAACAATATGTGCAAAAGCACGTTCAAAAATAAGAGATGACTTTGAAACAGCTCTAATAACAGCCTGTGATTCAAGAAACTATTTACCAAACTACCGCATGCTAAGTAAACCTGTACACTACAATTGGAGGTAATGGTTTCGATCATCAAGTGTTGGTGAATAATATTTTGTAATTAGCTAGAGTGTTGATAGGAAAAAGTGTAATTATTTTACAACAGATACAACTTGTTTAATGAATGACTTCTCTTAAGTTGTGAAAAAGCTTTCCTTCCACGGTACTGTGGATTAGGTTTCGATAGGGAACTTATGACATCACGCACCGAGCGATTAATCTAACTCCATGAAAACTAATCTAATTTGTAATCTTACTTATTTGACCATATTATCATATTCATTTTATTTCTTTCAACCTTCTTTTCATTACCCAAGGTCGTTAGCCTTTGGTTAATAATACAACAAGCCTAACTAGACTACTAACATAAACCCGTCCGCTTTAAAGATAATAAAGTCATGATTCTTTGTCCATAGTATGAGATTTCTAAATAAATATTAGCTAATTCTATAAACCTTTAATTTCATATAATTTATTTGTTTATTACAATCATCAAATTTACTAAGTTGTTTGGTAGCAAGTTTAATGAGTTATGTATTATCTTTAAATCCTGGGAATTCAGCTGTAACCAAATAATTATCGTGAGAGTCAATGCCATACGACATTTGTTATAATTAATAAAGCCGTTACCAATTAAAAAACATTTACTGGGCTTTGCTAAATATTACAAGGTTAAAACCATTACGTAATAAATAAGTTTCAATTTATTTTAGTTCTAGAATGAAAAGCGTAATAAATTACACATGCTTAGATATCAAGCATAACATACACTCGCTATATTTATCATACCCTGACCTGACTATTTATATTGAAGCCAAATTTTGGTGGATATTAATTGTTTTGACTGATTAGGTTTCCTTTTAGTACGCGAAAATATATAGACGACGATACAAATGAGTATGTCTACAGCATAAGGATAAAGCAAAACAACACTTTAAAATTCTACCAACTATAGTTTATGAATTCGTTAAAAAAGTCCATTAACATTACCATTTTATTAAAGGCCTAAAACTCTAACCACATTTTTCAGTTATAACATATTTGTTTAAAGTACAATCTGCAATATATTTAGATTCGGTTGAAATGGGTCAACGAAGGAAACCTAAGGAAGAAACCCAAAAGACATGTACTTAAAATAATGAATAGCTACAATTCAAAACAATACAACTAAACAGTTTGTATAATCGATAAAAGTAGCATAATACACTAGCCCCACCAGCATCTTGAGACACGAAGAATCTCTTTGAGTCATGAGAGTCATGAGATTAAAACTTAATATTCCAGGAACAAGAAGTATCTAACAACGAAACCTCCATAAGTTCCCAGGATTAGGATTAGTCACGACCTGACATGAGTAAGCGAAGTTCAAACACCAACAACACACAGTTATTTGTATTTACCGGAATCTTCTAAGTTTGTCCAATAGGTACGTTTAGAGTTGTACGTTTATTGAAATAACTTTGGCAAAATAATAGTTTCTTAATCTATGTTTATATTACATGATAGAAATACTCATAATATTAATAAATATCCTTAATGGCCAAAACATATTTTATTTAAAATTCAATTAGGCTTCGATTATAGTTACAACAAAATGTAATATTTACAACATATTTGTCTGATAACACTAAAATAATTTGTGAAGCAATAATTTAAAACTACGGCTTTTATAGTTAGACCTTGAAATTATTAAATAGTGAAATAAAGTCAAAGGTAAAGTAAAGTACATAGCTTGGGTACATAAGAATACTTTTAGTCTATAGCTAAACTTAGATTACAAATAAAAGGGTCTGTTTCAACTCAGCTGGCAGCATATTGAAATATTTTAGACCAGAATAATGCCTTTTCATAAATTTTCAGCGCCATTTCTATCTTTGAGCAAAATTAGGTTAAAGAAGCTTTATTTTTATAAGTGCGTGTCATGTTTAACCTAAATACACGTTGAAAACTGTTATATTTATATAACATTCCGCTGACGAAGTAGAACACAATCAGTAGAAGGATTATTGGTGTTAAGCTCGGTAAATGCATCGCTACACTGCGGTGTTGTACTGTTGCAAACACAATACAGATTGATTGGGGAAAGCTATTACCTGCAACAACTAAACTATAACTTTAGTTAGGCTAATCTTTCATCAATAGAATAATACAGGTGGTATATAAGTTTAACATTATCTTACCCTCTTGTTGGTGAAATTTTATTGAAATAGAGCTGTTCATTTCATTTCACCAAAGAGAAGGAAATGTTAGTGGTTTGAGTTTGTTGCTTGCCAACAGAGTCAAGTGGCAAAACTTTATATATGACATATATATAACTAGCTGAGAGTACCATGGTCAATTCTTCTCGGGGCCATTTCTTAAACATATCTCTGTGCTTTCTAACATAGCAAGTGTTAAAAGAGTAACAAAAATCCAATGTATATCTTTGATGTCCTAAGAGTCACAAACACCCATTTGAGTTATCAGTTTTAGTTAAGCCTTACTTGCTTATGTGAGTTGAATTCTTCAAAGACGACATTTGATAAAAAACGTATCAAAGGTCGTATTAGTGCTAATACTGTGATATTAGCACTGAGAGCTATATTAGTAACCACGCTTAAAATTTATACGAGAACGATCTTATCGGCACTTCCACATCCACTGTAC
Organism: Matsumurasca onukii; assembly: GCA_018831715.1. NCBI lineage: Eukaryota > Metazoa > Arthropoda > Insecta > Hemiptera > Cicadellidae > Matsumurasca > Matsumurasca onukii. Next base: position 43,782,885 of record CM032061.1, read on the forward strand.
AGCAGAGGGGATTTAAAAGGGCGCTTACTTTCAAATGGATACTTTAAATCAATTGTTTGCTAATTCACAGTATATCATATCAGTAGCTAATGGGACTAAGTTAGATACACTGCTTTTAGCCTAACACTGTTTCGTTTAATCAACTATATTTTGATTCTTAATTTGATACGTTTCCAACGAAGTTATGGAAATTACCACCAATAAACAAAAACAAGATGCCTAACATACTTCAAAAGTACTTCAAACATACTTTTGGTTGACGTTCGTACATAAAATATAATTTTTATATACATGTTTTAATAACGTAAGAATTCAGCATCTATCAAAACCTTAAGATCAATGAAGCAGTCGTGCTCCTAACAGTTGAAGAAGGCATCATACATTCAAGCGCACTAATACTCATAACAATAGAAGCTCTGCAATCCAGTGATATACTCCCTGAGCTAATTATTGTTGATCCTATTAGTTCAAGATCAGCTGAGTATCTCTGAGGTAAACACTATTCGACAGTAACACATTACGTGCATTGCATTTTAGAAACTTTGTGTCCAATAACTATTCCCTACGGGCATTTCCAATTACGGTTGCCAACGGTTAACCCATTTCAAACGCAATTTAAACTCAATAACGCACTATAAAACTAAATCTAGTGGTCTTATGTGTCTCCAAACCCCCAGGAACATGACAAAATGTGTGTCAGATTACACGCATAAGTCTTGCTAAGGTGCGTTTGAAATATTTTTACCCGTTCAAATGTCGAGGGATTTGTATGATATGTACATCATGTTTAATTAAAACATAATTACACACATTAGGCTATCGTCCATCCTTCAAGGGTAATAGACCTATGTTATACACAAATTCTGACTTGTTTTGTTGGTTTGCCAACGCCTCAGACAAGAGAGAGACTGAAGAGACTGAGAAGCCACACAAAGCTGAGTCTGAATACAAGAAATGAGGAGTCGCATTAGTGAAATTAGCTTGTATTCTCTTTGCCCTCTTCTGTAGACTCAATCTGGCTTCTTGACAACAACATTCACTTACAGTGTTCTTAGGAGTTTCAAGTCTTCATGGTTACTTAATTACTGTATGTATCCTAATGAATGGAAAGTCAAGACGAAATATAAATTGTATAAAAACGAATACTAGTAATAAAATATAATATATACATTGATATGGATAAATGGACTCAAACGCTTCATTAGCTTATTTACTTTGATTATTGTTTGGTTATAATCAATTTTAATCGGCTACTAGTTGTTGGTTAGTTCACTTTCCTGGCGATCACATTTGTAGCTTGATTTTGATGGATTATCATAAATTGTTCTACACTATATTGAACGAGTTGCTTTTGATGGACCAAAATGTTATTGTTTAAGAAATCTGGGCCCGGCTAGTGTGCGTTTTGTCCTTTATTATTTGTATTTGTACTGAAAACAAAATGAATATACACTGGTTTGAGGTGTGACTTTGTTTTCGACAGAATATCACATGTTGATAAGAAAATGTTTAATGGTAATATTAGTTTGCCTATCGAGTGTAACGGTAGATAACACTCTAGTAGTGTAATTGCGTAGTGTAGTAGCTTTTGTCTTTTGATATTTGGAAGGTCAGTTTGTCTTAAGGTTATAATTTGTGACTTTGATTGGTTTTTCAAATTTGAGAATGGAATTAACAAAGGTACATAGTTTTAATAAGATCTTACGTCAAATTATCTCAAAAACAAAATATGGTTGTCACATAAACATTCAATTAATGTGCATATTCTGAAATACCAATGGACTAGAAAGCTAGTTTTTATTTATATTTCATTTGTTTAAGCTCCAACTGTGGTTAGTTTGCTTTGCTCGTGTACATATGTGTGCACACGGTAGACTTTACTTCCAGGTTCTTGTTATGGATTCCAAGTCACGTGACGGGAAGGGAGGATAGCAAACTGAGCGATGAGGGGAACCTGTCAGAGACACATTTGTCCGACTGATGAGGTTATCACAGGTCATTTGTTCAGCCCTAACCGACCTTGTGTCCTTAATGGTATTGAACAATCCAAACTGTGGAAGCTTCCTTCATTGAACAAATACATCGTGAAACTAACAAGATTAAATAATCAATTGGTGTTTTGTGATTCGCGCCCTTTAGCTGAACTGTGCTACATTCGGGTGTTTTGTATTAAACGTAACTGTTGGTATCTGTAGACAATAAACCATAATAAGTCAGTGACTTCGACTTTTTCGCCCCACAATAATAAAACGTCGATAATTATAAAATTGGTAAAATATTGATATTTTTTGATAATATATGAAATTGTAAGACATTTTTCGCAATAAAGCCCTTTCGATTAATATTGGTTAGACTTCGGATATCCCTTAATAATTCAGTTACCAACCATTTTTAATATAATACGTTTATAATAAGAAATTATTACACTTTCAAAATGGTGAACCAAATTAAAGTTTTGCAGAAAAACCATACTATTACAGTTCAATCTGGCATAATACTAAATAGTATCTATATGCAACAACTTTTCTGAATTTCATTATTTTCTCCATATTAATATTTTGTTAAAAGTACTTAAATCTTCTCCCAAATTGTCAAAACCAGCCTCCGCTTGTCTGGACAACTTCCTTGCCCATGTAGTAACAACAGCCTTTCGACTTCCTGAGAAAAATCGCTCTAAACCCATGAGAACAATCAATAGTCTGAAACAGCAAGAAGAGTCTGCGACTCGTGCAGTCCACGTGGACTATCGCCTATAGTTTGTGCACTTTAAATAAAATCTGAACTAATCACATAGTCCCGACTAGGTAGACCTTATTGAAGAAGTGGTCAGAGGTGTTCAGCGGACTTTTCCACTCGGAGGGAGCGGACAATTTCTCCCAAGGGCTTTCACCTTACCACTCTGCTGTCTCCGTGGTGAGTTCACCTTGAGTTTCCCAAAGTGCGTGAGTGCCTAAATTTACAAAAGATTAATTGGATATTCCTTAAAGTAAGTGTTATATTTATTTGTATCATGTAATGTAAACTTATCACCGTTTTATTTCTTGGATTGCTAAAATATTAACATTTAAAATTCTTTAACAAATTACGAATTTGTATACACAATGTTTAACACTTCAGTGTTAACAGTGTTAGCCAAAAGGTTCAAGTTAATTTATTACTTAATAAACAAACAAATTCAAAACTTTCAAAATCTCAATAATGTCCATTAAGTAGTTTCTTTATTAACTGAGTAATTCATGACATAGAGTTCTCCAAAGTTTAAGCAATGTAATCTAAACGTGCTTCATTGTGAAGTTCGGTGAGTTGTAGCTCCTCAACTATCAGGTTTATCAACGCAATTTCAAGAGTAAAAGTCATTACAATTTGCAAAATGCAAAAGCGCATGTTCGGGGATTCTCATAAGTCGTTCTCAAGTGTGATGTCATATTAGAAAATATAGCAAACAATTTGAAAACCCTTAAAATTCTCCTCATTTTCATTTTAAAGGGAAAGTAAAGAAAGTAGATTTACATAATATACTCTATTCAATTTATTTTCCACAAGAGACTAATGGTGGTAATGAGAATGTTATTACTTAAGGTTCAAAGTACCAAGTAACTGGTTGTCACGTAATCAGAGCTGTAACCAACTTAATCAAACTTTACTAATCAGTGTTGAAAATTACAGTTACACTTGAGTGGTACTGACTTGATTTTCACACTATAATTAGAAACAACACTTGAGAAATAATCCCAGAGTTTGAATGTTTGTAAAATAATTAACACACATTTAGATCAGCATTTTAAATTAACCAGTAACTGTTTTCCCCATCAAAAATTGGATTAAAATTCTACAATGCTACGTTTTTATACAACTCCATTTTATACTAATCAGCGAATTACAATAAGTCTATGGATCTATTGTGTATACAAATTACAATAATAGTTTATAGCACACGTATATATTTAAAAATACTGTCATGTTAAAATGTGAAATATAAAACTATGACTTTGAATCCGCCATTATATTTATATTTTAAAGAAAGTAATAAAAGTAATATTCAAACCAACGTATATTTGGGGAAACTGACACAAGGATTGAAACAGCTTAACGTTAAATCAGTTATAAAGGTTAGTGTATATACATTATATTTTTGCTTTCTAAAAGGATCCATTGTACGAATAAACTACATCTGAATAATATGTTGCTTAATTTAAAAACATTGACCACATAAAATAACAACTGTAAACACGTTTTTGAAGCTCCCTGCATCTGCGTAGCTCACAGATTAATGATGTGTGGATAATATACTTTACAATGTACACCGGAGGCATTCCATGTACTTCATTTAAACTCTCAAAGTCAAATAACTTCCAGCAAAATATGTTCTGCACGCAAACATGAAACTTTAGCATGTTGCCACAAAGTGGTTTAGTTAAATGTGGCCAAGGTTAGTTGGTCGAGACGTTTCGCAGTTTCTGAATATTATACCCATTCACAGTGATAATAACCGTATGTCATGATACGCTTTATGGTTGCACGAGCCTTAATTGAAATGTTCCCGCAAGGCTTTGTTACTAAGAACTATGTGTTCCACGGAAAAGTACAGGAAGTATTTTCATACATTACATTTCTTTTGATGTGTAACACGAGGAAAACCACAAGAAGTGATGACTGAAGATCTTGGAGGCTAGCTCAGGAGTGTGTCATCATTTGGACCACAGCCCACAGCACCCGATCCATCTCTCAAGCAGCAGATTGTCATCATCAATTTGCAAAATGAAATTTGCTGACTCTTCTGAGTCCGAAGCATGTCCGAAAAAGTGACACTTATAACAGATGTGTTAATGTGGTAATACAGCCCAAAAAAGCTGTCATGTCTTCAAATTCAGTCATTAAACAACAATTGACTTAAAAAACAGCTGAAATGTACCCAAATCAGTGAATAATACTTGATGACCTACTGATACTTTTCAATGACACTGAAATCGTCTTACAATTCATAAAACAAATTAACTCAGTAATATAATCAATTTACCCCTGTATTTAGAAAGCAACGTTACCCAGTCAAGCTGTAGAGCCTTGGTGTAACCCGGGTTACCTGGGAAAGAACTCTTTAATCAGCTCAGACTCAGAAGATTGCTTAATTAGGCAACCCTGTGTAATCATTTCACTCACCGGACTTTCCACAACTCAGACTCAACACTTGTAACTTATAAAGCTTGATATTCTCATATAACAACAAATTGCATTAATCAAACTAGTATTGTTCTTTGCACGTAAGCCATCACAACAACAACCTTTTCGGTATCTCATAATTTTGAACAAAAAAAATCATAATTTTATGATTTTCAGTGTGTTTTCTGGAAAAATAGGGACATTGTTTGAAGTGTTTTCAGCAGTCAAGATAGGTATTCTCTATGGTGGCTTTAAAAAAATTAACGTGTTTTAACGTCAGATTTATGTACCACTGTGGAGATATGAAGACGAAAATTGTGAACCAAACCAGGATCCCGCAATTGCCGGGCGAATTTGCTACATAAACGTGTACATATGTTCCATAACGTGTACGTACGTAACGTACATACGTACTCGTACAGTACGTTTCAGTAACGTGTTAGTTTAGACGATCTGTATAGTTGTATTCTAAACGTTATATTATATCTTAAAATTGTTATATTGTAGCGCGAAAATGCTCTTATGGGGGGGGGGAGCGAAGTGCTGAAATAATGGTCGGTACCCAGTAGTATATACAAAAAAGAACAAGGCCACCTATGTAATGTTATAGCTTAAGAAAGGCGAAACAAAACTAACTCATTTGAATATAATTGTTTTCAAACATTCACATTCATCCTTTAAAATGACTGGAAATAAAATAAATTCAAAACAATTCAAAAATAAAGTACAGATTTACTTGTCTAATAGTGCATGTTTAAACCATTTTTGGATTTGTTTTTTATAACGATGTTATTTTATACTTTTATGTCCCTTATTCAAATAGATAAAATACATCAATGAGTAGATATTTAAGTTCACTAACTAAACATGTAGACAGTTAAAAACTACTAGCAAAATGTCTTCCTGATTCGTTATAGTTAACCGTTGGGTTTTATTAAAACATACATATGAACGCGATGGTGTACAGTCATAACGTAGAGAAAACTGTAAAACTAAAACACTGCAGCAATTTGCAGTGATTTACGTGAACGAATAACGTATTACCATGAGCTTGACTGTAACGTTCATTTCAAATATTTCATCAGTTCTGTACCTGGATCAGAAATGTACAGTTTTAATAAAGGAAAATGGACCGACTTAAAAGTGAAGTTAAATAAAAATCTCTAAAATGGAAAGACATGTATAGTGGCAAAATTTACGTGACTGACTACCAAACACTCATAACTCTGAGATTGAAATATCATTACGGACGTTTCCGATAGTTTTTGAGTGTTTCAGGAGGTTTCAGGATCTGGAATCTCATCTTGTTTTCAGGTGAAGAGTAAATAATTACATAGCCCAAAACATAAAGAAATGAACTCGCTTAACGTATGCCTGGTCCGCTGCCAGACAGCCGCATTGGCTGGCTTGGAGCAGCGGACAATCAATCACAGCCGCAAATCAGACTGACCAACTGTAACAGAGAGCCCCAGTTGGATGTCTGATTCCCGGCTAAGATTGGTCTACGGCAGAGTACAATTATTCAGTATTGTGCAATTACGAGTACATTTTATCGTAGAGTGCATGAGGAGTGCTACCGACATCTTAGAGGAACACTAAGTGTCCGGTCGGTTTCCTGGACATAACTGAAAACCGGTAAGTGTTGGGCATAAAGGTTAAATTGCTATTTGAAGTCCAAAAATATAGCGCTAGCAGTATTATTGATGAACGTTTTACCAAAGTAAAGTCTAAACGGTCTTAACGGTCTTACAATTCAAAGTATAACATAAAGCTTTCCTGTTGAACTAGCCGTTTACCAAATGCAATATTGGATTGAAAAGAATATTATTTCCCTAAAGGGATTTATCTCAGTAACAAGGATAAGCTTTGTTTCAATGTTTCCTGAGCTTCTTTGTAGAACTTGACAAATGACATTGTTACCGAAAAGTATGATTGGCAGGAATGCTTGTTATTACCTTTAGAGCTGTTTCTTTAATGTTCCAACAAAGTCAAGCAAATCCATAAGTTAGAAGACTTTTTAAGTTCGTACAAACATATTGTATAGGTTAATGGTGCAGTATAACTTATCCACCATATAACAATATATATAATAAATAAGTAACTTATTATAATAATGTTTATTTTGAAAACTTTGGTTGTTGTCAAAACACTTCTCCTCATGAAATACAAAAGAAGAACTGTTTCACAAAATCCATAACTTCCTGTTTATATTTAACTAAAACTGTTAGTGCTCTCAAATAGTTACTAAAATATTGCAAAACACATAATATTATGGGGATAATATCATGGATTTTATTTGAAATGTAGTTGGTTTCTGCAAGTGTTTTCTCTTGTCTTTTATTAAAGACGTAATTAGTTAAACATTTAAAATATAATTTACCTTTTTATTATAGTACAGGAATTCAATAATATAGTTGAATAAACTAAAGATCCAATAAGTTTTTGTTTTCTAGAGTATTATGAAATTCCGATGTAAGCTTGATTTCTCACTTCATGAATGCACAAAACACAACGTGATAAGTCAATATCAAATAATGATACTTGATGAATCATTAAAATAGCTTAGGCTGTTTTGTCTATCTATAATGATAAATAGAAATTACCTCGTTGCAGTTGTAAAATCTTTGATCTAAGCTGTACAAAAGACCATGCCATAAAGGACCTTCTATTCCTCGTAAGGAAAAAACTACGTGCAATGGTTTGCTGGACATTTTAAAATGTGAGAAAAATAGTTTTATGAATTTAATTCTACTTGGCCAAAAACACTAGACATAATTGACAACTAGCAATAATTTATTTCGTTATAAATAAACTTGAAGAATCTCAAACGCACTAGGTCTATTTAATGCGACTTGGTATTTTTTGCGGTGAACACTTTACCTATAATTTGCTAATTTTACTTCGGTACATCAATAGTTTTAGGCCATATCAGATAGTTTGATGCAACTAATACCATTGAATTATTTCATTAAAGGTGCCATTAAGGAGTAAAGAATTTCAATTGCTTACACTCTGATAAATCTATTGTTGAAGGAACAATAGAGGTTTTAGCTCTTTCTTTAGAGAAAATAACAAGCTCATCTTTTTAACGTTTCAAAGGCTTCTTAAAGGGCTGTATCAAACTAGACGTTACAAATTAAAATACTGATATAGGCTTTGTAATTTAGGGCCTTTTGTTTTAGTTAATTTAACTAAAACTCTTGCAGTCTTTAGAAACAATGTGTATTCCAGTTAAGAATGCGTAGCACGAGTATAAATTACATTTTTTTCTGACCGATCAATGATCTTCAAGAATAATACAACTCTAAGCGGCTAGAAAATATGAACCTTGCGACGTCTTTGTACGCGCGCCTGTTAGTTTTTTACAAGGTTGCAGCCCAAAATTGAAAAAATCGATTGCATTTGCGTTGCATATTCTTTGGACGGGAAAGATTTTATTTGGAATAGTATAGAGCCATATAATTTAGATTAGCTGTTTGAGCTATTAAATGAGTGTTATGCTCTAAACTAGTACTTCTTATAGTCAAAACATCTAAAACTCATCTAGTCTGTACAGTATGTTACTATTTTACTTGATTTCACTAATCGTAAATAGCTATATTTATGACAGCAGAAAACACCATACTTTCCTGTTCTGAAAAGCATTATAAATGAGAAACGCTCGAAATAAAGGCATTTTTATTTATTCATTTATTTATTTAAATACTTACTGTTCAACCTGTACTAAACATTAGCTATGTCTTTTTTTAAAGAATACCAAACCTGCAGCTAGTTTTGGCAAGCATTTAATAAGTGAAACCCCCTGTGGTGGCAACCTTGACTCAAACACATGTTCATGAAACATATTTATTAATTTCATATTGTTGCTAGCGCACATGTGATAATTTCTAATGTTTAAGTTTTACTACTGCTCCCATGGACATTACAGTAAACATATTAGCACAGTGTCCATACATTTCTTTTATTCCTTGTAATATATTTTATAAGGGTTTATTTATATATTCCTTATACTTCATTCAGCTAAACCTACCAATATTAAAAAAAAACGTATGATACTGTAATAATTGTAATCACTCCTTTTTAGCAAACGACTGATCATTTATAGTAATTTCATCACTAGATCCTAAAGGGACACTTTTTGACACGAGGTCAAGTTAACGTCCGAGGCGCAGCCAAGGACGTTAGATGACCGAGGGTCAAAAAGACACTTTCGGGCCGAGTGATGAACGATTTTTTGCAATGATGCAAATAATAATGAGAAATAAATGTCTATAACTGTTTTAGTATAATAAGAACTAATTAAGTAAACATTGTTTTGTGCTCAGCAGTCTGAATTATAATGTTTTAAAGAAACAGCTGTTACACCATCAGTCAGTGTTAAAATTCAAAACAAACTCGTTGAACCAGCTGATGCCCATGCCACAAAAAGAACATTAAAAGACCTTTTTCTCCCTAGGGAGTAAAATGTCATCAAAACCGTACTTTATTTACCTAAGTGAAAAGGTGACACTTTAGCACTGTCAATACATGATTGTGTCAAAAGCAGCTGTTTTCATAGCATAATGGCAAGCAATTATCAATTTCCTTCTGGTCTTACTTAGTGTCACAAACAAAACTGTTGTTGAGTCCTTTCGATAAATTACATGCGTATAAACATACATGGTGATTTAACACCGTAAAGCTCTCTGGTGTTATCTAATCTTAGTTAAGAGTTTGAGTGGTACATATGTGTAAAAAATGATGTTAACAATATTGCCCTTATATGGTGTATAGCAGTGTAGCTATTCATAACAGTACTACTAGCCTACTATTTAAACAAATCAATACTTATCTTTTAGTAGCTACTTATTTAATTTTACATTTAGAAAGCATGACAAACAACAACTTGGAATTAAAATTCCACCCGCTAACTAAAAATTTGTTGTTTAAAAAGTGTATATATATGTTTAAAGGTAATAAACAAAATATAATAGATTTTGTTTATTTAGTCAAGTAAAATACCGTTAACGTTTTGCAACTTTTAAACCAGCTATTACCATAATAGGGGTTTTAAGTGTATGACCTTAATAATAATGGATCATCACGATTCAAAGTACACTACGGGACAACAAATGAAAAAGCCCTTAAGACTAAAACTGACAAGGTTAGGAGGTCCCTTGTTAAGACAATCTAAATTAATTATATTAGAGTTGAATTGAAGTTAACCTCTTTAGCCAACACATTTACAAACTTTATGATTCTAAAACAAATTTTACTTAGATGTAAAAGTCAAAAATAGTTAACTGTGGTCAACATGTTACAGGTTTTAAAAATAATTACAAATTTTACTGACAAACAAAATGTTTAAATCTAATCACGTGTACAATTAAGCATGCTATTGGAAATGCTTGGATGAGAGTTTTACTAAAGGTTGCAATATGTTAGAACGGTGTGACAGATATATTGCTTTAGGGTGGCCACTAACTCTCCTTGGAGACTGATCTTTATTCAACACAATGCTACTGCAAAGGTGAGTTTACGCTTTTGGATGTTTGATTGAATATTTTATTTTAACCTTCAGTTAATTGGCCTTGTCTTCAACAAAACCATTAAACTAATGGTTTATATTTAAAAGTGATTATATTTCACCTAATAACATTAGGCTTCTTCAGATAAATACAATAAATTAACAATTTTTTACTTGAAAAACAAAACTTAAAACCATATGATGTAAACGAAAGCTATTTAAAATTTGGTATAAGTAAACCCCAAAGCGTCCCAAAGTTGGTTTATACTATAACTATGTTGACTAAAATGATCTTTAAATTTGTATTTCATAAAAGCCGATTGCAAAAATGTTCTTTTAAATTTGTTAGGTTCAAAACGTATAATTTCTGTATTTTCAAAATTTATTCTGTGGTTGGTGTTAATTTGGTGCTGTACAAGATTACTCTCTTCTCTTTGGAATTTTAAATTACTTTTGTGTTGTTTTATTCTGTTTTCAACAAAAGAGCCAATTTGTCCAATATAAACTTGATTGCAGTCTACACAGGGAATTTTGTAAATTAGGTTTTGTTGTATTTATAATTATAGTCGATTCAATTTTATTTTAGTTTTAAGTTTGCATGGAAAACCGTTCTAATATTAAATTTTCTTGTGATGGCTTGATTTTATCTGATAAACCTTCAAAATTTAAAAAGTTTTAGTTTCCATCATATGTTTTAAGCATTGTTTTTCAAGTAAAAAATTGTTAATTTATCGTATTGAGCAGAAGAAGCACAATGTAATTAGGTGAAATATAATCACTTTTAAATTTAAACTATTGTTTAATGGTTTTGTGGAAGACAATGCCAATTAACTGAAGGTTCAAAGAAGTTAAGATGTTTTCATCATTTAGAAATTAACGGAATATTTTATTGTTAAACAAGTGACTATCTGATTACTGAACAAACTAAGGATGAAAAATTAAAACTGGTTTTATAGTCCACTCTGCACTCAGCTATGTGCACTGAACTGAGCATATTTTTTGTAGTTTTCAATTTCAGAGAAGAGACATTTGGCGTATTTTTAGTGAGATACAGGTTTTCATTACAACTGTTGAGGAGAAAATTATAAATTGAAAAGTAATATTGAACAGGTGGAATGAAACGGAGACAAATTAATTTATTCTATTCATTATTCGAAAGATATCGTTTTGCTTCAACCGTGTAACGTGTTTCAATGCGACGCTTTCATTTTCATTCTCTTATACGTTTGTATTTAGATTTAAAAATAAAATATATCACTTTTAAATAACCAGGTTTCCTTTTAAAATAAATAAGACCGACACACAGCTAAACGCTAAAGTAATGCTGGCATAAGTGAATTTCCCTGTTCCAATTTGTTACTCTAATTCGCACCACTCACAGCTTTGCTTCAACCTTCGCCCACAGCTTGGCTTCCTGTATGATTACGAGCGTTACGAGGCTGTTCACTGCGCTCACAGCCTTGCGTCTCAGATTACGACGAGTGTTACAATGTTGTCCGCTATGCTCACAGCTTCGCTTCGGCCTTCGGCCTCTGGTGTTTTAACTGGAGGTTATACTACAAATCATGAAAGAAAAACACGTTTGAAATTTCAAAAAAGTTAAACCGGACTACTCATCCCGTTGCTCTTAAAAACTTGCCACCATTTTGAAATGACTTTATGAATGTTCATATTTTTTGGTATATTGATGTATAATACCAAAATTTAAATTTCATGAAAATTGACACATTTTACTGTTTTTAGGACCAATTAACCATTTTTGGTGAAGTGTGGTCAAAAACCACTGGGGTTCCGGAAGTCCGATTTGGTTGGTTAGCAAAATTACCCGAGACACTTAAAAAAGGGTGGTAGTTGAAATTCAGCCGGACAAAATATGCGACCTGTAGAGATGCACACATATATTATACTTATATACATAAAGTGTTGACGCTCAAAATGAGTTCTGGAGGTCAGGATCGGTGGTCATTTCATAATCCCGGCCTGGATCTTACCATGCTGACGGCATAAATATCTCACTTTTCAAAGGAAATTCGATAGTAAATTGACTTTCTAAGAAAAGCTGCGTTTCGGAGAAAACTGATTTAACGAAATTCTTGATTGTAATGTCAAACATTATTGAAACCTAATTCTAAGAACTGAATAAACGTTATTCATTCTTCATGATTAAATCTCAATCGTTCTTTGTTGCGATAAAGTATTTCAGTTCTGCGAGTTTATTATTGTCACCTTTTTGAAATTTGCTTCTGGATAAATGTTTAACGTTGTTTGGATTCGTTTTGCAATACTGAAGAATTCTTTAGTTTGAATTGCAAGCATTTCCATTTGTATTTTTCTTAAAAAAATGTGCTTACAGGTTTTATAACACTATTAGTTAGTAAGCAAATATAACAAATAATACTTTAGTGTTATTGTTAATTTCTTTACTTAGTGACATTTACGATATTTTACCTAAAAACAGGGTTACATTGCAGATCCCAAAACGGCATGTTTTCTTTGATCATTAACAATGGAAGAAGTCACTAAGATCTAAGGCTTCCGGTTTTCAGAGCATCAAAACTTAGCCAGTCAACCAGCTACTGAGGATGTCTCTCCATAGCGAGGTCGAAACGTCTAGCAGTAACTTTATTTCAACTGTGACACGGTGTAAACCGGAAGATGTCCACAATAATAATAATTAAAAGTCAGATATTTACCAACCACAAAAACTTTACACAAAGATGTCAAATGTATTCTTTCATAAATTAAATCGGTTGAATGTTTCAAACTAAACCAGCTATGTAACGGGTTTTATTAGTAATATCACTAATGGATATTTACTAAATACGAGCTAGAGCAAGCACTAGGGATCAGCTATGTTTGGATTAAAGCCAAAACATAACCTAGATTAAAAGGATAGGTTCCATTATACCTTACTCGTAGATACAACATATATCATAGGCACAGTTAGGCTGAATTGACACCGGCACGAGCCTTTCAGGTAAGTTTCTACTAATATGTATTGTAATGCTCTTGAAACAATACACGCGTTTAATGTACAATATAAAACTGTATAGTTAAATGAAAACATTTAAGAGGTATGATATAAAAAGAAATCTCAACCCAGTGTTGTGTTGCAAAGAAAGAAGTAAAATGGTTTTGAAGAACGTAATTGGTTTCATTCTCAATCTTGAAACTGTAACGACCTTAAACTTCTTTTCTGCTTTTACTGTTCGTGGCTTATTATAACGTACCCTTTGTATACAATATGCTCCCAGTTTCTTTTGCAGTTTGTACTCGTATTTTCAATTATCAATGAAAGTGCAGTTATTTTTACATAAACGGATCTTTACAAGCAATACAATTTAAGTCATTTATTTCAAATTTTAAACATTTGAAAGTGGTTTTATTATTGATTGGTCTTGTTTTATTTAACTTCTAAATTTAAAACTTAGTACGTTGGTCCATCAAAGCTGAAGCTTTCAAAGTACTACCGATATGTTATCGCAGACTGCTAAGCTGCAGCTAGTACAAGCAATAATCCTTCCTATTTTTCAATACTGCTATCCCGTCTATCGCAACAGCATTTCGGTAGAGGGCACTGTCAGAATTCAAAGGGTGCAGAATAAATGAATTCGCTTTGTATATGTCCTTAGGCTTTATAATTACCACGTCACTTCTTTCCGAGAAAACTTCCTAAAATGTTGCCTTACTGTATATCTTATAACAGGTTCCGGTGGCAAGTGAGTCGATCAAATAGTAAACAAGTACTTATTGACTTAATATTTAATTATGAACCCCAGAGAATTGATTGATACAACAAGACTGCAAAGTCGATTGACTCTCAAAGAAAAACGAAAGGTTCTAAATCGGATTGCAGTAAGAAGTACAGCAAGAAAGTGGCTTCATCTTGAGTTTCCATGACAACGTCTGTTTACTTTACGTTCCTATCTTGTCTTCTTTCCTATTTTTTAACTTCACTTAAAAAACTCAGTATAATTGAATTAAGATAATTTAATTACTATCTGCAATTTTGAATTTACAATTTTTGACTAAATAGAAGCGTTTTAAAATTAGAGAGCGTTGAGTCTTTAACTGCCATATCTTTAGTTGAAATGAATCATTTCAGGTTAGACTGGTGGTGCATTTAACTAAACGTGACCTCCATCTCTTTACCAGTTCAAAAATCGTGGACCTTTTCTAAAACCATGGACTGGACAATATCATGTAGATATCAAACACAACTTTCGAAATAGTCTAAATTGAGTTTAGTATCAAACAATCGGGGTTAGGTGATACAAATTGATGAGAAATATCAGTTTTAAACAATAAACCAAACTAAATGACATTGTTTTAAGTTTAAGAAGATTGATATTTGAAACATCGGCATGTTTCTTCTTTTTCGTTGCTCTATACTACTTAGGAACCTTTTTAACGACCATTAGCTTGTTACTAATTGTTAGGAAAAGTTTTGTTTAGTTGTAGCTTATTTGCAGTTGTAACTTCATTTTGAAAGAAAATCGGGTTGTATTAAAATATGTTATGTTAATTCTTAAGCGCTGAAAACTAATTCATTTTATGATAATGAAGGAACCTCAAAATGGTGTGGCCCTCAAGGCCCTAATATTTTCTCACTTAGAAATAAATTTATGTGTAGTATAACTTGTATTCAAAATTAAGAGTTAATTTTTATGTTTTGATAATATGTAATTACATGGTTAATTTTGAGGAATATACAAATATGTCTGAAAAATATCTTAAGATCTAACCTATCTTGGAATAGTCTTAGGTTAGATCTTAAGTTAGTTAAATCTAGTTCCTAGATTAGTGTAGTCCTCTGAAGACGGCTGGTGTTTTTAACTACCCGAAACGTTAGGAGTAGTTTTTCTCCGGAAGTGGCAGGAAAAATACGTTTCTTTCTGTGTACTAAAACTGTATTGTTTCTTTGAGAAAATAAATCCATTATGCTTATTCTTTTTCTTATTCATTTTTATGTGTTTTCTAATTGACAATTACATAACCATTTATGATGCTTGACTAACATGTCCAGATAGAGAGTTGACTGATGACACGGAAGGCAGTCTCACACGGTAGAGGGAAGTGTGAGTGGCTCATCTGTTGGCTTCAACACCTCCTCTGTTTGTGATAAACGCCTCCACTTGAGGTTCTTTCTTCCTTCTTACTAAATCCACAGTTTTATAATTGTTAGCTCAAACAAGATTATCTAGGTTTTGACTAGCTTTAAATTATTCGGTATTAAATATTTACCAAGTGTTTTTACGATATTTAACTTTAATTATTCTTTAAGAACATGTTATAGATCTTGCGTACTTTCTCACGAAGCTTGTCTTCTCTGGTGAAGGGTTAAACTTGCAGTTAAACTATAAATGTGCATCTGATGATACCATTAAGTCATAATCGTCTGTAGCTTGTCGGTTATCTATCAATACGTAGTCTATTAGTGTATGCTCTGCCAATCAATATGTCTATACAACAATCAACGGACAAGTATTTTTTTATTTGTTTGTATTTTCCTTGAAAATAGTTTTTTTAATTGATAGTATCAATGTGATATTGTCCATTAGCTATGGCTTACAAATGTTGGGGTTGGCTTTGACTTAAAGCACATTTATTAGTTATCAATAATTTTTAAAGTTCTAAAACGTTGATTGTATTAACTTAAATTATGCAAAAGGTGGAAATTACTTTCCCATTCTTAACGTACTTAATTAGTTCCATGGTATTACAATTGAAATCGTTGTGTTCTGTTTTAGGAAACCTATTCAAAACCCACCTCAAAGGGTTAGTAAGATGAAGCAAAGTTTCATCCTCATCACAGAGTATACTCCAAATTCATTCCATAGGGATCCATTGGTTTCACAAAAAACAAATACACGAAAGAAAATACAGGCCAAGAGTACCAAAATAAAACGATAGAAGACAAAATTACCTCAGGCACAAGTTTACCATAGAAAAGTGGTTCATTCCACACTCGAAATAAACCACTCATCAAGTACCAACCTCACCGTCACTCAAACCCAAATTCTTTGTCATGTAGCTAGAATGTGTACAATCAAAGAATAGCCAAACTTTGCTTGATAAAAAACACACACAATTATCGAAGTGGATTGTCTTTAATGTCTAGTGCCCATATTTTAACAGTAAGTATTAGTAGGCCATATTATATTAATGGGCTTGAAAGTTTACAATTTAATACTTTTGTTGTTATAATTTACCAATGGAAAATTCAAAAGTAATATTGTATTGTGAGAATCACTCAGCCAACGGATTATTGCCAAAGTATTTTCATTTCAGTTTGTGGCTGGACAAGTTCCAAGTTATTCACTAAACTCGATTATAAACATCTGTTTGAACGTGGTCCAACACATTTCCGCTTTATTGGAGCTAAAAGTTGTGATTGAGTTATCAACAAACTGATTAACACAGGCAGAAAACTGATGATTCACGAACAGTTTGTTGAATTAGCACTTCAACCACTCAAAGTTGTCAATACTTTACTTAGTAATTAGTTAATTGTAGATAGTTCATAACGTGCGAAATAATAATTCGGAAATAGTAAGCACTTCGTGAGACATCTGGCATATTACACCCAGTAGCGTTGTTGGATTTAGAGTTGAATGGGAAATTAACTTACATCTCGTGCAGTGTAAAATAGTTGACATATCAAGTGACTTTTGAACAGAAACAGTTCACGTGAGCTTATATCAAGGTGGATTGGAAACTATAAGCTACTTATTTTGAAGCTAAAAGGTCTATTGTCCTAAAATTTCCAAGATTTATGTATTTTTTCAGTTATCTTATTATTGACTAAACAGCTTGTTTCACTTGTTCGTTGAACAGACGATACTTTGAGGTTTTGAAATGGTAATTTGTCTTGACGTATAACAAATCCCATGGGTTATATTTATTGGTTTTAATTACTATCAAATGTCAGTGTAAAATGTCTCTAGAACTTTACATAAATAGGAGCAATTGTGTATACAATTTTGTTTTAGGTTAATTTCTGCATTGAGATGTTATTCAAGATGGCTGCTTTTAATTCTCTCTTTATTTTCCTGGCATTTTTATGACATTGCGGATTATTTAAAGACGCGAATGATCTGTGCCAAGATTTGACATTATTGTGCACTTTTATACGATTTCAGGTATTATTAAACCATTTATTAAACCCGCAAACCTATAACTAAAGTTAAGTAAAACCATTAAAAGGTCATTTAATATAAAACCAGTCATTTGGTAATCAAACATAACTCCGGTGTTGGATTCGAATGTGTAATTTCCGATTTACAAATAATCTGAGTTGATTCTTTCGTTGGCAAATATTGAGCTTCAGTAAACATTGAAACCCAATAATAAATAGAGAAGGATTACTGATCTTAACCTGTCTCCATCGAGGATAAGCGTTGATGCATTTATCTTTCACAGTAGCCTTTAGTTGTTTAGATACGAGTTCAATTTAGCGTTCACTCTGGATGTGATAGGGATTTTATTTAAACACTGGTTTACGTTTCAAACGTCAGTTAGCATAAACCGTTTTATTTTTTAATGATAGTAAAGTAATAATGTGTGTGCATTTTTAAATGTAGATCATGTTAATTACACGTAAGAATAAGTCAATACTTTCAGGAGAAACAATGAACAAATTAATAAAGACGATCAGCTATGATGAACACCAGTTCAATTACTAAAACTGCATCAAGCAAAAAGTAATCCTTGTACTATCATTTATTATTTTAGATAATGTAGTTAGTTTAAAATTCAATTTCAGTTTGAAATGAAATGAAAAATTACTTCATACAGGCGAAAGTTAGGACTGTGCGTTTGCGTATTTTTGTCTAACTAGTTCAGTTAACCGTACTCAAATGTTAGACGCTATTATTTCAGACCACCTCGTGCAAACAACGAAGCATTAATAAACTAGTGACCAAGGTTAGCCTTGCTAGTGACGACCTCAAACTGACAAACCGCTTTAATTACGCTTTGGGTTTACTCTTATTGCTTGTTACTGCTTCATTTATTAGTAATATCACCTCTGTTTCCTTCTCTCAAACAATTATAGTTTAGGCCAATGTACAAACCAGAAGTGTAGTTTATAAACTTAAATACATTTAAAATCAAAGTTTGTTGACCAAACTGTCCCACCATTACACCATCCAAACGATTTATGTTTCTATCAAATCTTGATTGTAATTAAACCGTTATCATGTTTTCTTAGACATGTAACAGTATGTATTCAATTTTATTTTAGCTATGCACACCATTATTTGTAACAAACGATATAAAGTACTATCAATACTGATCTGATGATGTGTATTTAGAACTACATCATTAAAAAGATAAGATACCAACACAAAATCCTACAATGATTCCATCTTCACCGATACCATCCTATCGGCAAATTTAAAGTAAATTATTTCTCATAAATATTTCGAAATGTGTGTTAACCTGAAAACAGTATTATTAAGGCAAAACTCACAAACCTGTCAAGAAATTAGCCAAGAAATCACATTAAGTTGATTTCCATTGTTTAAACTTTTGAAACTCCTAGACAATAGGCCTATTACATTCCAATTAGTGCAACAACTATGTGATCTTTAGCCAAATAAATTACTTTAGTCCTATTACATTAAAAAAACAATGCCTTCCTCAACGTCAGACATATTGAAATACACATATCATATCATCGCTTATGAACCAGTCTTATTCTCATATATACGAGTGATACATTGTAGGTGTTAAGTTTTAAATACACGGTAGACATCTCTAATAAAACGGAAAACTCAGTGAGACATCAAAAGACACTATACAAATTAAGTGCTTGCGTGTTGTATAGTTGAGCGGGAATGTCCGACCAGAGGAGATAATTTGTTGGAACAAGTTTGACAGATATATTGCTTTAGGGCAGCCTCTAACTCTACAGTGGCAGTGGAGTTAGACCTTATCTGGAATACACATTGTACTCTAAATAAATGTAATAATGTACGTTTTATATTTTAGTTTAAATTAGTTGTTAAACATTCACGCTAGTAACTAAATTGTGTTTAAAATAATACACACATTTAGTTAAATTAAACAGACACAGATTTGAGTGTTTCTTTTACTCATAGCGTGAAAAGCCCGAAATCAATATCATAATGCATTTAAAGTTACAGATTAAATATAAATATGTAATCACATGTTTTCCTATTTAAAACTTATATACATATTTAACCAATAACAGTTGCATAATACAGGTGTTGTTGACAATTTATTTTGCGTTTGACTATTTAAGAATTACAAAGATTGTATTAGTGTCGAAGCAAGGGTTTTTATAAGACACGTTGCATCGAAACTCAAACATGCATTGAACGCTCGTATCTTATACCTTTCACCAAGTTGTTGGGTTATCTAAGCTGTTTGTGGCAGTTAGGAAGTTTGAACTGCCAGGAAAACTGACCAAGCAAACTCTGAACTGTCGTAGGCTGAAATTTATCTCTTACCCTTTTATACTACTGTTAGAGCCCTTAGAATCAACTAATACATTTAGTATTTGTATTTAAGAAACTGCTCAATTTCAAAAACACACCAGAAACAAGAGATAAATTGACAGGTATTTCAAATTGATTAAATTACGGATTTAATTACAATGTAACACCCAAAGGGTGAAAAAAAATGTTTCTTTGTAAATTTGTAGGATTGCAATATAAGTAAAATAATAAAATTCCTCATACACAACTATGTGCCCCAATGCAACAACTATGTTTTATATTACATGTGTTTTTATCCAATCAGAACAAATCTCTTAAACGTTAATAAAAATTACAAAAGAGCCTCAAAAAACAAGCAACAACTTTCTTTGGGTATAATAGTCGTGCAATTTACTACGAGTAATATATGCAATACTGATTTTATCTATTATCCTTCTAAGAAAATTAAAGGAAGGAGATCAATAATGTATTCACTAATCTTGCTGAGGTTCTAGTCTTGATAACAGCTTTCATGAAGTCCTTGTGTTGGAAAGTGTATTGTTTGCTTTTTGAATGGCGTTTGCCAGCAGACACAAAATGGAGCACTCTAATATGAATCACGATGCAGAAGTTTTTTGCGTTTTTTTCACGAAAACTGGTGATTATCTACCAATGGTATTGTCTTAACAATAAGAAGATTAGTAGGGCTTGAAAGTTCTTTACAGTTAGATTAATAACGCTTTCAAGAAGATCAATAACGTATGAGGCGCATTTCAAACTATTTAGAGTTTTGCGCAATTTTACCTTCGTAGAAATTGACTCTCACTTTCGGTTATCTTATTAGTTATCTTCAAGGAATCTCAAATATTCATACCTTTACTCAATGTTTAAAATTTTAAAGTTTTGGTGCTAGTTTCTGAGTCACAATATACACAAAATGTCTAACAGATTATATAATCAAACAAGAAAATCAAAGTTGTTGTGTACTAACTGTAGTTACATTGACTGCTCTTTATTTTAATACAATTTATGAGTAGCACAAAACATCTTGTAAGTTACATTAATAGTCTAGAGATTTAGAACAAAGTTCTTTCTCCCAAGATTGGTTGGAACTTTGAGGATTTTTCCATTAAGAGAATGACTCCCCGTTTCCTCACTCATTCTTTATCACACCTGGGATTGTCGCTTTCTTCATTTCTTCATGACACAAAGACAGTGGTTGACCTGCAACAACATATAATACTTAATAACATATACTAGTAAATAGTGCCAACATTTATAAATAGTTGCATATGAAATAAATAAATCATGTTTAAGACGTGCTTGAATTATTATTAAGTTTCTGAAAAATATAACGTAATGTTGTTAACATTATGTTCTTTGTTTAGTGATGTATGTAAAGAAAGATTTGACGGAGTTTTGTTTAAGTTTATAAACATATTTAGTTTTTGTTAATCTAAATCCTAGAACTTATTATGAAATTCTATCAACGTGAAGTAGAGTTTAAGGCTAGTTTAATGAATTAACAGAATTTCTTCTCACTGTTTTATGAGGATTACTGAACAGTTTCCATTAGGTTGATAGATAGTCAACGCGTTATGAAACAACGTTACGACAAAATAATCCTCTTAAGCCATGAAGTTGAGAACAAACATTTTGCTTCTAGTTGATATTTCCTTTCCCAAAACATACAACCAGCTTTAAGTAACTTATCCAAGGTTTGAATGGTATTTTTAAAGTAAAACTTACCTCTCACGCTAGTACTCACAGTACTGAAGTCAGTCAGTGTAAAGCTCATTATAATATTGGTTTTGTCAAGTAAAATGTGTTTGAAAATTGAAAGTGGCCCGTTTTATCAACTGGAAAGGGACTATTACAAACTAAAGAGTATTATAAAGTGTATTTCATTAAATGTTCTAAGAACAACCATTACCAGTACGAGACCGGTTTACGTGGAAGACGAAGCCGAACGCGTGGATTCGTAAATAGTCTTGTGGCACAAGTAATCAACCATACTTTTCGCCACTTTATAATGTAAACTGCCTAATAATAGTGAACTTTTATTTACAGTGTTATAATATAAGAATGTTTCCTTTAGAGCTGTATATGTTCCTTTATGATTGCATTAAAACCCAAATTCACCGCAATAAATTATTATTTCTCTCGTAAAAAACTCACACCGGTTTATTGGATACCTTAGCTTAATGTCAGGTTTTGTGGTAACATAAGGTTTTATGAAATTGTTTATCTCGGACTTCTTTGGCCATATATGCACTTCACATTGGACAACTAGCACACAAGAGCTGGATTAGCATGTAGAGTATCTAAGCTGATACGGGTTAAAGAGTAACTCATGTTGTTTCGTGGTGGGTTACTGGTCTGGAGTTAACGCTGACTACTTTCATGCTAGCTCATGTATTGTTTTATTGTTAGGTCAAGTTTCACCTGAAGACGGGATCAGGTTCAAAATCCCAAAACGTCGTGTTCTTCTTGTTTACTAAGAGATATTTAGAAATTGCATAATTATGTTATCAAAGCGTAAACGTAATCATTGCGGAAACCAAAATAGTATAGGATGTACCATTACCATGTTAACAACTGTTGTTAGTGTATAAACTATGATGTAAACTGTATTTTATAGTTTGGAAGAAAAACTAAATAGTTCAACCGGAAACAGCTGTTTTTGTTGTCCGGCTTTAACTTCACAGAACGGAACTAGTGGAGAGGCTTTGTGGATGATCCATTCTCCACTGCAGCAATGCATCACAGAGTGTGTAGCATATTAAACACGAGTGAACTTTGTGTTGTTTATATGATGAAAAAACTCCACGTGCAGTCCAGAATGATATTGGCTCTGACAACGTCGTTTGTTTGTAATACACATTTCCTTTGATCTTTGATAAACTACTGTATTCATTAATAATCATTAATTTCTTTCTAGTACTTTTATTGACTTCTGCCAAAATATTCAATAAAATGTGCAACAAAACATATTGAGTGCACAATTTCTTTAATTCGGTTTTATACGTGGACCATCTATGAAACATACAAACAAGTATGCTAGCTAATAATGAGTTGAAAAATGTTTAATAACAACTAATTTGAGGAGGTAAAAGCTAGTCTCGTTTGAGTACAATGTAGACGATAGCGCTGGAAAGTGGCCATATTATTCTTACAAGTCATATAACCAATAAATCATTAAATCACTATTTGAGATGCCAACCATGAGGGTATTTTAAGGCAAATATGTGGTGAAGGATGGGTGTGATGAGTGGTAGTGATGGTGGGAGTTGATGCGGGTATCATCAGATGATCACTGAGACTATCTGGGCCGCTTTAGACCTATATCATCCTCAAAACCTGACCTCCATGAAGCTGGATTACAGGACCACGCCACGAGTCCCAGTCAATATTAGTAGTATGTGGGATCAAAGCCGCTCTATATGTAACATTATCAGTCTTGAGTAGAAGCCTATTGTGCCTCAGTCAAAGCCTAACTCGGTTATGTACCAGACTCGATACAGATAGACGCCCACTTTGTGTCCAACACTAAAAATTAGGAAAATATTATACTTATTTGTAAAGCTATCATCGAAATTTCAATTGGAAACTTGTTGTGTTTTATTAAATCAGATACGATCTAAAAACTGGACTGATATGTGTCCAAAACTATCTGAGTTTTCGATGTTTCAGATATTTTTAACAATATACCTGGTATATTGGCCAAACATAAATAAGTAAATCCATTATTAATTTGTCGGTTTTGTTGATTTAAACCCAGCCAAAGTCGTAATAGCGTAAACTGTTCCATTGAAAAAGTTAAACTTACGTAGATGGTTAGGGTATTAAAATGTATATGGTTTAAACATGTCGTATTCTAGACAGTTTTTATAACCAATACTTTTCTTAAGAAAGAGTTTTACTTAAATGTAATAAAATACACTTTAAGACGTGAGTTTTCTTTCAATGAAAACAAATGTATCTAACATGTTGGAATTTGGAATAACATTATCAAAAGAGATACAATTAATATTAATTTGTAGTATTATTAACTTTATGTTGTATCACGACTTGTTAGCCAATTTTCTTTAAAAGAGCTATTAGTTTTTTACTTTTCTCACGTTTATAAAGTATTGTTGAAACTTCTTCGTTCACGATAAAAGTTCAAGGTAAAATATAAACGAATGTGCCAAAGTTAATCCGGCAAGTCAACTTAATCCGGAAATCTGCTTTATCTGTTATCAGCATTTCACAAGATACATTTCCGTCTCTCTTTGCTTTTACATTTTCCTTTCTAACGCTTACGCATGTAATCGACCAGGAAAGTACAAAGTTGGGTATTTTAAGCGTTAGGAAATATATAGTATATTTATGAATTTTACACGTGGTTTAAACCAAATTTCTATAAAAAATATATACAACGCCACGGCATGAACATTGAACTAAGGCGCAACAGGTTAAAACGTGTATTTTACGCAGCATGTTCTATTGTTTGAAATTTGATTGACACATACATACAATTTACTTTTTGTTTACATTAAAATCGTTAGGGAGGTTGTTTAGTGAGATTACCTTTTCATATAAATAAATTACTCAAATTTGATACTCGCAGTCCATAATACTTTTAAACATATGAAACTGTATGGTGAGCTCAATCAATGTAACTAAATGTTTAAAGACTTACATGTACACGAAAACCAGGTAAGATTCCACAAAGAGTGCAATTAAGGGAGAAGAGCTCACCCTGTATCTCAGATAAAAGAGGTTTGATGGAAGCTCAGGGGTGGGAAACATCCGGAGAGGCAAGGAAGACAGGAAACATCTTTGTGAGAGCGGAAAAGTAGCTTGAACAGTGCAACTAAGGAGAAGAGCTCACCCTGTATCTCAGATAAAAGAGGTTTGATGGAAGCTCAGGGGTGGGGAAACATCCGGAGGAGGCAAGGAAGACAGGAAACATCTTTGTGAGAGCGGAAAAGTACTTGAACAGTGCAACTAAGGAGAAGAGCTCACCCTGTATCTCAGATAAAAGATTTGATGGAAGCTCAGGGTGGGAAACATCCAGGCAAGGAAGACAGGAAACATCTTTGTGAGAGCGGAAAAGTAGCTGAACAGTGCAACTAAGGAGAAGAGCTCACCCTCTCAGATAAAGAGAGGTTTGATGGAAGCTCAGGGTGGGAAACATCCGGGGAGGCAAGGAAGACAGGAAACATCTTTGTGAGGCGGAAAAGTACTTGCGAACAGTGCAACTAGGGAGAAGAGCTCACCCTGTATCTCAGATAAAGAGGTTTGATGGAAGCTCAGGGGTGGGAAACATCCGGGAGGCAAGAAAGACAGGAAACATCTTTGTGAGAGCGGAAAAGTAAAGGGAGAAGAGCTCACCCTGAAGATAAAGAGGTTTGATGGAAGCTCAGTGGGGAAGCATCCGGAGGAGGCAAGAGAAGACAGGAAACATAAGGGAACAGAAGAGCTCACCCTGTATCTCAGATAAAAGAGGTTTGATGGAAGCTCAGGGTGGGAAACATCCGGAGAGGCAAGAAAGACAGGAAACATCTTTGTGAGAGCGGAAAAGTAACTTGAACAGTGCAACTAAGGGAGAAGAGCTCACCCTGTATCTCAGATAAAAGAGGTTTGATGGAAGCTCAGGGGTGGGAAACATCCGGAGGAGGCAGGAAGACAGGAAACATCTTTGTGAGAGATACAAAGAGGTTTGATGGAAGCTCAGGGTGGGAAATCGGAGAGAAAGACAAAACATCTTTGTGAGAAAGACGGAAAAGTTACTTGAACAGTGCAACTGGAGAAGAGCTCTGTATCAGATAAAAGAGGTTTGATGGAAGCTCAGGGTGGGAAACATCCGGAGAGGCAAGGGGACAGGAAACATCTTTGTGAGAGCGGAAAAGTTACTTGAACAGTGCAACTAAGGAGAGAAGAGCTCACCCTGTATCTCAGATAAAAGAGGTTTGATGGAAGCTCAGGGGTGGGAAAACATCCGGAGAGGCAAGAAGACAGGAAACATCTTTGTGAGAGCGGAAAGTTACTTGAACAGTGCAACTGGAGAAGAGCTCACCCTGTATCTCAGATACAAGAGGTTTGATGGAAGCTCAGGGGTGGGGAAACATCCGGAGAGGCAAGGAAGACAGGAAACATCTTTGTGAAACGGAAAAGTTACTTGAACAGTGCACAAGGGAAAGAGCTCACCTATCAGTATCTCAGATACAAGAGCTTGTGAGGTGCAGGGACGGAAAGAGGAAGCTCAAAACATCGACAGGAAACATCTTTGTGAGAGCGGAAGTTACACTCAGGGGTGTCTTTGTGAAAGTTAGCAAGTAAGGGAGAAGAGCACCAAGGATAAACTCAGCAACTCAGATAAAGAGGTTTGATGAAAGCTCAAAAAGAAATCTCAGGAGGTTTGATGGAAGCTTGAACACATCAGGGTCACCCTTGGTGGGAAACATCCGGAGGCATCTTTGTGAGAGCGGAAAAGTTAGAGCGAGGAAACATCGGGGATGGCTCAGGGTGGGAAAACATCCGTGGGAGAGGAAGACAGGAACATCTTGATGAGGTTTGAGGAAGCGGGGTGGGAACGGAAAAGTTAGCGAACAGTGCAACTAAGGGAGAAGAGCTCACCCTGTATCTCAGATAAAAAGAGGTTTGATGGAAGCTCAGGCGGAAAGTAGGGAAGTGCATCAGATAAAGGAGAAGAGGGTGGGAAAACAGGAAACAGGCGGAAGGTGCTTTCACCTGTATCTCAGACTAAGAGGTTTGATGGAAGCGGAAAATCCGTCTTACGAACAGTGCAACTAAGCAAGAGGTTTGATGGAAGCTCAGGGTGGGAAAACTCAGAGGTAAGGAAGACAGGAAACTAGGGAGAAGAGTCTTGTATCTCAGATACCTGTAGAGGTTTGATGGAAGCTCAGGGGTGGGAAGGCACATCCGGAGAGAAAGAAGAAGAACAACAGGAAACATCTCAGGGTTGATGTGAGAGCGGAAAAGTAACTTGAACAGTGCAACTTTTTCATTTAAACTTTTGGATATTGTCTTTCATGTCGTGAGACCGAATGGTTTCATTCTATGTGTGTTTTGAATTATAGCAATGCCTCAGGCATGGAAGGAAAACACAACATCCTTTAACGTATTTTTGTATATTTAATGTTGTCCCAGGGTTTACAAACTGTTCTGTGCTAACTAGATTGGTCAAACGATGAACATATGTTTAATACTTTTACATCTTTCCACTAATTTGTAAAAGAAATATAATTATTTGAATTGTTGGAGAATGTTTCCCAGAGTGATTTATCTAAAAACGCAATAGAAGTTCCTTCCAGACCATTTTTTATAAAATGGGAAGACAAAT
This sequence comes from Matsumurasca onukii, assembly GCA_018831715.1. Taxonomy (NCBI): domain Eukaryota; kingdom Metazoa; phylum Arthropoda; class Insecta; order Hemiptera; family Cicadellidae; genus Matsumurasca; species Matsumurasca onukii. Next base: position 43,810,342 of record CM032061.1, read on the forward strand.
ATTGACAATTACTTTGAAGATCTCTAAGAACACAGCGGACACATGATGACAGATGGCGGAAACGCATTTCGTGTTCCACTTGTCATTCCTTCTTTTGAACTACTGTTTTATAAACCCACAATTTTCCATTTACGAGAAGAAAAGTTGAAAAAAAACACGTTCAACGTATGTGTTTGTTTGACATTGTAGATTCTGTAGATAGAGTAGCATTTCTAGGGCCTGAGATAATTACATTAACCATGGACAGTGTTGATCTTCTTTTAGCCTTTTTTCACTATTTGTGTTCAATGGTCTATGCACACAAACCTAAACAGAATACTTTTGTTTTAGATATTGATAGAGTAGTTATACCGTATACTCAGAAGGTCTCTATGCATTTGAAGAGACAACTAGGCTAGATTTGTGTCTAAAGCTAGAGAGGTCATTATATAATACTCAAGAACTCAAGATCCATTGTCCTTGCCGTGCTGCAAAACTCAAGATGACTCGTTACTGCCTTGCGTACTTACGAATATAAATGTCACCTGAATATTTTATTTTAGCTAAAATATAAATTGGTTTTGCTCACAACCTTAAATTTTCTAACGACTGAAACCTATTTCTGTATACTTATTATAATTAATATATTACTAATGTGGTTATTTAAGCACATTTTGAAGAGCAATGTGCTGATTTTCTGAAACTGTAAAATCTGTGACATACCGTATAATTTACACATGCAACTAGTAGTAAAATACTTGGACTTACCCTGTTCTTGAGGTATGAATGGAATTAAAGATTAATATTTAATTTCATTTACTCCTCATAACTGTTAAAACTTGTAATGCTTTGAAAGCGGCTTAAGAAGAATCTTTAATACTGAGGTGGCAGTAGTAGACTATGCTCGCAGTAGACTTTTGATAAAATTAATGAAAGTTAGTTTTCACTTTATTGTGTTTCTAACAGTTTTCTTTTCTTCAAAAATATACACTATAATACATATGGGAATATATAAAGTTTAAATACTAGTATTTAGTTTTAAAAGCTCTAACTGTAGAACCCGTTACATATTTACTTATCCCCTGTGTTGATAACAGTTTTAGTACAAAATAAAACTAATAGAGTCAAAAACCCATAAACTTCTTAGAAAAGAAGCCTTTCAGTTTGAACCCACTACTAGGACTTATTTCTTTAAGTTGTATAGTGTTCAAACAATGGTAACACTCATTGAACTGCTTTAATAGGTATTAGCAAATAATACGATCCGTCTATTTTTTCAAGCTATAGCTTTCCAACACACACAAAGCTTTCCAGTTTACATCCTTAAAATGGGGCAACTCACCTAACCAAACTGTTTAAACTTGACTAATTTGGCTCATTAGTTCCAAGAACTTTTATTACATGACGTTTGTGGGCTGGCTTGATGTTACTAGGCCTACCTAAGTACCTTATCTTACACATTTACTAAACCCCAGTTACGTGTGGTAGAAAGGTCTGTAAGCTTTATTATATCCTCTACCAAGAATTGTGTAATTATTATTTTGACATTACTAAACTGCATTGATTGTTTTACTTGAGTCTCACAGTAACATATATTTTGTAATTAAAAGGAGAATATTGCAGTCCCAATTATGTAAATATCAATAAATCACTATTTGAGATGCCGACCACTCTCATGAGGGTATTTTAAGGCAAATATGTGGTGAAGGATGAGTGTGATGAGTGGTAGTAATGAGTTATGAGGTGTAGTCTTGTTACAAACTAAGGCCTACTCTTCCTTAGAATGGGTCATTAATTAACAGCTCAACGACCAATAGAAATACAAGGACCCATGGCTTAACGTGACTTCAGAACCACTCAGGTGATGGTCTGATATGTCTAAACGATAGTGGGAGTTAATGTGGGTATCATCAGATGATCACTGAGACTATCTGAGCCGCTTTAGACCTCCATGAAGGTGGATTACAGGACCACGCCACGAGTCCCAGTCGTATACGTTATTATAAAGTGTTTTACTTTTAATGTTCAACACTAGTGAATAAATTTATAGCTATTAGACAAGACAATTTGACATGATGCTGTTTACACAAGGGAAATGCGAATTTGTAACATAGAGTTTACATTGAATGCCATGTTGTGTGGAGGCGGGTGTCCAAGGCACACATATGAACATCTGTTTGTACAGGAAGAAGCGCAAACCTTTCAACCGAGAGCAAACTGCATCTCTAAACTGTTGTAACTCCAGCCTTGGAAACACATTCTTGTTTATATGTTCATGTTTCATGTTCTGAATGTGTCTACTTATTACTCAGTAGTCGAGTAACTAATGTTGAGTTAGATGATTTATTTTAACCAAGTTCAAATACTAGCCTGTTCAAAAACATCGATTATTGACTTCATGACAATGGAAATCTTTTAATCTTGTTTTTAGACTAAAGCAGTTTTCTGTTTATTATGAATATCAAGAATAATACTAAACGTCATTGATTATTTTTACTTTGAACTCACGTAAATATATATTTTGTAATTAAAAGGAGGATCATGCAGCCCCATTGATGTATGGCTAACATTATAATACAGTCACTATTTTATAAAAGTTCTATGTTACAATATTTCTAATCTTGTCAATAGCGTTTTCATTATTTTACTGGTAAACTAGGCCTAGGACTCTTTTAAGTTTACAGTATAACTTACTAAAATTGCAGCACTGGTTCATGATCAGTAGTAACGGTCAATGATCAGTAAGTTTTCAAATTAATTGAGAGTTGTCGTTGAAATAATTAGTACATAATTTTATTACACAAAAAAAGTGACAACCAAACCACCGTAACCTTTTGTAACGTTCAGTTAGTTCATTCAATCGATTAACGTCAGTTTAAGTTGTTGTAAGTTAAGATCTAAGCTTCCGGTTTACACCGCGTCACAGTTGAAATATAATTACTGCTAAACGTTTCGACCTCGCTATTGAGAGTCATCCTCAGTAGCTTGTTGACTGGCTGAGACTGAGCTACTGAGGATGCCTCTCACAGCGAGTCGAAACGTTTAGCAGTAATATATTCAAGTTACGCAGTGTTCAGAAGCCTTAGATCTTAGTGATGACACCGGCCGCGAAAGCCTAAGAGTTAAGATTGTTGCAAGTTGATTCCCTGATATGTGTCAGTAAAAGTAAGACGACCTTAACAGTACTGAACCCAAGACTAAACTAGTTGAAGAGACAAAGGCAACACCAAGACTTGATATCATTAGCCGTGATGGATGGACAAAATCCGACTCTCAGATTACTTCCAAGATTGTCTGCGAATAAGATTAAAACTTTGACAAATCCCGATCTTTTATAATGAGGAATTAATATCAGTAGGGCTTGTGTTAAAGTTATTACTAAACTAAATATTCTTCTGTAGTAACTTTTCTGTTTTAACGATTCATCATTTGGGATTACGCTCATAACATTACTGGATAACTAGTGAACAATACACAAGCATAAGTAAGAGTACTTAAGACGTACATGCATTTTAAAATGTTCTATATTGCTTTTTTCTCATGTTATCGTAAGAATACAGTAATCTGAAGGAATTTCGTTACTATCTGAAAATGGTGTTTTAAAACTGTAAACCTAATTAACTGCTGTTGCAATATAATCGTAGAGAGACATACTTCCTAAGTGATAAATCGGTAGATAAATCAATGAGTCAAATCTACAATGTCAAAGAATTTGACCAAATCATTTTAACACGAAAACTATCAGTTGAAAAAAGGACATGGACGTAGTTTGTATGTTTTGTTTGACATTGGCTTAGTGATAAACAAGGACATTGACAAAAGAACACAACGCTAACCTTGTCACGTCTGCTCCCCTTGTTCCATGTTTTGGCGGAAACAAGCAACTCACTTATCTGCTGAACTGCAGCCAACATACACAGTACATTCAAAGTTGAAACCAATAATTTAAATCATATGTTTAGTTTATGATAAAGTAACTGTTTTACTTAGTTGATGGTTCTACGTGGGGAATACTCGTAGAAGGAAAATGTGGAGTTCGATGCAATTAACCTAAAGACATTGCTTATCTTAATTTAAAATTTCAGAGATCGACCCACCGAGCTTTCTAGCCTAAATTATGATAAACGCAATTCAGAACAGTTAAAACTACTTGTGCGGCTAAAGTTCTCTTACATATAGCTGTGTATTGTTATACGAGTTACCCAATAATGTTATGATGGTAACATTGTAACAATTACTAGTCCTCAAAGATACTACAGGGTTATTCTTAAAAAATAATGTCCTACTTTCAAACAACTCTCCTTCAATTACTATTACTTATATATAAATAAATTGAATACTAGTAAAAGATCACTTTTCAAAGTTTGTCTTCCTGTGGTACATTTCCATACGTGCCACTGTCCTCCCTGACTGTTGAATAGATCAAGTTGGCAGAAGTCCCCCACTTTTCAAAGAGTTTGTCTTCCTTGGCACATCCATAAGTGCTCACCATGTCCTCCCTGACTGCTTGGCAGAAGTCTGCTTGACAAAAGTCCGTAAAAGGCACAGTTCCTCTTGTTACAAGGGGTGAAGATAAGAGTAAAAGTTCCCACTTTTACTCACCCTCGACCTTTACCTCATGTATTTCCCTTAAAACATTGTTAGGAAAGACTGCGGAAATCAAACCCGCACGGGAGTGATGAGTCTGGAATACATTTGTATTTACTCACCACGGTTTGTATCTCGTTACGTTGCTACCTGTTGCTCCATTGTTGTCCGTTAAACAGCCGTTTAAATGAAATGCTTCATTAACTCTTAATAAAGTGTAACCACAAATCTACTCAACTTAGCCCCTTGTTTAAAAGGTTTATAAAATATAAAAGCCTGCCTAAAACTGCCCTCTATTTGGAATAGAATGAATCTTGTATTAAAAATGTTTATTCACTATTCAAATTCATTTTTTAAACCGAAAAACAATTTATAGGGAGGAAACTAGCTGGAATGTGAAAGTAATGGGTGGAAAACGATTAAGAGAAAGGTAATTACTCGACAATCGATGACGTAAATGGATCCTCTGTTAGATTCCGAGCAGCTTAATATCTTTGTTGTTCACTGAACAGATCAAGTAATTTACAGTTTCCATGAACAATACAATAACTTTGTTACTCGTAACTTGTTGTGAATAATGCCTTATTATGTTGCTTGGGACTAATGCCTTATTACTTTCAAGACATCGTTTATTTTCAGACAACCTAATAATAATTATTCACACGCATTGTTTCATTATTTTTAATTAAACAGAGACTTGCCCACTGTTATTATGAATATAAAATAGGCTACCATAAACGATTGAAAATGTAGAACATAGTTAGAGATGAACAAAGCACAGAGAGTTCAAGTTTATAAATAGCGTATAAAGAATGCGATTTTGTTTAAGTTCAATTATGACTTTATTGTTTCAGAAACATCACAGTCATGCACCCACGTTGAACTTCTGTACGAGGAAAACTAATTAAACCTTGAACATCAACGGAAATCTAATATAGCAGAGGACTAAATGTCAAAGCCAGATTTAATACCTCGAGGCTTGGCTTCATATGACAGCTCAGCGCTACCTGTGAACTTGCAAAGTTTTAATTAAAGATACATTGTATTCTGTCTAGTTCATTTTCCTGTTTATGGGTGGTTGTTCACACTATCATGGCTTTTAAAATTCTTTCTTTCCAGATTAATTTGGTAAACGGTTTAATCAAGACCTTGACAGGTTTGTTTTGTTTTAACCCATCAAAAATGGGTTGTACCTTTACCTTCCTTAGGATTTTCTGAAACAGTACTTGCTCAGACTACTTGATACTCTGGTAAAGCAAAAGTGATTGGATCACATAATTCCCGACCAACACAGCAGACAACTGCAGAGAGGGAGGTAGGCGTGGTCCTGTAATCCAGCTTCATGGAGGTCAGGTTTTGAGGATAAAGGTAAAAGGTAAAGTTTGTCTTGTTTAACGAGGCGAAGATAGGACTACAGAGTACTCTCTACGACTCAACCTCGACCTTTACCTAGCGGTACCGTATTAGTCACATTACAAATTGTAAGTGGTGACGGCGGGGATCGAACCCGCGCCACCGGAGTGATGAGCTCCGGAGTCGCGCGCGATACCAATCCGCCACGGATCCGCTAAAGGATGATATAGGTCTAGAGCGGCTCAGATAGTCTCAGTGATCATCTGATGATACTCGCATCAACTCCCACCATCGTTTAGACATACTCGTATCAGACCATCACCTGCGTGGTTCGGAAGTCACGTTAAGCCGTTGGTCCTTGCATTTGCATTGGCCATTGGGCTATTAATTAATGACCCATTCTAAGGAAGAGTCGGCCTTAGTTTGTAACAAGACTACATCCTCATAACTCATTACTACCACTCATCACACTCATTCTTCACCACATATTTGGCTTAAAATACCCTCATGAGAGTGGTCGGCATCTCAAATAGTGATTTAGTGATTTAGGCGCTACTTTGGGGAAGTCATACTGTGGTTTTGGAAGAGTGAAGAGAGGAACTTCAGTGAGGAGTTCAGTGGTCTTGCTTGTCACGAATCTAAGAGATCAGCGTTGTTATATTTCTTGTGAGTGGGTTCATCTTTTTAAATCGGGCCTCTATAAAAAAATGTGCCATATTCCATAGAAGGAGTTTATAATTTTTCTACGAGTATTCATGGACTATAAAACAATATTATCTAGAACAAACCACTATTGCAACTAAACCTTGAAACTCCTGCAGTGTGGATGATAAATGTGTATTATGTCGGCTTTATTCCTGGAAAGTGTGAACGGAACTGTAAATGTGACAGTGTGTTTGGAGTTTAGTCCACTGTTGTCAATGTCCTTGTTTATCGCAACGCAGTGGTGACAAACAACGCTGACTGATTAAAAACGCTCGCTTTGTTCCAAACCTTCTGTCTGCATGTGAATGTTGAAACTAACAACTGTAGGTAGATGTGTTGACTGAGAGTAGACATGTATTCGAAATACATGCAATAGATAACAATTTTCACTTATCTCTCTTGTTAAAATGTTGTTACAGTTTAAACATAGCCGACACGTAGCCACACGCGCTACGGTGAATTGTAGAGAATTTCCAATAAAACAGAAAAGTGTTCATTTATTTATTTAAACTATACGGAATTCTTGTATACACTATTAGTTCAGCATTACACAGTTCAAATCTACTCTAAAACCCAAGCTGACAAGCAGACCAATCTACAGCCTGAAGGAAATTGTTGATGTACCGCTGTTTTCAGTAAAATAAACAAACTGACGCAATCAACCGGGTAAATTCCTTCATAGATGAAGACATCAAGTATCAAGTAAGTAGGAATTGTTTATTATTTCTGTTTTAAGACCTGACTCTTTACTCTATGGTTTTGTATAGTACACAAACAACAGGTGTTTATAGTTGTTGTATTTGTTTTAAAATAAGAAGGTTGTTTACTTTGTGTATCCAAAGAAACCCGCGCTAGTAAATTTTACAACAGTTTAATTTATGCCCAGTGCTCTGAACTCCAAAGTGCAGAAACTCAGATTAAATAATTAAACAGAAATAACGTAAAAACGAAATTTCTAGAGTAACGGAAGTTGTTTTGATAGTTTAGGAGTAAACCTCTACAATAAAGAGTGAGCTTTGTATTCGTTAATGGTATTGCTACAATTTGGTAGGAAACCCAAAACTTTGAATTAATACCATTTTGAAATAGAGATTTGCTAAAGGAACATTTTTCCAAAGCTCCGTGAAAATCGGAAAAATGCGGCCTGTATATTGGTCATGCACACTCATATAGGCTATATATAATTTTGTCATTTGACTCAGGAGGTGTTGGGAAGCAAAAAAACTGTAAACCACTTCTCTCTACGACGTTTTGTTCTATTTTGTGAGAGAAATGAGTAGCTCTATTTTCAAAGATTCACTAACAAAAATGCCACGGTCAAAACATGGGCTTGTTAGCTAGATGATTTGACTACCACTGAGCTGAAAACGGAAAACATTTCTGAAGTCTAAATAATAAAAGGCGCTATAAACTACTGTTAATTGTTGGATACGTCCAGCCAACTAGTATAGTTTAATGTCGTCATCATGATTATGTTACCGGTGATGAAAAGCATTTTAGAGATCCGCTAAAACATCAATGTGTTTCGTCAACACTTTGTTCATTTATAGTTTATTTACTAGGTTTATATTTGTTTCGGCGTAGTTTATGTAACACGAAGGCTACACGGGAAAATCATGGTAGTCCAGATATACTACAGGTTCCTAGTTTGGCGCAACGTCCTTTGACAGAGACAAAATGACTAAGATGAACTGTTTGAACAAAATCCTAACATATTTGTGACGTTTGAAAGTCATTTACGGGTAACAAAAGCTTTTATCAAGCATTTCCAGTTTTACAAAGGAGCCTTTAAAAGAGACCGCTTCATGTTATATTCAGAGGGGGAAATTGACATTCATGTTGGGTCAACTGAATCGTTGATTTGCTTTATCCGAAATGTTAATATGTAAAGGTTTATTATTCTATCATCGAAAAATAATCGTGAGTAGTGAATATTTCATATCGAAACTGCAGCTGGTTAAAGTTGTAACATTTTATAACATAGAAAGATAATTTAGTAAACTGCTGGGCTAATTATGGGTTGTTTTTACAAATAAGAACTTTCAGCTCGCTTTTAATGAACCCACAAACCCAACAGCTGTCATTTTTAAGCATATCTTTTTCAAAAGTTCTACAGTGGTGATTAATAAAACAAACAGTTTTCCGTAAGAAAAACGTGCACTATAACATCAGTACTTACTTTTTGTTACATACTTTCTTCACCCACACTTGGCACAGTAGGCTATGTGTAAAGTATTTAATGTAAGTCATTACATTAAGTTTGAAAGTAATATATTGAATGATGAGAGTAAAAAACAAAGCTTGGAAACTTGAGATTGATGGATAGACAAAGATTAATCGCTAAACCTTCCACAGTTTTTTCCACAGAAAGTTAATCCTTCAATAGAAATATAACAATTCAAATGCTGTTATGATAATAGAATCAAAACGTTTTGGCTGGAAATAAATTTAACAATTTAATTACGGTACTTTGGGTTAGAATCTTAAATATATAATCGTTATTACTCTGGGGAGCTCGCTAAATTTTAGTTTTTCCCCGAAACCAATTTGCCATATCATTTAATTTGTTTTATCTGAAAACAATACGCAAACTCTCTGATGTCCACCCCTTTCGGAAAGTAAATAAAACGAATAACATTTAATAGCTTTTTGCAAGCTACCCACATCACCGATTACCAAGAATTTAGTTTTGTGTTATAAAGAAAAATCGAACTTTCCTTAAGTCTCTTGACAACCTCTGATTTGTCAGAAGAAATAGTCAACCACATTTGTTGATGTCTATTTGAAACTCTATCTCACCAGTTTCTAACTGTAAGAACAAAGCCTTCTTGCTTGGAATGAGAACGTGAGAACGAAGAAAAGTGTTAAGAGATAAGTGTATCCATTGAGCGAAGTACCTTTGTGTCCCTTTTATGCCAGGAAATGCATTTGCCCCTCGGCAGTTCTTTTGTTGTTCTTAGTGGTTTTTTGTCATAAAGTGTCTACAACCCCAAAAGCAACTGATTGTAGCGGTTAAGTTTTGAATGTACTGTTTTGTGCGAACTATTGGAAGTTATGTATGATAAAATCAAGCTATTTGAAACTATACTGAAGTTTTGAAACTGTAACTTCAACTTGTGCAAAAAATCTATTAATGTATTATGGAATAACTATACAATTTCTGGACATTTTTTGTAAGTGACTGTCATGCTTGCCACAACAACTTATGTTAACTAAAGTTATTTAATTTGTATCAGATGTACATTATTCGTTTACGAAAAAGGAAATTTGCAAAATTTAACAATCAAAGTGTCCTATATTTCTCGATACAGCTTCTTATTGGAATTTCAAAATAATCTGAAAGTACCACAAATAGTCCAATACTTAAATTTTGGCTAGGCCTTTCAAAAACAAAGTTTTCATCTTCCGACCAGCCACCAACTGAAGATAGGTTATACCACAGAGTATTTATCGGTTATACAAACTATTGATATGTACAAATAAACATATATAAAATGACAAGGGAAAATAAAATAAATAATAAAGCTATATGTACGAAATGGTGAGTTGTGAAGACTTTTTCTGTTACACAATTTTTATAGATGTACTTTATAGTTTTATAAAATTAGGGAACACTTTATTTTTCATACAAGATTTTAAAAAGAAATGTCTTCAAAAATCAATATTTTTGCTTCAGTTGATATAGTTTTTTTTAAATCATTTTATAAAAATAAATAAGTTAATCTATAAATAATTGTGTAGCAAAAATATTCTTCACAATTCAACATTTTACACATATAACTTTATTATTTATTTAATTTTCCCTTGTCATTTGCATATAATGTTTATTTGTAAATATTATAAGTTTGTATAACATATCTTTAGTTGGTGTCTGAAGATAAAAACGTTGTTTTTGAAAGGCCTAGCCAAAATTAAAATTTAAATATTGGTTTATTTGTGGTGCTTTCATATGATTATGTTCTATAACTCTTAAAACTATTACTTAAACTTTCTTTGGTTTTTCTTTCCATAAGAAAATTCTAAACAAAATTAATAATTTTAAAAAAGTATATGAATTAAATCTTTACAGCTGTTCTCGAGCTATGCCTTTACCATCAAAATCTGGATTCATTTTGTATTGAATATTGCTAAGCACCTTAGCAATTCAAATAATATATCTACACTAACCTAACCTAACAAAGATACTAGTACTGTTATAATATGTACTTAACTCTCCTTGTATGTCTTGTATGGTTTCTTACGTTGTAGTGCTAAAGTATTACAGAAGGCTAATGACTGGCCTTAATATACGAGTATATTGTTTACTATAGTTACCTTATTTGAGATGAGGAAGTAACATACTTATTCTTTAATTAATTTTAATTTACAGACCAGTTTCGAAAGTAATCTCATCATCATCCGTGTCTTATTATAGTTACTTACTATTAGCTAGTAAGTATGTTGTACTTTTGGTATATCTGTGTTCAGGCTTCGCACATATTTCATGATTAATTGTACAGTCGTAACTTTGATTATTACAACCCGAAAATGTTTAAACCAACCAATAAGAAAAAATATAGGTGAAATGCATTCATTCGTCTCGGTTAGAATATAACAAAACTTTACACGATATATTTAGGAACAAAACACGGCTTAAATTGTGTTGTTTAACAGACAAAAGATGTTTGCAAACAAAGGAAGATCACACAATAGCCATGTTATGAAAACAGACCATTGTTCTGCTTGTTGAAGCCTTTTGTTGAAGAACAATACAAGCAGCATATAGCATCCAATATACATAGGTCCATATGTCGTTTGGATAGATAATATCAAAACATACAGAGGTTCAGCAATATCTAGGAATTCAAACTACGTTACCAGCTTATTGCACAGGTTAAGTGAAAAGTGCTGCAACAGCTCAGTGAATTATACAGGGTATCCCGGAACTCTCTGGAACAATTCATATAAAATTATTCCTTAGGTTGAGACAAACAAATTTCACAATATAAACATGGTTCTAGTTACTAGTTTTTCGTATATGTAAGTGTCTTTAAAATTATTATATGATTCAAAATGTATTAAAATAGAAACTTAAAATGTTGAATGGATGTAGACCTTAGTAAGTAGAATAAAACCAAAGAATTTCGTTTCTATAATGAAATCCATTTCTATGAAATCAAAGTTATAAAATAATGTGCAAAAACTATTACAGATAGACGGACGAAAAACTAGTCTCTGAAGACCCATGTTTATATTGTGAAATTAGTTTGCCTTAATCTAAGGAACAATTGTATGAATCGGTCCAGAGAGTTCCAAGACACTCTATAATATTTATACTATTGTGAAACGAGGGAAAGAGCAAGATGACTGGAATGTCATCGGGTATTATTTATTATGCAATTAAGCCGGGTAACACTGTCAACCAAAGGCCATTTTAACTATCCATCATAGGCCGTACAATTTGAGTTATACGGGGTGAGTTTTAAATTCCCCTCCCCCTAACTTAACTTTTGAAAAAGGAAATATTTTTAAAACCTTTATGGTAATGTTTTTATTGTATCTTGAAGTTTGTTTGACGTACTTCTCGTTACCCACTCCCCACACAAAACTGGGGGGAGGTCCCAAATTATTTAAAATACAAACCCCCTCTCATGTGGCACCTGTTGATTTAGAAAGGTTGGATGCTTACCAGATCCAACTAGAATTTCACTTGCACCACTAGTGCTATGTTAAAGGAATATATGGTTCATGCATTATACAATATGTATATACTAGCAAATGCATGCAAAGACTGGGTACACTAGTACTAGTACTAGGGTTTAGTTAATTAATACAGTATAATATTATTGTATGTTCTTCACTGTTTCTTTTGCTCATCGACAGCAACTGTATCTTTTACTATATACTTGAAATGAACCACAAAGTACTTGTGGAATGGCTTTAATTAACTTGTAAGAGATAATTAAGCGTTCGAAAAAGAGGGGAATAAATACCATGAATGATGTAGTGCAGTTAATAAGGAAAAGGGGTTAGGCGAGGCAAACGTTAAACCCGTGTTTATTACTTTCACTGTTTCCCGCTCCCACTCGGCTAGTCTTAATTATTGAACAAATTCTTACTTTGCTGGGCGAATTGCATCAGTAAATGAGGAAAAACCCTTTCAACCTGTCATTTAAGAAGCTGTTTTATCCGGTCTTGACCCTTTTACTCATCCATAATATATTTACCACTCGCCTATCATCGTACTGCCTGGCCTAAAGAATATATTTTTTGCATGAACATTCCTTTGTAAGTATAAATTCACTGAAATCTGATTGTAAAAGCTCTAATATTAGGGGTGGCATGGTGACTCTTCTCAGGCCGGGCGGCCAAGCGTCCACCCGTTAAAGGATAGCTAAGTATAGATTTATATTTAGACCTATGTCATTGGATTGTTTGTAGGTGTAGCAAAGCGTGCATACATGAAAATATAGTGACATCTTAAATCAGATCAATTTTATGTTAAGCTTTGATGGGGTTTTCACCAAAATAAACTTGTTTAAAAATTAGCTTATATGAAAATGGGTAACAATAAGCAATCTTATAAAAGTATTTCACACTTAAGGTAAAAGAAAGAACAAAGAACTTGTAGGAAATAATTCATTGGTTTTGCTCTTGAACAGTGTAACTCGAACAACACAGGTTTAGAGATAGAAGTGTATGTGGAACACAAGAAATGCATTACCTCTATTTCACATCAAGTATTCACTCTGTTCCTTGTGTAGATAAGACTGAGACTTAGTGTGTTCTTGTAGCTTGAATGTTCACTTGAAACATTCCAATGTAAGCGTTATATCACGAAGCATGTGTGTGTGCATATGAGTGATTGACTCACATAAGTTATCGAAGACTGCACTTAGTATGTCAGCATGAGACTGTTCATACAGCATGGTTCACTTCTAAATGTTCACTTGAAACATGCCACAGATGATATAACGTTTACTTAGGCCAAAATGGGTTCTACAGGTCAGAGTTTATAGGTATTTTAATCAATAGGTTTTAGGTAAAAATAATAAAAATAATAAATAGTGATTTAAAAAGTAATGAGGTGTGCAAAAATTACACAGTTTAATAATTATTACTTGCCATGTGAATATCTGCTTATAAAATAACATCTACCTTTATATTATTATTCAAATATACAAGGGAAATTTGACGTTTTAAAATTTAGGAGTACATTTTAATAAACCACAGACAGTAAAACAGGAAAGAAGGTTGAGGTCGTTACAGTTTCCAGATTGAGAATGAAACCAATTACGTTCTTCAAAACCATTTTACCTTTTCAACACAACATGTTGTCGAGATTTATTCCTCGAAAACATTCCTGGTAAGAATTTAGGGTTAATTTTTGTTGTGTAATCAAATGGGCGTTACCAAAAAATTAACTTCTCTGGATTAGGGGTTTTAACCTTTAACGTTGACTAGGGTACTGTTTTGAACATTTTCAAATTAGGAATATATTAAAATTTAAAATGTAACGGGTTTTAAGATTGTTAAAAAAGTCATTTGACTTCAAAACTTAACCGAGATAAGACATATGTCTGTGCGTAGGCTAAATGCTTAACTAAGTTAAGTGTAAGTTTAAGTGCTTCAACTCTAGGTTATGTTATGACATTGTTGATGCTGAGCATTTCGGACTTTAGCTCTTACTTAGAAATGGCCTTTAGCAATATTAACAGTATAAACCGGTACAAATTATAATAATTGATAATGACTGCTGTTTTAGCATTATTAATACGTTTAATTAGTATGTCAGATAGTAGGTTTAGTTTTAAACATGCAGCCAAAGTTATTGTATGAAAGATAAATTTGTCAAGTGTGGTAACGAACAATAACTTAAACTTGTATTTGTTTAACTAGGTTACTAACCTTCTTCTATCATGTTATATATTTAGTCTATTATCCTTTTCTTTGAAGTTTGTTGTTGACAATGAGAGAATTTCAAGGTTTAAACTATTATTTCGGACATTTTCCATCGTTAGTGAGCAAGATGATCACGACGTTTCGGGATCTGCGATCTGATCCCGTCTTCAGGTGAAAAGGCTAGTTTTAGGCTAAACTAGTTTATATAGTTTTATATATTGTGACTCTAACAGATACATATTGTTTGGTTGTTTTTGTTTGGTCAGCTTATGCTCATTATTTTAATCTAGCTCGTTTTCTAATGGTCTTTGTTATGTTTTAGGTTTTAGGATCATCTTGCTCACTAAATATGGAAAATGTCCGCAATGATAGTTTAAACTCTAGTTATTATAATAGCCCAATAAAACCTGTCATAATTTGTTAGAAAAGGTAACTTAACAAAAAAGGCAAATACTCAAACACTTAAAACACTTATACTATAATTTAACCCGAAGCTAATAAAAAAAGTAAACATAGTTTCACAAACTTGAAGCGCTCTTCAAAGCGGCAAGGAACGATTGGTATTCAATAATGAAAGAAATAAATTCCATTCATTTAGCTCTTAGAAAAAAGTTTGAATAACTTGTGACTCTACGATACGGAGGTATGATGACGATGTCTTTGTTGTTTTCTCGCATCGTTACGATAAATTTGATGATTATATTGGCCTTTTAAACAGCATCTTCCCTTACATTCGTCTAACCTTGGAGAAAGAACTCCACAATAAGCTTCTGTTCTTGGACGCATGTGTAGAAACGGATAAAGACGTCCTTAAGCTAAAGGTTTCACTTGGTTTTGATAGAGCTACGAGCCTGTGCTCAGATAGAAAATTAGAAAACTGATGATGTAGAAATTGATTTGGTTAAGAATGGGCACCCTCAGTCAATGCTAAATGAAATTAAAAAACAGTGCTAACTAAGCATATTCAGAAAATCAGAACGTTCAAAACCCGGTGTTGTCAATCACTTATACGTTGGGATTATCGGAAAAATTTAGAAGGTTGGGTAGACAATTTCAAGCTAGAACCGCGCTCAAAACAGCGAAATCCCCTTACGTAAAGTCTCGTAAAAGGTTTACCCGGAAATAGTAATGAGGACTCTAAAAACTTTATTTAAAGTATAAAAAGTAGTTGTAATTGGGATCACAACGGGGAGACAAAAAGAACATAAATAAAATAAGTGTTTTTAACATGTTTGAGCATGTTGTATTTTGATATAGGTTTTTTAAATAGGTTCAGGGAAAAATAACAAACCAAACTCAAATAATACAAATAATTTATTTTTAGATGTTATACTATTATCATTTGTATTGTTAAGATAGCTGTTTTGGGACATTATGACCTATAGCTGTCATGTAAAATACTTCAATAAATAAATAAATATCTTTTGATGGTGAGTGACTGGACAGCTGGCGCTGATTACTTTATAGGCCTCCCCTTTATATAGCTCATTTCCTAATGTTGTGTGTTATGTTTTTTGTTGATTTTAACTTGATGACGGAGTCAAATTCCAGATACCAAAAAATCGTATTCTTTGTGTTCACTAAAAGACTTTACAATAATTTATATACTATATAAACTATATCTGTAATATTATACCAACCTCAGAAACTCAGTATTGTAGTTTGCTTTGGCGTTTTTGTTTTATGTGTTATAAAAGAGAAGATTGTATGTCCGGTAAGAGTTTTAATAATATTCGATTGAAAATTTGTTCATTGTAACTGGCGATTTCCGAACATGTAAACGTAAAATGTAATAAAGTGAAACACTCATAACAGTTTTATGAAGCATTGAAGAAATATTCTTTCAGTGAAATCTAAATATGAACTGAAAGGAAGGTGAAAATGAAAGCGGAGCATTGAAATAACGTTACCAGACTGAAGCAAAACGATTTCCATTCAATAATAAAAAGAATAAATTAATTCGTTTCTGCGTCGTTCTAACTGTCTTGATATTACTTTCCACTTTTTAGTTTTGGGGTGTTGCCGCAACTTTGTTTGAATCTAAAAACTCAATCTCACGCAAAATACACGAAATATTTCGATTGTACACTTACGATGGAATCTTCAATCAAGGAAATAAGTTAATACTCGTTCATATCTATTTGACTCATTGGACAAGGTGGCATTTGAAACAACCTTCCGAATTGGACGTTAAAAACGTTGCAATATTTATGTACATTGTATAACAAATAATGAGGATTATATTACAAGAAATAAGAAGAACTTTTAGCGCATCCGTGGCGGATTTTTTCGAGCGCTTCTCCGGAGCTCATCACTCCGGTGGCACGAGTTCAATCCCGGCAGTTACTACTAAAAATGTGTTATGTGACGCTAGGTTAAGATCGATATTGAGTGAGAGAGAGGGCTTTGTAGTCTAGCTTCACCAAGATAAACTATTTATAAAAGAATATTTCAGGTTTAGTTTGTATGATTCAGCTTTATACCCGGTTGTTCACAATTTACAAAAACCACGGTAGATCTGATCGTTTCATTAGGGGTGTTTTAAAGTGAAGAAAACAAGACCAGCTTTCAAACGACGGATAGCCTTATTCTTTTTTTAGAAATTGCAAATTTCTGTATAAGTTATATTTATAATAACCATAGCAAAAATATCTTAAATTACATGGCCTAGAAGGTGCCATTTTAAAATATCTGAAAAGGTTTTTGATGACCCCAGATATCATCGGACAATACGCAACCCTAAAATTTGTAAGCGTGGACTAAACCATTTAGTATTTCGATAAAATAAATTTTAAATCCCTGATGAAATAGTTCATGACAACCAACGTTTTAACAATAATCTTTCCTAATCAATTTAGACTTTATGTTTGAGGTTTCTAGGCTTTCACCCAAACCGGGTGGTGGCTATTTGTTTGTTTGTTTGTTATAAGTTGTTAAATTATATTGTGGAAATTTTAAAGAAACACGCTCGGTTCATTGCTAACTAGCTTGTTGCATTGTGAAGAATAATTCAAGTTAAAAGTCTATTTGCTTAGTTAAAACATCAATCAAATAAACTTAACTTTGTTAACAATAAAATATTCAATCTTTGCAACAGCATCGTGTTTGGATACAGGTCAGTCGCAGCTTAGAGTTAGTGGCCACACTGAAGCAATATATCTGCCAAACCATTCTACCATTGTATCCCTTGGTCAAACTTTCATCTTAACAATTCCAACAGCATGCTTGATTATCTAGTCCCAGTGATCATCTGATGATACCCGCATCAACTCTCATCATCGTTTAGGCATAACAGACCATCACCTGAGTGGTTCAGAAGTCACGTTTAGCCATTAGTCCTTGTATTTCCATTGGTCATTTGGCTATTAATTAATAAATGACCCATTATAAGGAAGAGTCGGCCTTAGTTTGTAACAAGACTACACCTCATAACTCATTACTACCACTCATATCACACTCATCCTTCCCCACATATTTGCCTTAAAATACCCTCATGAGAGTGGTCGGCATCTCAAATAGGGATTTAGTGATCTACGTGATTAGTTTTGAAGGCTTTGTACCAGTAAAACGTGTTATTATCGCTAACAAAATCTGTACACTACTTTTGACTTTTGAAACAACAAGTTATGTTAAATACAACTCGAATAGTAATACTTTTAACACCCCAACTTTAAAAAGATAAGCGTATATTTGCACTTACAACCGTAATATTCAGTGACACGATTAAAAAAGTGAAAGTTGCAAAATAACAAACGCACGGTTTAGTTCAGCAATTTGGCTACTTCACTTGTTATACGCGTTCCTAAACCAGGGACAGGTTTGGTATGTTTATAGAAAAGGCCTGGCAAATGTTCCGGGAAGGTTAAAAGGTGTGTTTGTCGTGGAAAGTGTGGTGGAAACTGGCGAGAGAAGTAATTGTTTTCAGATGTAACCGAACAAAAACAACTGCGTTGGCGTTTAAATGCTGTTTTCCTAAAGCACGCAGTACGGCGAGGACAAATGACTATGTATTCCGACTGACGACTATACGTTTACGAAAAGTCTACGAACGTTAAACTGGTAAGTTAACGAGTGGCTATAGATTTCACGATACCTCGAGTTAGTTTTAACAACCATCTTATGTAATTACACATTGGTTTTATCAAAATGAGAACATGGTGTCAAATATACTATTTACGGTGGAGGAGAGGCATTTTTTAATTAAACTTTTAAATAGTGTTTCAAGGATTTAACAGAAGGCTACTGTATTTTAAACGTGTTTGAAATTAAAAAATGAAAATTAAAATTTCAAGTAATTTTCTTGAAATGCAAACACAATGTGAAAATTGGTTTTTAATAACCATAGAATATATTGACACTTTGCCACAATGACATATAGGCAGGGAGGAGGACTACTTTCGGTCAGACCACATTGTAACTTTTACGCCTGTACTGCACAAGGTTAGTAAAGAGGTATATACTAACCTTGTATACTGCGTACTTTTAATGAACACTTATTGTACACTATGTGGTAGGATTTGATATACATATGACTAAACACTGTGCTAGCCTTCTATTTGCAGTTAAATGGCAGATTTAAAACATACACCAAATTTAAATAAACTTATAGCTCATTAAATATGATCGTTTTACATTTACAGGTAGTGATCCTATCTACTCGTTATTGGATTGTCATTTCAACTCTCCACAAATAAATTTATTGGAAATTAACTCCACAAATAAAACTCATCTTATGCTTCACTTAGCACAATAAATCGTTAAAGGCATAAGCTACCTTAAAAATATTTCAAATTATGGTTTCAAACGAAATGTTGTTCGTGGAATCAGAACTCATTAAAAAAACTAGAAGTGTAGTTTGTAATTTAAGTTTGGTAACTCATGGTAGGTTGCGTGTGGGAAACTTAGACTTGTAACATCCTGCCGTTGAAATATAATTTATCTTTTTAGATCTCATTTACACTTATTTTGAATTAATTTCAATTGTATAGTATCAAAGATTTTACAATGACTTTAATGAACTATTTTATTAAATTCAAAACAACTGTGTATATGTGATTCAGGTATGGTACGGAAACACTGTGAAAGGAACGTTACAGTCAAGCTCGTGGTAATACGATATTCGTTCTCATACATCACTTCAAATTGCTGCAGTATTTTAGTTTTACAGTTTTCCCTCAGTTGTATAGACCATCGTTCATATGTATGTTTTAATCCAACACAGAGGTTTTCCATGACTCAAAATGGAAACAATTGTTAGTAGGTTTTATTTACTTCGTGTTCACCAAGCGGTGTGTTCCCCTTCGTGTTACACGAACTTGAGTATCTAGCTTACTTTTCTATGTATGTTGTCCATTCAAAAAAGGGAAATATCAGTATGCAAAACAATTGTAACTAAAAACAATATGAACCTGTATTTGCGTTTATTTGCATTGTACTACGTTGTTACCATACTTGTGCTACATTTAAAACTTAAAACATTAAATACACAAGGAAAAATTTGTGTTTTATGATAAGGATGGAACCCATAAACGGACAATATAGTCCTTAGGGCCTTATTTTTCTTTGCACTAGGTCAGCCTGTGGTTAAAGTGAGTGAGTTTTCACGAGGAGGACATTAATTCCCTTGTTTTGTGTTATATTATAAAGATCTGTTACTGTTATGAATACAGCAATCCCTGTAGTTTTGTGCAAGAAAAATAAAGAAATGTATTATTACATTATAAAATTGTGTTTTCAGCAATTAAAAGATGAATGTATTCTTTTAATAGTTGTATTTACATAACCTAAGTTATTTGCAATTTGGTCACTTTAACTAGCTAATAGGGTCCAGCTTTACCAAGTTGTTGACATGAGCGTGAATATGTCTTTAAACATTTATAGGGTACAAACTTTGTTTAATGCAACTACATTTTTAAATGCACTACGGCAAATAATGCCATCTAAGTACTTACATACATATAGCTTTACGCCTCCCTGCCTACCATATAAATAGTAATTGGACCCCATAAACAACTCTAACGTTTGGATCTAATACTTCAACATTGAGACACAAATATACAGATACTGTGCCAGAGAATAACAAAAAGGATACTTTAGTTATGTACAAGTATAACAGTGGAGGAAAACATAGTTGCCTTTTGTAAATTGATTTTATTGTGTTACTTGTAAGGCTGCTAGAAAAATGGGAAAGTTTCGAAACCGGTCGGAATAAAAAATGAATGTGTAAAAAGGGTACTATGTTTTGTCAAACATTATTCTACATGTATAATTATTACGAGTATTAAAAAAATTATTTGAAGACAAAAATGATTGGACCGAACCGGGATTTGAACCCGGGTCTTCCGCTTGCCAGGTGGTTATGCTGACCACTAAACTATAAACGAAAAATAATGTTTTGTATAAAACTTATTTATTTAAACTTTTCATTTAATTTAAACACTTCAAAGTCAAATTCCAATTAGATTCCATTAGAATTTGGAAATTTAAAATGGTCGCCATTTTGAAATTTGATAAGTTGGATAAAATATTGTTGGAAAATGTTATTAGGAACAGATATAAAGTTTATACAAAGATTTACAACAATATTTCAAAAGGTTATTTAACTATTCTTCATTTTCAAAAATTTACAAAATGGCAAATAACGGCTAAATAAGGCAAAATTCAAAAAATGTGATTCGACATTTTTTACTTACTTTATGTAGAATTCGGTTCTGCATAGCGCGCTACACATTTTTGTGACATCCTGTTTATAAAAGCAACTACCCTAGAAAACAGTGCATGATGCAGGAAGCAAAAACGTTATAAAACACGCCACGGCCCATGATAGCTACCCAAAAACTGACCAGCTTAAAGCAGCGGACGACCAATCACATTTGAGCAAACTGGAACTGAGAAAAAAAAAAACATGTTTAAACACAGCATATGGCGAAAAATTCTATAGAGATTTTGACAAATTAGTAAAATTATTTCAACCTTAAAAATGGCATTGTCAACGGCAACTTTTAAACAAATAATTTAACATAGAATTCGGTTTAAATAAGAATTTTGCAAGGTAAAAGTAGTTTTTACGAAGGTCAACGTAAAGTCTGGTTATTATGAAACTAAGTGGCACTTCCTCCTCGTCGTTAACTAACAAGCTTACTTCAAATCTCAGACAATTTATTTTCTAACTGAATTTATTCCACAGTTTTAGTCCTGAAACTGGTTTATTTCATATTCTTCTGAGTGTCTGACTAGTTAAATACACCTTAATATAATCAATTAGCTTTATTAAAGAATATACCTTCCGGTAGCATAAAACTCGTTACAAATGAATTAGTTCAGTAAAAACGCAGGTTAGTAATAAATTTAATTCATGTGGTCTTATATTGCTTCCAACGAATAGAGATGTATATTGTATAATCTTATTTGTACTTTTATAATATGGTCATATTAAAAGGCATCTTTTAATCAAATTCTTACTGTGGTTTTGAATTGAGACATCACAAATACCACTTAACAAAACTGTGCTTTTTATTTATGCTAAATGCAAAGACAGCTCATTAATACTCATAAACATATTTTTTTTTAAACGTAAACAATAGTAGTATGGTTGAGGTAAACAATAATGGGTTTGTAGTTGGTTACTCACTAAAACCTATTTTATTCCCCATTTACAGTTAAATAAAATTAACATAACGTTGAGTTGATATAATGGTTTATTATCATGTACAACGTGAATGACTTTAACAGTTTCCTAATCGTTTCTAGTTAGAGTCAAATCAGACCGTAACTATAATTTTCAACACTGATTAGCAAAGTTGGATTGAGTCGGTACAGCTCTGATTACGTGATAACCAGTTACTTGGTACTTCGGAGTAAGCAAATATATATACAGGGTGTTCGTTTTAAACTGGCCACCGTTGGTATCTTAGACAATAATATATCGTTAAACATGTGATCACCTTGTGAACAACGTTTTTCAGGAGTAGTTCAGAAGCTAAAGCGCTCCATGTAATAAAAATAGGCTGTATTAACTTCGGTAGGCTTTATAAACCGAATGTTAAATTAAATCTCTTACATTTTTACACACAATAAAACATTTTATTTTCGGGCCTTTTTAAAACATGCTCACATAGCGGCCATTCTTATATAATTTCTTTTAAAATTCTTGTATTTGAGCGACAAGAAATTTTACGATTAATTTTTACCAATTTATTTTCTACAAAATACAGTAGACGGTTTAAATTAACACTCGGTAGACGCAATGTTGAATTATAAACGGCTTGTGGGCAACAAAACAACTATCGATTATTTAATCATGTTAGTTTCACGATGTATTTATGTTATGAGGAAATCCTCCACAGTTTGGATTATTCCACACCAGTAAGGACACAAGGTCGGTTAGGGCTGAACAAATGACCTGTGAGAACCTCATCAGTCGGACAAATGTGTCTCTGACAGGTTCCTACCTCATCACTCAGTTTGCTATCCCTTCTTTCCCGTCACGTGACTTCGGATTGGGCAATGGTAATGTTCACCACAAGAACCTGGAAAGTTTGAATACCTCAGAGCAAGGAGCTGTGTTCGAGTTACCAGCATACATTTTAAATCATAATAATTGTCTGGTTACAGAGGCAGACAATACAATTAGATAGTCTGAAATTGTTTAAATGGTAATTTATTTGCACGGATCTAATGCATTAAGCTTAAAATTTACAATACTCAAGATTCGTTGTGTAATTTAACTATAAGCGTGTCCAAACTTCGTTAATAATGAACAAACGGAAAAAAATATGTTTAACTTTTCAATCTTGGCTTTGTAGGTTTATTGATGGAAAATTACCTTTCTAAAGTTATAGTTTAGTTGTTGCAGGTAATAGCTTTCCCCAATCAATCTGTATTGTCTGCAACAGTACAACACCGCACCACCGTGTAGCGTTGCATTTACGAGCTTAACACCAATAATCCTTCTACTAAAAGCTCTGGCCAAATTGTATTGAACCTTAAAATCAATGGGTTGGAGCGATGTCAAAAGTCTTTTTAGAACTCCTGTAGCACGATTTGTAACTTTAAGCACCAATAAAGGTAAACTGAATCCTGATTTATACGGAATTTCGGTCTTAACAAAACCCCTAATCATTCTAACAATTTGCTTAAATGAATACATGTTAAAGGCCGGGGACTAGCAATTGAAATGTCCCAATATAGGATTACTGCAGTCTAGTCACAGAGCGTAATGATGCTAATGCTTCAAACATGCTGATTAGTATGTGTGTTCATGTCAGACAGAGTTTATGTCCGCTCTAGACTGTAATCATGTGTACTAGGTTCAGCAACTAAATGAGAGTCGATAACGTCAAATGCAATTGCATCGAACATGTTATTTTGTATGCAATTTAAAACTTCAATAAATCATATATTAGTTCAAGTGCTGTTCAGTTAATCTATTAAAGAGGATCCCAAACAGCTTATGAAAAATGGCTTAATCTGCTCTTGCGTGAAAGCTTTGTTTACAGATTTGAGTTCACTATGGTTGTTGTTGACGTAAACATCCAGTAATTTTGCCAATATTGCCCAAACAGCTTATGAAAAATGTCTTAATCTGCTCTTGCGTGAAAGCTTTGTTTACAGATTTGAGTTCACTATGGTTGTTGTTGACGTAAACATCCAGTAATTTTGCCAATATTGCTTTGGAACAAATGGAAAATTCGCATTTATTGTAAATATTTCTTCCGGAAAATATGTTGGTAATAACCCTTATTTGTTATTTTGAAACTCTCGCTTTACAAATTACATAACACTCTCCTCCAGTTCATAATTGTTAAGAGTGCGCAATACGGGATTTGAAAATGAGAATTAAGACAGACCAATGGCTCATGGAAGTCATGGCATAGCTTGTCTTCAATGAAACATTGTTTCGGTTTACACCTCTATTATTAAGATTCCAAAGTTGCTTTTTTTAAAGAAACTTCAACTAAGGGCCATCTTCATCAGTTATTATACTGCCGCTGTCTTGTACGAATGTCTACACATCGGTGAGCCTTCTAATCCAGCATTCTGGTACTACGGTAATTTCCTATCTGTTTTTTTTCATAAACAGAAGGTTGGTTGAAGCAAACAATTTCGTTGATTATTCAGACAACTGGAAATCTATGTATGATTGTTTTCTTGTTTATGTCTCCAATTGGTAATAAATAGTTTCCCAGCCACCACACTTAAGCAAAGATTTATCATAACCGAAAGAAATTAGATTAGTTTTGTAATATTTATTTGTATTTGAAGAAGTGTATTGTGTATAGCTATGTAGTTCTTTAAATTGTAGCGGTTAATCTCACAGTGTTTAATAACTGTTTTTCATACATGCTGACCCAGCTGACGGCTCTCAAGGCGATAGCTAAAACATTGCTCTTTTGCTAGGTTTCGTGTGCGAAATAACAATCAATTCATAGTTTATCGGTCTTTCTTTAATCAGTGGTAGAGTTAATGAATGCCGCTCACAGGCCTCTGAATTTCGCGAGGGTTTTTTGTGATAGCCAGAACTCATTTTCACCCAATGAATAAAAATTATATTAAACCGTTTTCACTAGTTATTTTGTCTTTGTAGTATTATTGATGTGTACAAATAGAATAATATAATATTTTAATGTTTAAGACAATAAGATAACAATCATAACTACTTTGAAGAATTTATTTGTTTTAAAATCTGCTTTCTAAACCATTGTAATGTTGGAAAGATATTGCAACAAACTTAAACCAATATTGCGGACATTTTCCATCGTTAGTGAACAAAAAGGATCACGACGTTTCAAATCTGCAATCTGATCCCGTCTTCAGGTGAAATTAACCTAAAACATAACACATAACATTAGAAAATGAACTAGACTAAAGTAGTCAGCGTAGCTGACCAGTCAAAACTATACCAAACAACATGTAGTTGTTAAGTCAAACGACAAATTAAACTCACGTAAGCCGCCCTTCTCCCATTGGCTGTGCATAAATAGGGATTTGTGTTTCTTTGTTACAGTTGGCTAGCCTGCTGCTAGTGTGTGTGATTGGCCTGTCACCGGCCAACCAGTTAGTCTAGGGTTAGCTCGTTCAGTTAGTGGACGTGTTTTGTGTTTCGTTTTGAATTTACTCCAGTGACTTGTTACTTTCATAGTGTGGCTTGTGTTTGTAATATTGTGGTTTTGTTTTCTCTAGGCTATTCCTATATTCTAAGATTTAATTTGTTGTTTGACTTAACAACTACATGTTGTTTGGTAGTGTTTGACTGGTCAGCTACGCTGACTACTTTAGGCTAGCTCATTTTCTAATGTTCTGTGTTATGTTTTAGGTTATTTTCACCTGAAGACGGGATCAGATTGCAGATCCCGAAACGTCGTGATCCTTTTTGTTCACTAACGATGGAAAATGTCCGCAATAATAGTTCAACTTCTGAAATCCTCCCATCGTCAAGAACAAACTCCAAACAAAAAACTTACACCACCAGTATACTGCGTAACGTCAAGAGTGACAAAACTACATTTATTTTGTAACAATTTACTCAAGAATTTATTTGAATGAAAGAGACAAAATGCGGCTAATTTCACTAATGTGCCCTCTCAGGTTTAATGCTCAACCTTGGCTTTATCTTTATATCACCTCTCTCTTTCATCTGGCCTTTCTTAACGTTTTTTTTTCAGTTTAATATTTTATTATTGTTGTGGCGAGAGCTAAGTTAGGCAATGTGATGTTTTAATTACTGACAATACAGTATGATAAGTTCACCTTTGAGGTGAGTCAATATCTACTACTGATCTATAAGCCTTTAGAAGTTGCCATGAAACTCTTTATACGGTAACCGTAACCCTTTAAATGTATTCTTCCCCGTAAGAAGTTTAGTTAGTAGTAGGAAACCAAGCATTTAAAGCTTTCAGACTCAACCTGCGCCTGAACTAATGGTCTGTAGCTAACTTGTTGCTAATATCACCAAGCAGGCTGCCTGTAACCATGCTAACCAGGGTCGTAGATTATAGAAAGATGGGTTTGGAAAGTTAATGTCAAAGTTTTATTTCAAACCTTGACATCGCTTTGAGCTACATGTAGGTTTTGTGTATACTGGTTTGTATTCCAGGGTGCACGACTGGTGTTGTATTGTCACTGTAGCAATGAGGTTATGTGGGATAATTGCTGAACATGTTCAATCCTACATGCTCGGTTAACTGTTACATGCTCTGATGTTGTTGCCCTACTCTAATTAGCTTTGACATTTCACCTGCGGCAAATGTTCTACGTTCGTTCATGTCATTGTACAAAAAACGTATGTATTACGCACTCCATGGCTCTGAAATTATGTATTTGGAATAATATAAAACTTGGAATATTACTTCCTATTCTAAAATCATTTTGAAAGTATTTCGTAGAAATATTATTTTAAGACTGCAGTGATGATGCAGAAGGTTGCAGGCCAACAAACAACTCCGTTACAAAATAGTTTTACCGGTACAGAGTTTTATACTTTAAAATTAACGGTCAACATATTTTAAGAGTGGATTGGAAACCGCTTTTCAAACGTATTGTTATTTCGATAACAGTCCACTTTAAACCCGTGATAACAAAAACCTTGAGAGCAATTAAATCACCCATTTACACTAAATCACTATTTTGGATAGATGCCGACACTCTCATGAGGTAATTTTAAAGGCAAATATGTGGTGAAAGGATAGTCTTGATGAGTGGTAGTTATGAGTTATGAGGTGTAGTCTTGTTACAAACTAAAGACGACTCTTCCTTAGATGGGGTCATTAATTAATAGCCCAATGGCGAATGGAAATACAAGGACCAACGGGCAAATCGACTTGATGATGGTCTGATATGTCTAAACGATGGTGGGAGTTGATGCTGGTATCATCAGATGACCACCGAGACTATCTGAGCCGCGCTTATTCGATTTAGAACCATCCTCAAAACCTGGCCTCCACCTATGCTGCGATGATTACAGGACCCTTTTCACCGTAAGAGTCCCAGTCAAAATGCAGTTCTACATAAAAGCATTTCTACTTAGAGCTCTTAAATATTTAAGACTCCTACATTTCACAGTATATTCTGTTAAACCTTACAACTCCGTTTAACTTTTAACAATTTCGATAAAGCTCTTATGTGAAAACAAATATGACATACTTGCTCTATTGAAGTATTAAAAGTTATGCTGTGCAGTTCAAGGAAAACAATGTTGACGTTTTTATATTAGTAATGTCTAAATAAGCCACTGACTGTACATTTTGGCACTGGACTAGATTAAACACTGTAATATAACAGGGATTTCTACTAGTTAAGGAGATTTAGCCCAATTGAATAATACGGTGGATTTTGGGTCGATCTCAATATTGCACGTTGATTAATACTTAAGTGTACATTCATAAAGCCTTACATTCATTAACCCTTCGTCCACACTAAATGAAACACTAATAGTTATATTTGCCTAATCCAACTATCATACTGTGTCGCTTGTCATGTTTAAACGTAACACACTTAGAGCTAAAAGCCCCTCCAATCAGTGCTAAACTGGTCACATGTCAACTTGCTCATAGTCTCATACGATACGAGGTAAGCTTTGCCCTGTTCCCCTATTATTTCATGTTGTTACAGCTCTATTGAGCATATACAGGTTGTCCCATAAGTAAAGTGCCAAACTCTGGAAAAAGGTTAGCCTATATGGGTTCAAATGAAGAGAAAATCAAGAATACATATTTGTCCAAAAAACGCTTAGTTAACCAGATATCTCGTATTTGCAATTATATATTTTTAAATAATTATTTATTATCTTCCACGCCACTTATTGGACTTGACTCAAACTTAGCATAAATTTTTATCTAAGTAGATCCATTTATGGAAAGAATTACCAGCATGATCTAACTTATCATTTTAAAACGGTGGCTATTTTATGGTATTTTTAGGGCATTTTTGGTGTTACACCTTAAATAGCGAGTAAACGGTGAGTTTTACAATAACATGCAAAGAAAACAGTTTTGTAGCAAATTTTACTACCTATCTATTGACACCAAGTTCTAAGAAATCAAGTGGGAATCAACAAAGTTATTGTAGAAACTCTGTCTGAAAACAGACAACTTTTCACCTTATTGTCTTGATGTTTGCCCCAGTAATTTTCTCTTTATATTGACCCATATAATCTTTTCCCAGAGTCGGGCACTTTACCTATGGGAGTCCATGTATAGCGTGTGATGATTTATTGGCAATCTATTTACAACCAAGAGTATCAATACACAGTTTATTCCCAGCGTCCAGAAGAAGTGAGTTATTGGAAAGACGCTGATATGAATCTCATTTGTCAGATACACAGATAGCGTCTGAGTATCTAGACGTAACTTTGTAAAGGCTTCAAATTTGTATACGTAGCAAGTAAAATATATGATATTTAATCAATTGGAAACGTAATTTGATTTTTTATTAGAGAAGCAGGCACTACACGAACAGATGATTCTGAGGAAACACGTTTAGACAAAAGGTAATTAAGTTTCGAAATTTGAAAGGCCAAGTCAGTAAAGGAGATATGTGGCTAATCCCAATGAAAGATAATTAATGCGTTCCAAAAATATGAAACAATTTTAGGAAGAAAGAAATACCAAACAATGTTAGTAAACATCACGTTTTTATCGGGTCTATACTTCAATGATAGTAATAAAACTAAAGACGTGTTATGTTCTATTTATACTAAATAAAATGCACGCAGGAAGATAACACTCCTGTTTAAATAGAAAGCAGCCATTAAATTGCAAAATAATACTGTATTGAAGTATTGTCAATAGTCATTACGGACTAATTAATTTACAATACCAAACACCCATATGTTTGAGTAGTTTTAAAATCGTATTAACGTATTCTAGCACGTATACTTCATTTTAATTTCCTTTAATAAAATGAGGAAAATTTCCCTCCACGTAGGGTTTTGTCCCATTCCTACTTTAGAAACATGTGTAGCTATAAGTTGACTTTAGTTTATCTAGAAATTACTAGGACACATGAGCGCAAAAGTAGTACATATAAATACTGAAAAGAACACATGAGCCTGCTTAAATTTACAACAAGATAATGGCAAACAGTTAGAGAGTAGAGTAAGCACCTTCTCCAGTTCAACTAAGCTCGGTAGTTCAACCCGTTTGGGAAATTACCGTCATTTCCTCTCATATAACTCGATTTCTTCTGAGAGTTGAAATGGCTGATAGGCTACCTTACTACTGATTCAAACACTTGGTTTGGTTATGTCTGTTTAAAACTGTAAAATAGTATATGCATTCGTAATTGAGATTGAAAATCCTACCTTTTAACACAACATAAACCTTTGCTGTTTAAATAACTAATTGTTTAAAAGGTTCTTACATTAAAAGGGTACACAACTTTTCGTTATGTTTCAACGCTCTCAATTTTAATTGACACGTTGGTTAGATGTTAAGTTTTATAGGGTAGTTAAAAGTCTGGAGACAACCTCCTAACTTTCCCAAAGGACCAGTCTTATCATGGTTTGGCCCCACTTAAGTCTTAAGATGTTAACAATTTTCCGTATCTCTTATTAGTACTGACCAGAGTAAAGGTTGAATAAATGTGTGACTTGATTGTAATATTGTATTCAGTCGCTGTAACCACGCATCATTAACACTGTAATACGTTCTCTTTCACTCCATAGCAAAGTTGTTCAGAAAATTAGAAGTTACTCTGTTCAGTATTGATAAGAGACTGATAAAGATACGGAATATTGTTAACCTCTGAATATTTGAGTGGGGCCAAACCATGATAAGACTGGTCAGATTATCTTTCGGGATTGCCCAATAGGCGTCACAGTACATTTCCATTTGATAATTATCCATCCAGTTTATCACCTAGCATTTTTGATAGGGATTAGATAGAGACCGCTAATTTGCGCTGTTGGTTTTCTTTTATCAAGATCTACAAAATTAGGGGTTTACATTGAAAAATATTGAGTACCCCTTGAAAATTTTGATTTTGAGTTGGGGGTAACGTTGCTCTATGCATGGGGAAGTGTGCTTTTATGACCCATAAACATCTCCCAGGTTTGAATTTTCTATCAATGCTCGGTGGAGAGTTAAGGGTCTCCAGAATTTTAACTAACCCTGTATAAAGAATTCTTCTAGTTAAATTCGAAATTCAAAAGCTCCATAGATTACGAAAAATTAGTCAGTACGTACCGTGAAATATACTAAATCTTGGCACAAATTTTACAAGTACTAGTCGTAGAAAAACTAAATTTATACAAGGCTGCGCATTTCCATAATAATTCCATTAATTTGCTTATAAGTGCAGTTTTCAGGGTACGGTGTGTTGTCGACTGGTTAATCATTTGTAAAAACCTA
This sequence comes from Matsumurasca onukii, assembly GCA_018831715.1. NCBI lineage: Eukaryota > Metazoa > Arthropoda > Insecta > Hemiptera > Cicadellidae > Matsumurasca > Matsumurasca onukii. Next base: position 43,841,193 of record CM032061.1, read on the forward strand.
CACTTGAACACACCGAAAGATTGAGAACAATCCTATTGTATCCCTCTCTAAACTAACAGAGAATATTCAACTGAAAATAACTTGAACTGATTTTACAAGTTTCCACAATGAACGAACTAATGTTCTTTTCCACCTGTTCCATTTGTTTGTTGTAGAAGAACATATACGAGAAAAAGGGAATACACAGTGGACCTTTACGTTGACAATATACAGTGCCTCAGGGGAATACTCTCGTATGTAGAGGAGAAAGTACGAGTATGTTGTTTACCTGACACGTGTTTTCTGTTTGTTTGAAACCCATTTGCAAGTATTATTCTCTGTGAGAATAAACTGCGTTAGGATTAAAAGATGCAGGATAGTAGAGTTATACATATTTCCCGGAGGAAGTAATGATTATGAACGTAGTTGAACAATAATTGATATTGGTTATAATATACTGTCAAATCAAATCATGGTAAGTGTTAAAATAGCCACATCCATATATTCTAGCGAGTTCCAATGTCAATGTGAAATTTGTTTAATACAGGAAGAAGCCAAATATACTTTAATTTACTCTGTGCCAAATATACTAAACATGTGAACCATGTTTGTAAGCAAAAGTGTTTAAGTAGGCGATAGGAAAACCACCAAATAGTGGAAGCCTTTTATTACTCTCAAGGGTAAGCAATATTTGTAGTAAAAATGAATTATCTTTACAGCTTAATCTGTTAAAAAACGCGTTCAAAACTCCGCTATAAGTTACTTAAGCTATCAAAAGCCGTTCTGATCTGGATCCGTGAGTTTTATTTTACGCGTTTTATAGACAAATTCTTGTTTATTACAATTACAATGTCAATTCCCACATCCTGAACGATGCTTTTGTAACTTATTATAGGTCAGTATACAAAATTAGATGTCCTTATAACTTTCTCGAAATTTATAGTTTTAGATGTCTTATAACTTTTACTGTTCAAGGTGACAGTGAAAATGTATTTCCCAACTGGCTACGCTGTTTAAACGCCACATTCGACTCGACAAGTCTGTTTCTTCATTGAGACCGTGAATGGGTGCTGGCATATCAAATATTATTGAACAATGTCTAAACCTTACCTTTGTAAGTTAGCTATAAGAAAAATGGCAGAAGTTTAGATTTTCAACGCTTTCAAACCAATGAACACGTTGCCTTTTGCGTTAAGTCTAGTTATATCGTTCGATGTTGTTTTGCGTAATTTTTTCCAATAGGTTTTACAACTTCTGATCTTGAGTTAAACGTCTCATTTTGTAGAGCACAATGCACAAACCTGATCTAAGAAAAGTTGACTGACGAAAATGGTAGCAATCTAAAGCTGAAACTTTGAGTCCGAGGTGTGCCACTATCTTCTACCAACAATGATCTTCAGTGTTATACGCCACACGACCCAGCTCACCAGTTTGTATTGAAGATCTCCTTGCCGGTCACTAACTAGCTTGTAAAGTAGATAACTGTCTCTTATAAAATGTACAATGCGGTACTTCTCCGTTACCCACTATATTAAACAAAGACTAAATTTCTTTGGACCACTTGTTAATCGAACTGTGTAGCCTTATCTATATTATCAAATAAATTTTAATTTGCGTTTATTATGATTTGAACTACCTAAAACTATAAAATAAGATTAATCGTAAATCTAACACGACCTGAGATAAACGAAGGATGTAAATGCAAAGCTAAATGCCGTAACTGATTCTCAGAAGAGAAGACTGTCTCTAAGGACGCCAGCCTTTTCACTCTTAGCAACTGCAGGAAGCAAAAAGAGTCGCTTCAATCCCGGAGCTCGTTCTCGTATTTGCACATTCCCTCATCCGCTTTACATAATTTCTCAACTCTGGTTCTTCTCTAAAACTATGACCACTCCTTACAATACGTGTTCGTGTCGCTACGCTCACAGCGCTCGTAATAATGGATCACTTAAGTCTGAGGCTGTGAGCGTAGCGAAAAGCCGAAATAGAAAGGCTGAGTGAACGAAGCGAAATAGAGTAACAAATTGAAAAGGAAATTCGATTCGTTCATATCAGCGGCACTTTAGCACTTAGCTGCGTGTTTTATATATTTTAGTTTTATATAGCGGCCTGGTTTTATAGGGAGTCCTCCCATATGTGCGATGCATGCTGAGTTTAACGACAAACCGCTAGTTTCTTGTTTTACTCAAATGTTTCTTTATTCTAAATGGTTCGACCGATTAAATTGAAACCTAATGATTTGATGTTAATGTTTATAAAGAAGATTCCTTGGAACACAACCAATTTGGTCTAATAAGGCCTGTTTTTGAATGTTGTCTTTTCAAAATAAATTGATTCTCATGAAAAGATACTTTAATGGAAGCCTAGTTTAGAGACAAAGCAAGAAACAAGACAAATTACTCGACTTGAAAGACGCTGACAGCTGCTGAATGTAGTTGACGCGATGTTATAGAGCTGACTTCAATACAAGCTGTGACGTGCTGAGTCATCAATCTTGGAGAAACAATCATCTGTGAGACAGGAAATCAGCGAGTGTCGACTCTGTGTCGAAACAGCTGTGAACTCGACAAATCAGCTGTGATAGATGTAGATAAATGACAGCCTGAGCTAATATGTCGAGCAAACTGAACTTTCGTGTTAAAAGTGTCTTGAAAAGCACCTTCAAGCATTAAAAACCAAACAAGTAGTGAATTCACTATCTCGAACTCCACCTTGTTACAATCGCACTGATTACATGTTCAATCACGACTAGTGAAAAGGTGTCTTGAATTCTTCAAGGAGCCACGCAGCGACCATCAAACTTCATTAGGCGTTACTTACATCAAAGATAATTCCTACAGCCAATTATATGTAAATGGACAACAAAATAATACTTTTCCATTTACATAAATAAACCGGTCCTAACAACATTAAAACGTCACTATGTTCATCAATCAGAACATTCGACTTTAATATTACTAAATATTTTATTCGAGTTTTGCCACGAAAACCCATTTTCCTTTGTTTCAAATTAATCTGTTCTTGTAACTGTTTAGTTTTGGATACCTCCCAACAATAATCTAATAAACCATTTCTGAAATGTAATACGGTTGGTCACGGGAAATGGTACAAAGTCACCAGCGGGTGTCTGTCACATGTTCTATTCATGATAGCTAATTGGCAATTATTTAGGGCTATATCAGGTTGTTTAGAGTTAACGAACCAATACGAACATTCAAGTATCAATATGCTTGTGTGTCCGTACACAGAGAAGTCGTTATCTATTTTAGTGAGTAAACCCAAACATCGGCTAAAAATATCCGCTTGTTCGGTCAAATATTTGACTTGATAATGTGTGTTTTGACGTCACAAAGCCGGGCTGTCAGCTCGTAACTTGATAACACAGTGCAAATGTTGTCCCGAGGAGATTCGTCCATATTTCAAAGCTACTTGTTTCTGTTTTACAAGGTTCTATCGCAATTTTTCCACAGCTGTTACGCCAAAAGCAGGAAGGTTAACGATCAAGAAGTAGTAAATCCTTGGAAATAGCAAATGAATTTAATTCTTATTTTCATTAATCCTTCCACGTTGTAATCTAAAACGAATCCTCGAGGTGGTAGCGAATGCTATAGGACGATGTTTTCTATGGCCCTTAACTCCGGTAGACGAAGGCGTGAGCATTAGTCGAGTCATATTGAGACTGAACTCAAGACGTGTGATGCAGACGGAATATCGGTGTGGAATGCTATAATCATAATTGTGAATTGTCCCAAGCTGTTGGGTCTGGACAAGGACTTTCTGTGAGCAGAGTGCAATTATTATTTCTAGACCTTTCAGATGTTTGACCTTAATGTGCATCATGAAATTCTTTTACACCAGTTAGAAGCTTGTGGAATTCAAGGTCTTCCTCACAAAATGGCTCTCCTCCTATCTAGACGGACGTAGCCAATTTGTCAAAATTTCAAATGTCATTTCAAAACAAGTCCAAATAACCCAAGGCGTCCCTCAGGGATCTATTCTTGGACCCCTCCTGTTTTAATTTATGTTAATAAACTCCTTTAGTAAAACAGCGTGGAAATTCGTACTCTATGCAGACGACGACCACTTTTGTTTCAAGGAGAAAACATTAGAAGAGCTGAAATTATCTTTTATTGAGTTAAATTCTTGTATTCAACACTTTTCTGAAATCAACTTAGCAACAAATCAATCTAAATCAAATATGATCAACTTTTCTTTGAGGCAGGCACGAGCAAACAGTGCGACCTGCTGTTTATGTGGATGACTCTTAGAAGAAACCGAACCCACAAAGTTTTTAGGAATGCATCTAGATCAAGGCCTAACCTGGTGTGATCAAGTTGATAGCATTTGTGCAAAAATAAGCTCGGGAATGTTTGCAATGCGAACATTGATGCATATGCTACAAAGGAAGTTCTAAAACAGCATATTTTGGTTTGTTATACCCTCATTTGCGTATTGGGGAATGTGTTAAACATTTGACTTCAACGTGTATTTATTCTCCAAAGCAGAAATTAAAAACTAAAACCTAGAGAGTCATGTAAACCTGCTTTTCGGGAGCTTGGGTTTACTAACTCTACCCCATATCTACGAGGTAATAATTTATTGCAAATCTAAATGTGACTTGGTACAGGAAGGAATGTCACCGATATGAAACAAGAGGGAGGGACAACTGTAGAATCCAACAACATCGATTAAATTTAACTCATCATCCACCGGAACAGGTTGGTGTTAGGTTTATTAATTATCTCCCCGATGACATAAAACGTATCAATAACATTTGCCAATTCAAAATTCGATTAAAACGCTTCCTTGTGCAAAATTCCTTTTACTCGGTTCGGAAGTTTTTAGATATCTGGTCAAATTAAATCTAAACTCAATTGGATCTTGAGTTATATGTGTGAATGTTGAGTGAAATGTTACAGAACCTGTATGTTTGATTGTGGAACTCGATCTGTGTGAATGGTAGGATAAGGACCACTACCATATAATGTTATAAATGTCTACTGCAATGAAGAATGTATTTATTTATTTATGATGAGAAATGATTTCCTCACGATTTGTTGGTGACATGTTAGAATTATATAAGTTTATTGTTTATACTTAATTCTCAGTAAACTAGATTATTTCCAAGAATAACAATCAAACTAATTTACCAATACCCAATAACAACTTACCGTTATTTGTATTCAACTTATATTAAACGTGCGTACATACGTATTCTAACGTATTAAAGTCATAAGTCAACATCTTTAACTTTCCAATATGAACAAATGTACATACATTTATTACACATAGAAAAATAACAATGTGGAAGAAGCTTAATTAACAATGTTTACAGATTGGAATTAACTAAAATAATAAAGGTTGATGATTGCTTATCTAATATATTTTAAACGTAAATTACAAGTGATATAATGAGTAATATCAGTAAAAATTAGCTTCCGTGGTTTCAAATAAAAAGAAATATAATTTGGAAATGAGCTCATAGGCTAGAAACCTGTGCGTAAGCTCGAGTTGCTAATTTAACCGTATATGTAGTGGGCGTGGATACGTTTCATTTCTAAATCTGTTTAAATTTTGATTGCAATTGTGACCAGGGTGAAACAACTGTAATTTATCTAGATGGCAAACTGTCACAAACACTGACAAGGTGACCAGGTTGTCTGTCAACACAGAGTGGTTTCCTCGGAAGGGTTGACTCAGTAACAAGTAGATCGTAAACCACGTAACCGGTTTCCGCTCAAATTGTCCGTTATTCTGTTGTTAACCAGTCCCTGTTGTACTCAGTGATAAGCCTGTACCTGTGACCACCAAGAAACAACCTAACTAGAAGCCCTGCTTGAAACACTGTCACAAGTCAAAATATGACATGTTAGGTGCTTTTACCAAATTGTCTGTCAACATTACAAACATAGAGGGGTTTCCTGGTTTCACTAAAAGCTCGAAAACCACGTACTTTCCTGCCGAGAGTATCTTGTCCATTCTATAAGCATGAGAAGTTGTAAAGATAGTGATTTTTTAAAAATATGAACGAGAAGACTTGTGACCAGGAAACAACTCTGAAAAAGATCTAGATGACCTCCTAAACTGTCACAAACACCTTGACAAGGTGCCAGGTTGTCTGTCAACACAGAGTGGTTGAAGATCCTCGTCTAACAAGCTCGCCACCCCACAATAAACCACGTATTTCTTGTTCATTCTATCAGTTGTTTCTTTTTCTTCTAGTGATCGTTGTGACCGGCAAACAACTTGCGCAACTTTTTCTTGAGCGTTTCTATGACAAAGTTTAGACGACTGTCACAAACATTGACAAGTTGCCAAGGTTGTCTGTCAACACAGAGTGGTTCCTCAATGGTTTCACTATCTACAAGCTCGTAAATTATTGTAATCCACGTGTGAATTTCTGCTCTTTAAGTTAAAGCCATTAGAACTAAAGAAATTAGATTGTTAGTGATTGTTGTGACCGGAAACAACTAACTAGATGATATTTTGGTCAAACTGTCACTTTTTAAACATTGACAAGTGCAGTGCCTCTGAGGAACTTGTCTGTCAACACAGAGTGGTTTCCTCAACAAAATTAAAGTATCGTCGGCAAAAGAAACGTACTTGCCTTTCAATCATTCTATTAGTTTTGAAATGTTATTATACAAGGTTGGCCCAAGAGTGCTACCCTGGACGACGCCTAGTCAACTGGAAGAAGATCGCTACTAACAAAAATAGAAACACATTGGCCCGCTCTTGTTCATTCTATCAGTTGTTAGTGATCGTTGTGACCGGAAACAACTAACTAGATGACAAACTGTCACATTGAACACTGTTTACAAGTGCCAAGGTTGTCTGTCAACACAGAGTGGTTTCCTCGGTTTTTATATCTAACAAGCTCGTAAACCACGTACTTTCCCGCTCTTGTCGTCCATTCTAGAAACAGTTGTTTGTGATTGTTGTGACATTAGGAAACAACTAACTAGATGACAAACTGTCACAACCCGTACATGCTCTGACAAGGTGCCAGGTTGTTAGCTGTCAAATAAGCAACGAAGTGGTTTCCTCGGTTTCACTACCCTCTCAAGCACCTCGTAAACCACGTACTTTCCCGCTCTTGCTTCATGGGTCTATCGGTTTGTGATCGTTGTGACCGGATTTAAACAACTAACTAGATGACAAACTGTGTTTTGTAGATGTCACAATTCCAGATGAAAGAGGTTGACAAGATAAAGAAGAAGGTTGTCTGTCAACACAGAAGTGGTTTCCTCGGTTTGAGGACACTAAAAGCTCGGTAAACCGCATTTTCCAACCTGGAGCAGACCTTGTCATTCTATCAGTTGTTATGATGTCATTGTGACAGTGCGTAAGTGAAAACAACTAACGAGTTTGTAGATGACAAACTGTCACAAACTGACAGGTAGGTTGTCTGTCAACAAGAGTGGCTCGGTTTCATAAGATTTTGGCAAGCTCGTTTGAAACCACGTAAATTGAATTCCCGCAATGTCCTTGTCATTCTATCGTTGTTAATGATTGTTGTGACGGGAATTTGGTCAACTAACTAGATGACAAACTGTCACAAACATTGACCCGAAGTTGCCAACCAGCTCGTTGTCTGTCAACCCCCACAAGTTTAGGTTACAATTATTGTACTCGGCAATTTGTTTCACTAACAAGCTCGTAAACCACGTACTTTCCTGCTTTGTTCATTCTATCAGCCGTTGTTGTGATTGTTGTGACCGAGGAAACAACTAACTAGATGACAAACTGTCACAAACATTGACAAGTTGCCAAGGTTGTCTGTCAACACAGAGTGGTTTCCTCGGTTTCACTAACAAGCTCGTAAACCACGTACTTTCCCGCTCTTGTTCATTCTATCGTCTGTTCGTGTTGTTGTGACCGGGAAACAACTAACTAGATGACAAACTGTCTAAACAACTGGTGCCAAGGTTGTCTGTCAACACAAGTATTTCCTCGGTTTCACTAACAAGCTCGTAAACCACGTACTTTCCCGCTCTTGTTCATTCTATCAGTTGTTAGTATCTGATTGTTGTGACCAGGAAACAACTAACTAGATGACAAACTGTCACAAACACTGACAAGGTGCCAAGGTTGTCTGTCAACACAGAGTGGTTTCCTCGGTTTCACTAACAAGCTCGTAAAACACGTACTTTCCGCTCTTGTTCATTCTATCATACTTGTGATTGCGATCCCAATTGATCCCTGTGATGTGCTGTGACACAAGTGACCTAAGGAAGTACTTTCCCGTAACTTGGAGATGTTGATGGGGAAACAACTAACTCGGGAAAGTGACAGTAAAGTGCAGTACTGTAGTCACAAACAGCTTGTCTGTCATGATCCAACCACGTACTTTCCGCAATCAGTTACCCGTCGGTATTAAAATAAAACATCTTTAACTTTCTGACAAACTGCTAATTTAGCACTAAAACAAGCTTAAACGAGTGTTTGAACTCGGTAAATTACAAACATTGAGCTCTAAACCACGTACTTTCCGATTACCTTTTTTGTTTGTGATCGTGATTGTTGTGACCGGAAAACAACTAACTAGATGACAAACTGTCACAAACACTGACACCAAGGTTGTCTGTCAACACAGAGTGGTTTCCTCGGTTTCACTAACAAGCTCGTAAACCACGTACTTTCCCGCTCTTGTCCATTCTATCAGTTGTTTGTGATTGTTGTGACCAGGAAACAACTAACTAGATGACAAACTGTCACAAACACTGACAAGGTGCCAAGGTTGTCTGTCAACACAGAGTGGTTTCCTCGGTTTCACTAACAAGCTCGTAAACCACGTACTTTCCCGCTCTTGTTATTCTATCAGTTGTTTGTGATCGTTGTGACCGGGAAACAACTAACTAGATGAACAAACTGTCACAACACTGACAAAGTGTGCCAGGGTTGTCTGTCACAGAGTGGTTTCTCGGTTTCACTAACACTCGTAAACCACGTACTTTCCCGCTCTTATTCTATCAGTTGTTGTGATTGTTGTGACCGGAAAACAACTAATGACAAACTGTCACAAACACTGACAAGTACCAAGGTTGTCTGTCAACACAGAGTGGTTTCCTCGGTTTCACTAACAAGCTCGTAAACCACGTACTTTCCGCCCTTGTTCCATTCATCAGTTGTTTCGTGATGTTGTGACCGGAAACAACTAACTCGATGACAAACTGTCACAAACATTGACAAGAGGTACCAAGGTTGTCTGTCAACACAGAGTGGTTTCCTCGGTTTCACTAACAAGCTCGTAAACCACGTACTTTCCGACCAGTTGTTAGTGATTGTTGTGACCGAACAACTAACTAGATGACAAACTGTCACAAACATTCGGCTGGTTTTATAAGGTTCGTCTTGCCGTCAACACAGAGTGGTTTAAGATCGGTTTCAAACAAGCTAACAAGCTCGTAAACCACGTACCTGTTCCTCTCAACAAGGCAGTGATTCCTTAGTTGTTGTTTGTGATTGTTGTGACCAGGAAACAACTAACTAGATGACAAACTGTCACAAACATTGACAAGGTGCCAAGGTTGTCTGTCAACACTGAGTGGTTTCCTCGGTTTCACAACAGCCACGTACTTTCCTGCTCTTGTTCATTCTATCAGTTGTCTGTGATCGTTGTGACCAGGAAACAACTAACTAGATGACAAACTGTCACAAACATTGACAAGGTGCCAAGGTTGTCTGTCAACACAGAGTGGTTTCCTCGGTTTCACTAACAAGCTCGTAAACCACGTACTTTCCTGCTCTTGTTCATTCTATCGGCTGGTTTTATTTCGCTCGCCGTTGAAAAAAGGTTTGAGATCAATATTACAACTTGTTCTGTTCCACTAAAGAGCAATGATCTCCTTAAGTTTAAAAAAGTGCTTTGATAATCTTCGTTCTAAGGCAGACGTCTATTCTAAGTAACTGCATGGCTATAAATAAAACATGTGAATTTAATGTACGTATTTTTTATTTAAAATTAATTACTTTTGTTAATTAATAAATAAACATTGTGTTGACCATTCTTACGTAGTTATGAAAGAAACTATCAGTTATTCTCATAACCAGTTAAGATTTCACAAACGCAGCTGTTATCAATTTCAGAAAATCTAGGTAAGATGTACATACATGCACTGTGTACCACAACAATGTATGTAAACAATGTATAATCCTTAAATATAACTAAAAGTTTAATCTTCTGAGGCACATCAAAACTAAATCATTGTAAATGCACACTTTTTAATCAGGCTATGTGCAGATTTCTCTTAAATTATGTAATTTCAAAGATTGTCCCCTAAACTACTGTATAATATTTTAATAACTAAAAGCATGAGATTAAACAATGTTTTCAAACGGGCTCATAGGGCACCTCGCACATACATCCGTAATATACATCCTAGGAGCTGTATGTTTTGTGCTTAAGAACGTTCTGGAATTTAATTGTAATACATTAGTCACTAGGGGTTAAGGGGGAAAACCCCATATTAGTCAATAGGGGATAAATTATAAAGGTGGAATTATTTTAAAAAATAACAGATTTTTATAATATGTTTTGTTTTGTAATACGAGTATGTTGTACATTCAATGTACAAACATAAGTGTGATGTAATATGTTTGTATTTGTTTGTTTTTAAATATTATATAACAAAATGTGTGAGATCGAAACTAGTTTTGAAAAGTAGTTAACAAGCGCTAATTAAGTTGGTATGACTGTGTTATTCAATTCATGTGTGTGATATGTCATATGTGTCAATGTTGAAATGTAATGCTTACTCGTATGCTAGCACAGTTGTATTATTTTGTATATAATAACACATAACAGCTTGTTGGAGATTTTGGTTTTACTATATCAAAGATCCAATGCAGGTTTCGTTATATAGTGATAATATCTTTAGGGTTGAGTGATACAATTGGTTTAATCGCAGCAATACCAGTTGTGTAGTCAAACATTAGACATCCAACCAACATAAAGACAATTCAGAGTTACCTTTTTGATAACCTAATACCATTTTATATCACCTCTTGTATGTGCTCAAGCTGTTACACATCATAAAAACACTACTTGGCATAGAGGCAGATGAAATGGGCTTAATAATAACAAGAATATTAGTAAAAAAGACCATTAGTTCGTGCTATATAGAATACTATCTAGATAAAATCACCTTTAAATTTAGGATTTAGGATTGTCAAACATTAAAACATGTCTAAAATACTTTAAGTTACTAGAAACTAAATACCAAAATGCCATAAGCTTTGAGCAAACAGCTTTTTTTGAAAAGCAAAGAAACACTGTTAACTCAGTCTTAAGTCTACTTAACAATTCTGCGTTAAGTGTCACTTTTATTTCACGAATGGTAAAATATTTTACTTTGTGGAAGAAGGTAGCTTTCCATACCTAGACTTGGGATCTACGTGGGTGTGTTTTACATAAGAAAGACAAAGTTGACAGCCTTCCTGGAAGAAGATAAATTACAACAGCTCACCAACTTGAAGCAATATTCATCTTAGCTTCTGACACAGCGTATCTTCTACACTAGTAAACGTATACCATGGCTGTTATACACTTTTTATCCTTAGAACTACCCAGCTGTTAACATTTAAGCATTTCTCATAAATTTATACTTTGTGATTGGTGCACCTTCAAATCAGAATATTGAAAAACTGTACAAAATCTGTTTAGAAATAAATACAAATTATGTTTGTGTGTAAAATATGTTGTCAGACTGAAATTCTCACGAAGTACAAGGAAGCTTCGTTGATAGTCTAACGAACGACATAATTAAGTCTATCATATGCAGGTAAACAGTTACATAATACTGTGAGTATTGGACGTAAGGACATGCCAAAGTTAACGAATTTTCTTTAGCTTACCTTTTGAACTAGGAGGTAAAGTTGACAGTAAGATCTAGGTTGAGTTGTACATAAAATTAAATACCCTTGTTAGAAGATCCTGTTTCATTACCGTAAATGTGACCCTGGGAAATGGCGATGTTTTTAAGCGTGAACCTTCAAATGTAACCGTGTTAACTTTAATAAAAGCACAAATTTTAAAACAAGTCTTAAAATGTGTATTTTAGTGTTTGGTAGTAATGAATGATTTAGCAACATTCCATCACTTACTATTGAAAAAATTGCACAAAACTGTATTTGTTTTAGCAATGCAAGCATGGAAAACGCAAAGGTACCATCAGTCAGGTTGATTATTAGTATTCGTATAGCTATTATAATATTGTTCTTCTACAACAGTTTCCATTGAACTATCCCTGTTAAATGAATCTGTAAGGTTATCCTGGAAACTTTAAGATAATAAAGAGTTTCAGCCCTGAATTCTAAAGCGTAAGTAAACCGACGAGGTTGCCTAAGAACTCAAATAAACGCAGTTTCTGTGAGTTTGTGTTTTACATAAATTTGCAAGAGCAACTCGTTTAATTCAGTTAGTCTTTGTACATTTTATCCTTTAGACCTTTATTATCTTTATTAGCGTGGTCCTGTAATCCAGCTTCATGAAGGCCAGGTTTTGAGGATGATATAGATCTAAAGCGGCTCAGATAGTCTCAGTGATCATCTGATGATACCCGCATCAACTCCCACCATCGTACATGACCACCACATCGTACATGACATCGTACACCATCGTAGACATATCAGACCATCGCCTTCGTGGTTCGGAAGTCACGTTAAGCCTTGGTCCTTGTATTTCCATTGGTCATTGGGCTATTAATTAATTACCCATTCTAAGGAAAAGTCGGCCTTAGTTTGTAACTACACCACATAACTAATTACTACCACTCATCGCACTCATCCTTCACCACATATTTGCCTTAAAATACCCTCATGAGAGTGGTCGGCATCTCAAATAGTGATAAAGTGCCATGTTTAAAAGTCCAAACCCAGACTGTATCGTCTGATCGTTGGTACCTCGAACGTTACCAGAGTCTAAAAAAGTAACGGTTTAAGGTTGTCAGTGTTCTAAAATAGTTATAATGAATAAATCATAAATGTGTAAAAAAGTTTTGAAACCCAAGGGACACAACAACTTTCCGCTATGGTATGATACAATACCGAGACCGAAGCCTTATGAAAAAAGTGATCTAGAATGACGTAAAATAAAGCTTCAAGGCCAAAGGCTGAGCGAGTGATTAAAAGTATGTAAATACTTTAAAAATAGACTGGCTGAAGGCCGAGGGAAAACGATAGTTTGTAATTGTAGGTAAAACAGAAGAATTCTCTCATCCAGTTACACGACTTAGTAAAGTTAGTGATTAAATAGTTTTCAATTGTAAATGTTTAATGACCAGACACTACAAGTTCTGCGCTCTGACGTTTCTTACAAGAGTTGATGAACATTGACAGGCGTGTAAACATCACAAGGCTTTCCACTGCAGCTTTAATCAGCCTGGAGCACAAGTGTGTTGACTTGCCTCTCCTCAACAAACTGTTAACAGTTCCAAACAGAGAATTGCCACTTCTACACAAGTGTTGACATGTATTAGTTGAGGAACCTACTGGCAGAATAAACCAACCAGGGAATACAGAAAAGCATAACTTTTCTGTGTTCGTTGAAACCAACTCAAGCATTGGTATACTATAGTGATGTAGGCTACAGTAAGGAAACAGATTATAAATTCACTGGACACGAAAGAACTTTTAACAGAGTCATGTTAACTCGAACTTCGTAGCGTAGACGTCTTGATGATAATGTGTTAATTTGTAAGCTAGTTGAGTGAGAAGATAGTGGCGTCACGATGACGTGCTGGTATAAGTGAGGTTGGTAATGGACATGGTGATGTGTGTCAAGTGGCAGAAATGAAGTTTAGTTTTGTTCCCAAAGGTTACTTTACTATATGTGAAGTTGGTTCAGTGATAAAACATGGGCAGTTTTTATGAACAATTACATGTCGTTTTAATTCAATTAAAATAATAAAACAAAAGTTTAAATTATGAATTTGTATTTGTATTAAACTTAATATATTGCCTTCAAACACTTTAAAAGTATTCCTAGCTTAAAGAGTTATCGAAGTGTATATTCTAATCATACATTGGTATACATTTAAAATTACGAATATGCCGTAGAAATTGCTTAGGTTTGAATGTAATGTCTCAATCCTTATTTTTATAGACGTTGTCTTGTCAAAGAACTACAGCTCAAAGCGTAGGTAAAATCAGCATAGATATTGGGAAGCCCTTGCCTCGTATAGTGTGATTTCATTCATACCGCTTCCGTGACTTTGAATGTATCTGATAAAATAACTTTATGTGTCACTTTAGGAGACATTCGTAATTATTTTGATAACTAGTAATTATTTAGCTTTTGATTTGCAGCTATTAACATATTTTACAAGACACAACGGTAGACAGTTTAAACTTTAAAATGTACATTCTGTACACACTCGAAATGCATTGACAGCAACATGAACTTGGTAAACACAACAAAGGCCCTCTCACCATGAATGAGCTTGGAGTATACAAGGTGCGGACCCCACCCTCAATAACACTCTGTCAAACACTGTCAAGTACACATCAACTGTTCCTCTATCAACATACCAGTGACTTAATTACTTGTCCTCAACAGAAAACACGTTCACATTTATGGCAATCGAGAGAGGAAAGGCGTACCTTTTATGACGTGTGGCTTATCTTTGAGGATTTTTTGTATGCAATTAACTATATTATGTAAATTTGACGTGAAGACCATCGTCAAGAATCTTAAACCTTCCACGAACCTTAAGGTGTGCGAGGCCGAACAATCAAACCAGTATAATTTGTATATTACAACATTATATTTGATAATAATCTAGGCCTATTCAACCTTTTAATTAACCTAAAATGGCTTTCATTGACCAGTAGGTGCTTTGGATTTCTACAAAAGCTATTTCCAAGATTTAGTTCATGGAAAACCCCATACCTCTTTTCACCTATTAGACTAATTGTTCACCGTAATATCGTAATGATTAAACAACAAGAAAGTGTGCATGCAAAATGACTAAAGCAAACTATAAGTTAGGAGAGATATTGTTAAGCAGCGTGTAATTGAATGAAGAGAGGCGTGAAAACACTTGCGGATAATGAATACTCTGTCAGAAACAAGTTTTCCATTTGGCAAATATGTTGAGTGGAAACCGGGTTTTGTGTTACTGTATTTGGTTGAAACGTTTATATTTTAGTTTCTACTGTCTTTCCACCTAAAGTACTTGCTTGTTCAGTAAATTGGCGTTTGTTTGTACTGTAGATATTATTGTAACATTATTAATACTCTTACCGAAGAGACTTGTATCAGCACTGAACACGGACATAAGCTCTTAGTGTATCTAATGGACAGGCAGGTTAGATTACGTTTACTGTAATCAAAGTGTCTAGAGCAGATTTAAAGATAACATTGTCAGCTGTGCCATGAGACCTTGTTATAAAGATGGATACCATGTGTCTGTGTCTGTGTCACGTTGTGAGGAAGGAACGTGACCTGTCTTGTGATGTAGTGACACGTTCCTGTAACTTATCAAGTACTAGTTACATTATCGCAAACCCCATTTATTATTTTTATGTTAAACTAGCTTTCTTTTCAACCAATACTCTCTCATTTAAACACCAAAATTATATTAAATGAATTACGAGTGAATCACCTCGTATTAAGTTGTTCCCATTTTCGTCATGCTAGTTGTTTTTACTTTAATACAATTTTGGTGTTACTATATTTTCTCCAAGCCTAAATTGTGACCCTTACGATAGTATTCCTAAGCTGTTTAAGCTAATATGTATGATTTTAAAACAAATTTAAATCAATTAAATTATATTTTAATCATCTTAAACAATATTGCTAGTTTAAGAGCCCGTTAAATGTTAAGTGCTTTCATTCATGTTTTGACCAGGTCCTTTTTACTTCTATAATCCTTAAAACAATTCATGATAGCGAACCTTTCTTTCAAACACATCGTAAATAGCAGCATTAAACCAGAGCTTAGCACTGAATCAAAGTGGTTTAAAAGTATCTGGTTGAACATGGCGCTGATTGCGTTAATCATTAAAGTATATCATTGTTATGTTTAAAATTTTTACTTTCAAATAATCAGATACTACTACCTATAAACTATGTAAGGTATTGCATTAAAATAATGATAAGTATTCGCATCTAGATTTCGGTCTTTATAGGTTCCTTAACAACAGAATATCTCAAAACTAAGTAGCTTTCTACCCTTGGGGTCTTAACGGCAGAAGTAGAATTAAATAATACTAGGAACAAATATGCGAGGTCTAGTGTCCTTAGAACTTCCGGTAGTTTCTATTTGTTAAAGGCCAGCTTTGAAATTTAAAATAGAAATTAAAATGTCTTTGTTATTCTGAAGATATCTCTTCTCTGAAGGTTATATAGGCTTCAGACCTCAAATGGGTTTTAATTAATAATGAGATTGCGTTTTAACTTTCAAATACTAGTAATAATGTGTTTGTTTATGTATTGATAGTGTTGACTTTGTCAGGATTGTAGATGTTAACAACAGATCTAAATACTTTGTTTGTTTATTATCTTGTTTTGACATAGATTCTGAATCACGCATACTGGAAACTATGGGGAGGATTATATTCCAAGCTGTTTAATGTACAACCACTGTATTATGTAAAAGAGGAATAAACTTCATTATTTCATTAAAATACTAGTGTTAGTTAGAAATAGCTCAGTAAACAATTCAGGGAGTTCTGATTAATTTCCAATAAATCGTTTAAATAATTGCACCTTGAAATAACCACATATCGTTCAGTTTATTATTAAGTTCCTGAATTTGGCCTCATTTTACGTTTAAATGCTAACCTTAACTGAACATCTCGATACAGCCCAACTGGGGTAGCTTTTGTCAGATACAACAAGAAAAAATGTAGAAGAGCCACAATAGCGACAAACAAGCCTCCAATATCTATGTTGATTTCACTTACGCTACAATATCCTTCCGCAGAACAAAGGCTCGATTCAAACAAACTGTGTAGTGAATATGGCTTTGGTACAAGAGTACAGAACTACTACCTTTGTGTCGCTCTGCTCTAAAGAAAGCTGCTTTAGACACATGTATTGACAGAGCTAAAGTGTCACTTTTCAACCCAGGTAAAAAAAGTATTGTTTTGATGATGTTTTTCTCCCTATGGAGACCTATGAGACTTTTTGTGGCAAGGACGTCAGCTGGTTGAACGTGTTTGTTTTGATTGTTTTGAATTTTAATACTGACTTATAGTAAATCACTGTGTCAGCTGTTTCTTCAAAACAATATAATTCCTACTACTGAGTTAATAACAACGTTTACTCAAGTTGCATCTACATTAGTTTATTGACGTTTAATCATCATCTTTATTTATATAATAAAAGCATACTAAAGGTATGTCGTGTATCATTAAAGGCCCGAAAGTGTCTTTTTACCCTCGTGTCAAAACGTGCCACTTTAAAACCTAATTAAATACTTTACATTGGTTTGTGTTAATGTTACTGAAGCCCTAACCACAATTTGCAGCTGCTTTTTTTATAAAATTTTTTCATTGCACTGGACTTTACGTAGCAAGCAAACAAGTGACCAAGTGATGTGCAAAAGATAATGTAAATAAAATAACCGATTTACTTGACGAGTAATGTATCTAAACCGAGTTGAAAGAGTTATGTATGACATTTGAGGTCAGTAGTTTTCAAGTAAACAAGTCCTACTAAACACACGTATAGGGACACAGTGGAGTAATCGAGCAACGATAATAGCTGTTGTTTAACTAGTTAAATGAAACATAAACAGACCAGTAATGGTTGAATGGAGAAACTAATTAGTAACGGGTTAGTAACGTCAATAACATTGATACGAGCTAAATATCAGTTAAATACATGGTCACTGTTAACCAAACACATTACCAACCATGGAATAACCTAGCTTCTTTTGGTTACTCGTGAAACCTAAAAGAGGATTGAAGGAATTCTACAAAATAGCAAAGCAGCAAAATTAATAGCAAGCAAACATAGAATATTAGTTATAAGTTAATAATAAATAAACAAAACACTGGTGTACAATAATTTAATTTATCGGGTGTAGCAAAAATATAAATCTCACTTCGAAGCTAAATATAAAATTGTTACACGAAATCTATGCGTACATAAAACGAAACAACTTTTTGAGTAATTGGTGATTAGCTATTTAGATACTTTAACAAAAGGTGTAAAGGGAACCATACTTTATTCACCGGTTATAATGTTTACACACAACTTGTATGAAACACTTTTTATAGCATGAATGTTCTATTAGAGAGTTAAAAGTTTCCGCATAAGACATCTATGGTTTTCTAAATAGACTCGTATAAAAGCTAATTTATATGAGCAAACCTGGTAAAGTAATGCTTAGGTAAAGTACACAGCTCCGTTTTGTTCCAAATATGTTGCACTATATTAGCTTACTTCTGTTCGCTTGAGGTGTAAACTGAACCTTACAGAAATTGTACATTTAATGATACTTAGAAGATACAAAATGAAAGCTAATATACAAGATAAAAGCTGCATTATGATATATCTGGTATATGTAACCTTGACTAAAGCCAATTAGTTAAATTTTCATTCTTTTATAATATAATTATTGTCAACGTTATTTTTAGGTTATTCCTGTGTTCATAAAATACCTTGCAAAACACGTTGACAGGAAGTTTTAGAGGTGACAGACTTGATTGATATCTTCGACAAGTTGATATCTTTGCTGGCCTCACCAACTCGTCAACAACAAAGTATTATTATACAGGAATATAGAAGCTGGTGAGTCATTTGCTAAACAAAACAAAAACTTCCGCTCTTTACAGAGCCCTGTGCTCTCTCTAACACTTGGGACCAAGTTGTACTACTCACAAAGGGTTAGTGATAGCCTATCTGATATACTAGTCCTTTCCTAATTTGGTCCAGTGTTAGCATTTTAGCCTTTCGTATGACCAACATAGTTATATAAGTGAAAACCTACAGATATTGGAATTTCTCGAACAATCAAAAGACATAAACAACATTTAGAATAATTCTGAGGTAATAGCATTTTGTATAAGATCACGCCAACTATGCACCTAACTAAGATAAATTAAATTAAAAAATATCTCAAAAACTTGGCAGTTTAGCAGCCTTTACTTTGAACTATATCCCTGTTTGTTTTTTTTCATTTGATTTAAAAAAGTAACATCTAAAAATAAAATTGCATGCTTGCTATTTTCAAAATATTATAAAACATTTTCAAATCACCACAGACAACAAATACTTAAAAAGTCAATTTGTCAAAGTATAAACAAGTTAACTTCTTGAAACGATTTAATGCCTGCTTTCTTAAATGAAACTATTCTAGAAAACTGGATTTTGTACACAAGTAGCAGGGCTTGAAAAACAACATACTATTACGATATATTATATATTTACATGTAATAACTGCTAGGTATTTCAGGGCAATATTCACAATCTCGTCAAGTTGTGGGCTGACAGCGGTTATGTGGTCATAACACATTAGCAAGTCAAATATTTCATCACGATTTATATTTGTATTGTAGCCCGTAAATTGTAAACTAATGCACATTTTATGAATAAAAGTACGTATATCAAAAGTATTTTAAAGCCCCATTTTTAACGTGGCAAAATCTATTTTAAGCTTCAAGTTACTAGATGCTTAAGTACATGTTGTTATTGATACCAAAATCAATATGTATATTAATTGACTGTGTTTTTGGGCCTTTGCCTTGTTTTTGGGCTAGGATGCCCAGATCTAATTTAAGAAAAAACTATCTAATTAACTGGCTTTACAACCAAAAACAAAGCAGGTAAACTAAATGTTCTTATTTTAATATATTAGAGTGTTGCATAATGTATATGGTAAACACACATAATGACACTTTATCGTGGATATAGTTAATTAAGATAAGAATCGGTAAGAAAACACCATTGATTAAAAATATATTCTATGTGACGAATTTTATTTTAAGCTTAATACTGTACTAGTATTTTTAATACTTTAAAGCTTTATTATATTAACTATAGCTAACGTGTAAATGTGGCATCTATATTTAAATTCAACATTATTTATGATCTAACAATAAAAATGAAAACTTGCCATTTCCTTTTATAAAAATAAAATACAATGAACACTTCATATAGAAAAGTACTAAGAAGCGAAAGCTGTCAAATACAAAATGTGCTCTCTCACTAGAAGTTTTCAAACACACCAAACTATCTCCAAACCCTTTTGATAAACTTACGTTAGGTTTTTGACACGTTAACAAAACATGGATAGACGTTAGGATATGCTTTAAATTAGGCATGTAAATATAAAAGATACAAAATATAAATTGCAAAATCTTCACAATCAAAATACACTTTTGTTCAAACACAATTCAAGTTTTGAACGTATTTGTAAAACTGCCAATATTTTATCTATGTCAGTAAATATAAAATATAAATATTCCACTAATATTATAATATATTAAATAAAGTGCCAACAATCAATTAATGAAAATGTCTTTCGTCAGGCAAAGTTAGGGCATGCAAATGTTCTAACCTTAACAAGTTAACATATTAATCTACATAGAAAAACATTTCGTGCACAAGCGATTCATTTTTGATGTTTCTAAAATTGAAGCGATAAAAATCATTAACTCTCTAGTGAGTGCTATTACAGAACGTAATAGCACTCACTAGAAAGGAGTGGAGTAGGGATTGAGAGGCGTGTTCTAAATCACTACAGTTAGACATTTCAGCTACAATGTTAATGGTGATGATCACAAACAGAATCTTTACCGGTTTAGACATTGGTAGAACAATAAACTATCAAAAAAGCATTGAACCGGACAATCTAAATGTTTAGCCACAAAACTCTTCTTAAATCAAAGTTGGAATGGGTTTATTATGTGACAATTTGCGCTTAATATATTTTCTTCCTGAAATAAATAAATATTGGCTTTATTGGCCAAAAACAGATAGTTACATCAACAAGGCTTCGTCAAAACTAATTACAGTTTGTTATATACAATATATACATAAGCACGTTAAATATGAAAGCACAGAATACAAATTAAATATGAAAGCCCAAAATACAAATTAAGATCCAAAAATATAAAATATAAATATATACTTTCTTCCTGAAAGAAAAAAGGGTTGGCTTCTTGAAAGGTAAACCAAAGATGTCAAATTATGCGAAAGGTGCTGAAGGGATGTGCAAACACGAGACCAAGCTCCGTTATTGAAGAGACTCTTTGTTCATCAACCTGGCAAACAGTGAAAAGACTGAGATATCTTCAAGTAAGTTTAATTGTTGCGGATAATTTGTTTTAACTCTAGTTAGTTTGGGGTTACTCGTATCTTTGTAGTGTGTGACTTCAAACTGTTGGTGAACAATTTTTACAAATGATCATTTACAGGTAAAACACTGGAGCTTGAACTTCCAATCAGCTGCGTGTTTTATGCGTGGTACTTATTACTTTATTATCATTACTTTACCTGCAGACTAAACTGGGAATGGACAAAGGACGGTCAGTTAAAGGCAATCACACTATTGCTGTTCTGTATTATAATGTATCCACTTATATCCCATGACAAAGCGGGGTAGTGTCCATTCAAATTTCCAATGTATCTATTATAAGTGTCTTAAAAGAACTCAACAAACTAAGAGGTAGTCTTTATGGTTTATATAAAGATGAGTATTGATAATACTCGAATCATAACTGTTTCTCTCTGAAAATATTGAGTGCTGTTAGAGAAGATAAGATATACAATATTCATACAATGAATCCATCTTCACCAAGACTATCATAATTATCGCCAAAAACTAAATGATGTTTAGTCGTAGAATATATTCAAGCCCGCAGTCTCTCTATTTATCGTTCTTCCTGGATGCCATTCATGTTGTTTTCAAGAACTTTACATTGTCAAGAATACAGAATATGATTTAGTATCAATTTTATTAATGTAAAACTTGCCTAAAGCAATCGTAACCCTACTATATTATTTAATTTGGTTACTCGAGATACGAGTATTTTGGTTACAATGATATCAGCTCTTGCTATTTCTAACCGTCTACGAAGGTTCAAGGTTGGGAAGAAAAGGCAAAACAGTTAAAAGGTAAAAAAATTGGGGGTAAGACCAAATCAGGCTCCAGCTAACGAAAGTTAACAGAGTGAGGCCTCTAACCAGCTCTTTGGCTTTCCAACC
This sequence comes from Matsumurasca onukii, assembly GCA_018831715.1. Lineage (NCBI taxonomy): Eukaryota > Metazoa > Arthropoda > Insecta > Hemiptera > Cicadellidae > Matsumurasca > Matsumurasca onukii. The sequence continues at coordinate 43,863,331 of CM032061.1, forward strand.
TAACAAATAAGAAACCTAGGTCAAATATTGTAACGATCGTAGTAATTATAAATCGTAAAATAAATTCATTTTATTTGTAAAATCTTTTGCTTATTTTAAAATTTTATTATAAATACACGTGTTGCCCTTGGAGAACATGAACATTTTACAAAGAGTAATAGGCTGCAAAATCTTCGCAACAAACATAAATGTTCATTTCCAAACTATGTAAAACATGTAAAATCCAACATCATGTAAAATATTATTTAAACATTATTATAAATAGACTAATAATGTTCTCTAAAAGCGAAACATATCTTTATAATTAGTTTTAAAATATAACCAGTGGGTTCTACAATTCTACAAAATAGATGAATGTACAATCAACAATTTAAATAGTTCGTTAACAATATTGAATAGTGCACCATTATTATAGTTGGAATTAATACCATTTCAATACGAAATGTGGATTGTAGTTTATTTCAATTTTACCAGAGAGGAATTCAGTTATGAATTGAAGGTAAAGGAGTTCAATATTCAATCTGCTGCAAACAGCGTGACTCCTGTACACAAAAGCATTGCTTTATTTTTAAGCTGCATAGATTTTCTTTGTTTTAGTCTAAATCTACTGTTTAGTTTTTCATAAGTAAGTAATTCTTTTCAACAAGTCATCCATTACAAGTATTCCCTGACCACTGCTAACCTTTCATCGCATATATCATTAGCTTAGATTACATTACGTCCTTATTTATTAGTAAGATAACATATTCTCAAAAGAAATGTGTATTGTGTGTCTAAAGCAGTATAAGCAATCGACGGTCATGTCGCATAAAATTGTAAACAAAGTTATTCACATAAGATGTCTCAAACAGATTATAAACAAACCAGTACACCGTGAAAGATGAAACACACTTTATCCCAAAACCCACGTCGAAAGTTTGAAATGTAAAGGTAGGTCATGTTAGACGTTATTAGAAAGCTTATTCAATTTACAAAGTTTCTGTAAAAACAGATCCCTATCAATTTGGGGTTTCTGTAAAGAAGTTGGTTTTATGCTTTTAATGATTTGATTTTGTAAAATTCGTTGTACAAACATTTACGTTACTCTGTCTAACATGTGTACAGAGAGAATAGAGAAGAGTCACATAAATTTAACATAAGTGTTTGTGACGACTTTTTCCTCAGGGGTAGTAGACAGCTATTCAAGCGAGGAAAAGGGGTCGGTGACGTTGTGAGCTCGGATATGAACTGCTGGGATGTAGTCCATCCCGTGTCGTTCAACGAATTGAAAAGATTTATTTAATTTATTGTTGTGGACTGAGCTCTTTGGAAAGAAAATCTGGAAAAAATGCTACACAGCTACATCCTACGCGGACAACTAGCAAAGCAACAGGCTACAGAGGACTGGTAAAGAAACTAACGAAACAAATTTACCCAAGTAAAATAAAATAAAAACTCTACTTACGACACTTAAAATGATCGTGGTGGTCACTTAGTCTGGAGATTGTTGTGAGACCACCGTTTCGGGAACGTGGTCGGGCTGCAGGTCGACTCCTGACTTGTAGCAGGCGACGTAGATCTAACGGTTACGTTTGGGGCTTGGAGAGGCGAGGGCGTGTCGACGAAAGCTGACCTATTCTTCTGGCCCGTTTTTATCACTGATAACCCAAAACAAAGTCCGTATAAAATGTTTTAAAACATTTTCCTAGCAACGGGTTGTCTACTAAAATTCGATACAAGTGTAAAAACGTTTCTTAGCAACGTCTTCTAATCGAACAAAAGATAAATCAAATCAAATCTTATGAATATGAATAGCTGAACTATAAAATTGTATACACTGTGAATAATTACAAAACTAGTTTTAAAATGAGCTGAAACGATGAGTCAAACTTCCATCTTATGAATATCATTAGTTGAGAACAACTAATTATGATAATGAACTAACAGAACATTATGTCTAAAACAGACATTGAGGAGTTAGTGGACGTTTTAAGACACCAGTGTAACCCGCTAAAGTTTGGTCTGATACAAGTGTAAAACGTTTTTAGCAATGTCTTCGAACAGAGACCCAATTATGAATCGAACTAATCACTTTTAAACGTACAAAGAAATCAGCGATTCCTGGTATCGTTATCAATTTGGAACAGCTGATTACCAGCTGGTTATAGAGTATCAAAACATTGTGGCGAACTAGAGTCGGTATAGTACTAAGTGTACAGTACTAATTACCCGCCCGGTATTCAGTCGTAAAAGTAAGCCGGTAAATAGCAAATCACCCCGATCAAAGTCCAAGTTGATAATTATAGACCGATTTTCATTGTAATACAACTTGATTTAATAACAAAGCGGATAGTTACAAAATTGCGACAAATGGGATCCTACGCCTACGTCCTTATAGTTGGAGTTATCTCTGACTCTGTGTGGCGCTGGATAAGCAATTAAGCAGATGGCAGATGACAGAATAAACAAATACCCTTAAGAGGTTAGGTTATGTTGTGTCGGCATATTGTTAAGCTCATTAACTTTCTCAGCTATGTTTAGTCAACACCAGAATGATTTGGATTTGGAAACGCCAGCCTAAGTCTAACGTTAGTCCATTAGCCTGGTACCATTAGCCTAGGTTTTCGGGAACTGGGCTAAATCTACCTCCTCACAATTTAGCTCGTCACATTCTTCCAAAATATATCAACAAAACCTAATCAGCCAAACCAATTTAGCATAGAAAACCTGTTCTGACGATTTCTGGATTGACAATTTTTAACGATTTAACACTCGTTTTACAACTTAAGTATGGGCACATTTTTCGGTTTTCAAGTAAACATAAATTATTCAAAATGTATGTTTTAATATGTCGATCGCATCAGTGAACGTGTTAAACACATTCTGGACTGGATTTGACTGACTAGGCTGTTTGAGCTTTTTTGTAATTCTTTATCGAAACTATAATGAAACACAACTTGTATTCCCCTATTAGATAAAGATAGAAATGCCTGAGGGATCGGAGGAGCCGAGATCTAAAGGTTTGGCAGCTCGACCCAATTTCTGAAGGGCTGGGAAACTCACTTACCAAACGATTTGAAACATGAAACAGTCAAACAGATATTGTTAGAACCGTCTATTTTATGGACGTTTCCTAGCATCCGTTGTAACCTACCACACCTTCCATCCGTTACAAACATCCATTTTAGCTAAAAATTGGAGGTTGACTGCATTTATAATAGATGCCTAGATTTTGGGAGTTTATAAGTCAAAACTGTTAAAATGATTTGAAATGGTTTTCAACAAAGAGAAACCTTGCAACATGGAGTATCGATTATACATTTAAATACTAACTTTTATTTTAAAATAAAAGTATCTACAAAACCTTCTTACTTGCCTTATATAATATGATACATCATGTCACACAATATCTTACCAAATCTAATTAGCAAACTTAGGAAGACTTGTCCCAGAAGAGGAAGTTCAAGATTTACGAGACGTTTCAACTCTCTGAAGAAATCAAGTTCTCAGATGTGAAATGAAGGTAATATCTCCTACAGATTGCACTACCAAGTTTGGTTTCAACCTCGGTAGGTTTACTCGTCACAACCAAAGCTAATCTTAACTTGTTATCACTATTTTGTTTTGTTGCAAATGAGATTTCGAGAAATATATGTCGTCCCCAAATCAACTGCGCTGAACTAGAACTATAATTGAGCTAGTACGATATTTGAGGGCGTTGTTGGTTCTTATGTTTAGCTAGATTCAAAATCCATGTGAATTAAATTATTGACATAAGATTTGTTGTGAGTCTAGTAGTTCACAGTATTGTCCTCGCAGTTCCACTGAAGAGTAGGCTACGTTAGTCCAGTAGTATACTAACAGTCCTGTTGCTTATCTGATCTACCGGACTGCACAGAATAGGCTTAATAAAGGATTTGCCCTTATTAGGCCTTTGTTCTTAGTTGGGTTGAAAAGCTAGATAGGCTAATAATTGTTTGATTGATATCTCAGATCTTTCTGTTATCTGTTTTAATGCATTTAAAGTTGCTTGGACTACAATGAAAATTTTCGCTATCGTTTCCTGTTATCTTCTTGCCCTCTCAATCCCGTCCTGGGGCATGGCCTCCCTAGATTTCTTTAATCCCTCCTCCTGGCCCAGTGTCTCGTATTTTGAATTGTTGTCTTCTGTGGAAACGAAGTTAATGAGTAAAGGGATTCTATATTCAATTAACAACTTTTCACAACATATATTATGTTTTAGGAGCATGAATTTCACACTTTCATGCTTAGTTGTAGCGAGAAGTCGATGATACAGAACAGTTTAACCGACTGTGAAACAGAGGTCGATAAGTTTGTACGCTCGGCTCGGACCGGATGTCATGATAAACTCACTTACGTTACAATTTTGAAGCTGAGGACAAATATCGTGTGTGACGAGTAAAAGCGATGAGTAACAATAATTCAAATATCATCAAATAGCACTCTTCGCTTTTTAGAAGACAAGCTTTGTACAATAGTGCTTACGTGACAACAAAACCTTGAGCTCAACATTGCTATAAAACAGTATTGAATTTGTAAAGACACAGATTGTATTAGCCGTTGTGCTAAAAACTAAAAATAAACCTATAAATCAGATTTATTTTGTATTTAAGGTCATGCTGGGTATGATTGTCTGTGTCTATAATATACTTATAGTTGTTATATATTTTATTGTAAAAAATGTTATGTTTAAGTAATTGAAAGTGTTTGCCGAGTTTGAATATTTATATTGGTAGATCATTGATTTAATGCCTATTATGAAAAGCTCAAATTACACTTGAATACCATGGGTGTAAGACATACCAAGCTGAAAACATGAACATCTCATGATTTCTAAGTGAATTTGTCGATAACTTATGTGAGACAATCACTCATCTGCACACACGTGTCGGTGATATAACGCTTACATTGGAATGTTTCAAGTGAACATTCAAGCTACAAGAACACACTTAAGTCTCTGTCTTATCTACACAAGGAACAGAGTGAATACTTGATGTGAAATAGAGGTAATGCATTTCTTGTGTTCCACATACACTTCTATCTCTGAGTAACTCTTACGCCAGTTATATGGCAAATGTAACAAAGCATTTACTGCAAGTTATATTATCTGTCCTTCACGTTAAATATAACATATATTTAAACTTATTTTCTTGTTATATCGGTGTATTTTTCTTGAATGATTCCCACATAGAACTGCGTGCTAGGTTTGGTAGTGAACCTGAACACTACACATGTGTGGTACATATACTTACCTGTACTTAGTAATACTGGCTGTATTTATCCGCGCTTCACCACGGGACATACCATATACAATATAATGACATATTCAATTTCCAGGTCTTATAAATATTCATACGTAGCAAACTCAACAAATATTCGTCAGAAGGTTTTGCAAAAATATTTGTACTTTATAGACTTTGTAAATATCAACAATTCAAATATTAAAGAGTGAAACCCACTTCCAAAAGAGTACAAATCGAGCACCTCTGTAATGAGAGTGGCTGGGTTTCAACACCCAAAAGAGTGAAATTTCACTCTTTCTGATTGGCCTTCACTCCTTCATTTTTAGAGTGAAAGGTTCTCGGGATGGTCACTAGACCACCTAGTCTAGAAAGAGTCGCTAGTTTACCCCTGAAATTGAAAATTTGAAAATCCGTTAGTTGAAAGTGCTTACGCGCTAAATGAATCGTTCACGCAATAAATCGAGTCTCTATGCTAAATTGACAGGGCTGAACAACGTTAAGTGAGCGATATTTGGTAGTTAAACATTAGATTTATCCAAAGGTTAAAATAGTTTATTGAATGAAAGCCAAATTCCGTTCTCTTCATTTACTGAATCGGTTCAGCCAGCAAAGTAAGAGATTGTTGAATAATGTAGACTGACCGAGTTGGAGCGAGAGGAGTGAAAGTAATAAACACTGGTTTAGCGTAACCCCACCTAAGTCCCTTTTCTTTATTAACTGCATTACACCATTCACGGTATTTATTTCCCTCTTTTCGAACCTTCCGTGTAAGTTTGTTCAAACGATCTCACGAGTTTTATATTTTCAAGATATACGAGTGTAAAATATTTTCAAAACAACTAAACATGGGTATTTAGAACAGGGGTATGTGGAGGAACTATAAAGATGCAAGAGAGGCCTAGTTTCAATACATGTTTTTTGTGTGGAAAACTGTATGTTTGATTAGTGTATTTGTTTTATACTTGAACTATTAGACATTTTTGAAGCTCCATACGTCTTAATATAGCTTATTCAAACATCAGTTGGGCGATATACGAGCGTATACTGATTTTAATTTTCTTCAACAAAAGGCTTCGCCAAGCAGAACAATGGGCTGTTTTCATAACATGGCAATAATGTGATCTTCCATTGTTTGTATGATCTTTTGTCCGTCTAACAACACAACTGAGCCCTTGTTTTGTTTAATAGATTATTAATAGAGCCCTTATTAATAGGATATTTAAAATTTCGTCATAGTTGTTCTGAGAAAATAGTGTATTTTTCTTAATTGTTGATTAAAACAAACATGTTTTGATCCCCAAAGTTACAACAGTAAGTCTCTTAAGGTAACAGTAAAGTTTATGTAAGGTATAAATGCCCTTAAAAGTTACAATATAGGCTTATAAAACCCATATTATGTCTGACATAATTATGCCCAGCCAGCATGTATTTACTATGACACTTTTGTACTGGTTTTCTACAGCATAAGAATAAGGGTACACCTCTAATACAAACTCAATTCATGTAGATTGAGTGTAATAGCCTTGTCTAAGGGTTTTTGGTATTGTAAATATAATTAAACCAACATTTGTTAGGATTGAGTAGTTTAGACATTATTTAACGTAAATTAAGTGCAGAAGCATTTTTGTGGCGAAATTGTGATTGTTAAGTAATTTTTTTCATTTAACCACCATTCAAGTTGAAATGTAACTTACTAAGAAATGTAACCTGCATCAAGATATAATTACAGTAAATTAAGATAAAAACCAACACTGCCCACAACTAGCACTGCGCAGTCTACCCAACAACTGTTGGTCAAAGATGTAGGCTAAAAGTACTACAAATATTTTCTTTATTGGTTATTCTTTAGTCGTGCTATAGTAATCAACCTTGAAGTAAGGTTTATACATTTTCAAAATTGTATTTACATTTGACATTTATAAATTTATAAATATATTTACTCATGTTTTTAGCTATGTTGGTTTTAAAATGTACCATGACAGTTAAAATCTTTTTAAAGTGTTGTTTAGCTATTTTACGTACGATGTAATTATTTTCCTTTGTCAGGCGTCAGAAGTAGAAAATAGAGTAAAGCATTAGCTGATTGCCATCGAATGGGAATGGGAGGAGAAAGAATAAATGGTATAAGGTTACTTTAGTAGATTAGCTTCCACTGCACAGTATATATTGCGAAACAATATAACATTACTTTCAAAACTAACAAGTAACCCCGAGTATCTTGACGGGACTACACCTAAAGGTCATAGAAAGAAAATTAGAAGTTGATCATGAATAGTTTTGCCTGATTCAACTTCTTTTTATCTCACAGCAGAAGCGTCACATAACGATGTACCTGCTATTCTAGGTTCTGTATTACGTACAGTATAAAGTTATTAGAAATATAATTAATAAAATATTGAAAAATAATATGTATGAAGAATAACCTGAAATATGTCAACACACCAAACCTTGGTAAAACCATAATGCTCAACAATGTCAGCAGTGCAAAGGTACTGGCTTTAATGTATTTGTATTGATTATAAAAAAACCTCTTCGAATCAGGATGACATTTCGAAGACCTTTTGAGCACATGAAAATTATTTTTATTACTTTTAACCTGTGAAATCAAGTTGAAATAAGGTTTAAATATTGATTATATTCTCCTGCTAAAGTGTAACTTCCATTCATTCAATGAACTATTTTACGTACGATCCTTTACGATCTACCTGTATCGATTTTGGTATAAGGTTACAGTCATACAGTAATAAACGTATCTACCAGTATTTTCATCTGGATATAATAAAATCAATACAGTTGAATACAATGAGTTGATTAAAAGGTAAGCAAGTGGATAAAGCAAAATCAACGATTCAGTTGACCCAACATGAATGTCAATTTCCCTCTCTGAATATAACATGAAGCGGTCTCTTTTAAAGGCTCCTTTGTAAAACTGGAAATGCTAAATGCTTGAGTGAATCTTTTGTCGCCCGTAAAGAATTTTAAACGTCGCAAAAATAACTTGAATAAGATCTTGATAAAAATATATTTATTTTCCTTTTGAAATTTTGTCTTTAATTTTTATAAGGACGTGCACTCGTTCAGTATACAAACTACTGCTTACTAACATTTTTAAAGGGGCTATTTAGTATAGCACGGTAAAGGTCGAGGGTAAGTGAACTTTTTAGTCCTAAGATCGCCTCGTTAAACAAGACAAACGTTAAATATGTGTTCCTACAAAAGTATTAACATATCTGCGCTACCGCCTTAGTCCGGATACGTAAAGTAAACCATTACACAAGTTGCTAAAACTAATAATTTGTTCATATTCTAAATTTACCGTAGTTAAAACACTTTAAATAATTTTAACGTTAACGTTTTTTAGCTAAAATATAGCCAAAGTATCTAGCGAAATGGTATATTTTTTATTTAGGCATTCTTATTGCAGCAGTTCTTTATTGTATTAGGTACTCAATACAAAAATATTATACAAACGCAAGATGAATGAAAATTGTTATCTATTGCATGTATTTCGAATACATATCAAGATATTGATACTCTCAGTCAACACATCTACCTACAGTTGTAGTATCAACATTCACATGCAGACAGAAGGTTTGGAACAAAGCGAGCGTTTTTAATCAGTCAGCGTTGTTTGTCACCACTGCGTTGCGATAAACAAGGACATTGACAACAGTGGACTAAACTCCAAACACACTGTCACATTTACAGTTCTGTTCACACTTTCCTGGAATAAAGCCGACATAATTCTCATTTATCATTCACACTGCAAGAGTTTTCAATTGCAATCGTGTTTTGTTTGTGGTAGTTTTCTTTTTGTGAACAAAAAATATGTTGTAACTTTTTAAATGGCAAATTTTTGATAACACAAACAACAATATAACAGTTCTAAGCTGTTACATTGGCGACCACTATTGAGGTCTACAACGTCTGATTGGACATTTATCACTGATTCGCGTTATCACTAGAATGGAAGGAAGTCTGAATTAAGGTAAAGAATGAGGACTGGGACCATTGGGTTTGATGATTAGCTGAGATAGAGCGATAAGCAAGACAACTGACACACAGAAAACCCGTTCAACGTTAAACCGTTGAAAGGCCATGGTCTTGATTAGAAATTTCATCAAAATTGTTTGGAAAGTAAGAATTTTTAAACCACGACAATGTTAAACACCACCCATAAACAATGAAAATAAACTACATGGAAATAAACTAGACCATGTAAAATGTATTTTAATTAAAACTATGAAAGCTTATAGACAGCGAGCGCTGAAGCTCTCATATGAAGCTGAGCCTCGAGATATTAAACCTGGCTTTGACATTTAGCCCTCTACTATATTAGATTTCCGTTGATGCTCAATATTAATTAATTTTCGTCGAATAGCAGTTCAACGTGGGGACTGCTTTATTTCTCTGAAACAGTTAAAGCCTTAGTTAAAACTAAACAAAATTTAAAACTAAACATTATCTTAATGCCATTCATAAACTTATGTTTTTGTTTTAATAATACGTTGATCTTGTTTATATCGTGTAGTCTGCTTACGAGGTCAATGTACATATAGGTTAAGAATTGTAACCATCCACTTTTACTTTTTAACCTGTCATATGTATTCAAAAACGTGAACTGTAACTGTATACTTTAGAGGTTAAACTGTTTGAAAAGACGATAGACTGAGTTTTGTGTACACCCTATATGTAATTTGTTTGAAAAGAATTGCTACAAAGCTGAAGAACATGTAAGGTTTTTACCAGATACAGAAAATCTCAGTATCCTACTTCCCAATATACGGTTTGACACCTTGAAATACGTTCTTAATCTTAACGTACAATAAGGTAAAGTATCTTTCTTAAGATACTTAAGGTACTTTCTTAGCCTAAACCGGTAAAAGAACGATTTCATTCAAGCTTCTACTTGTCTACAGTTGTAACGTAATTTTGTTTATGGCTTGCTGTCTCCGATTGCTGATAAGTTTGATAGCAAGATCTTATCAAATTTAAAGTTTTGATTTATTTTCGTGATAACATTGGGCTGATCCGTTTTTGAAACAATAAAACTAAAACAATTTATTTGCGTAACTGATGATATCAAATATTATAACAGTTGAGGATAAACCGTTTCTCGAAACTATCATGTCATAAGTATAATGCAAGATCTTTCTTACCTCAAGTTACGAACAATTGAGTCAACTCGTCATAATTGTATTGTTCATGGAAACTGTAAATTACTCTGAAGGCTTGATCTGCTCAGTGAACAACAAAGATATTAAGCTGCTCGGAATCTAACAGAAGATCCATTTACGTCATCGATTGTCGAGTAATTACCTTTCTCTTGATCGTTTTCCACCCACCGCTTTCACATTCCATCTAGTTTCCTCCCTATAAATTGTCGAGTGGGTTTTAAAATAATTTTTTGTAGTAGTACTGTGGATATATTGATAAATATTATAAAAATGCATATTTCTATCAAATGTCATCAAAGTCGGACGAAACTTATCGTTTTAGATCATTAAAACCTCAAAAGTGGGGTTTCAATAGTCCAATTTTGATGGTTAACAAAAACTCGTTCGATATATTTCAATTTTTGTACTAAATTTGGTGAAAAGCGGACACACAATGCGACCTGCAGAGATGAAATAGATATATACCTATCAGTATTGCCAAAGTCTAGAAAGAATTGATATTCTTTTCAAGGAGAATACTTCCAAAATTAAACATCATAAAGTAATGCTGTTGACGTACATTTAAAAAACACCAAACATAGTTTTTATTTAACTTATCGTAGCACATCTTGGCTTCCACGAATCGCCCTGCAGACGTTTAAACGAAATTCGATCTTCCTTTAAACGTTTCAAAAAACTTTTACTGACTCAATGGCCGTGGCAACTCTTTTCTTTAAATGATCAATATCTATTATTTGTCTGTAAACTTAAGTTTTAACGTATCTCCATAAAAGAATCCAGCGGGATCAGGTCAGCAGAAGTTTCAGTACTGGATCTTGAAGGAGAAATTTCATTGTAAGCCCGCCGATACTCGCGTTGTACTGGAGTTATGTAATCAAACTTAACCAGCCAAAAACACACTAAGCTTTTCTCTGTAAATTTGATATCTTGACTATGTATGTAAAACCTAAAAATGCACCACGTGAATGGCAACCATGGAAAAACAAGTTAATGTAAAGAAAACTTTAAACCACTGTTTTATTTGAGACTACTCTTAAAGCCGTATAAATATTAGCTGTCGAGATATAGAGTATCAATACTTAATGGAAAAATGGTATATAAAGTGTTGAACAAATTCTCAAAACGTGTTCTGAAGGTACCATGCTGACGGCATGAATATCCCATTGTTCCAAAGGAAATTCGATGATGAATCAGGGTTGTTTTGACAGTGAATCAAACCACATATTGGTTATTGTGTATATTTGTAAAGTCTTGTTATGAGAATACCAAAACATTTTCAGAAGCTGTGTATAACACTATCTAAAAATAATTTAATTAATAAAATAATTTAATTCAAAAATATATTACAAAATACTACCAACATTCGTCAAAAGCCTCGTTTAAATATACGCAATGTATAAGCTAGTTCCTTTACTAATTTTCCTAATTTCTTTTCCGATTCATAGTACATATGCTCATGTTCATTAATACCTTAGAAGACACTATGCTAGCTGCGTGGCTTGTAATGTTCACCGCGCATTTCATCATTATTCTTGACTAAAGTCAGCTCCTAACACTCTTGGAGCTTTTACGATGCTGATTTATCAAATATTATTTAATACATTAACTAAATAAAATTACGATACCACACAAATCTTCATCTTTAACGCTTGAGTAACTTAAGTTAAAGGTAAGTCACCCAGATTACACGGTCGAGCTCAAGTTTCTTCAGTGAGAACATTAGAGACAACTTAGAGATTAATGTTTGTCCATCCATCAAGAGTCAACATTCTCCAGTGTCAATGTGTTACCTTTCTCGTTCATCAGTTTGTTACTTGTTTCAACTTTTATATTTGAAAACACCTACAGTATGAGTGCGACACAGACCGAGTCTAAATATGATATTTCCAGTCCTGGAAAGATCCTGGAAGATCCCAGTGGGTTGTCAGTGAATCTTGTCCTCCAGTAAATCTATTTGATAAGGAAAAACAGTTTACTTGCGTGTAATGCTTTTGTTATTTAAGTTTGTCTTATAACCTTAAGTTAGCATTAACAAATATATGTTGAAACTCATTTTAAAACATACATGAGTTGCAATATCACTGATTCTGATAATAACTTATTTCTGTATCATTATCTCTGCATATTTTATAGTGTGTTAAAACTATCGGAACTTGTTTATAAAATATTCAACCTCTAAATTGTTGAGCTAGCATTTAACTACGCTAAACATTGTCAACTAATAATCAACCATATGCTAGAAAGCTTAGTTCTCAAGCCTTGTAAAATACTCTGTGCTTGTAAATCAAAATACCCTGGTCAGCAAAATATTAACCTCCTATTGTGGGTGCATCAGGTTTAATAACTCCAAATGCAACTTTAGAGAAAAGCAACTGTTGTGTTCCTAGGTTATCAACAAACTAAATTGATATTCGAAACAACAATCAATTTTGCACTGCAAATGAAATAATACAATTTCAATGCACTCCAATTGTACTGAAACTGTATTAAAAGCAATATCAAGTGGGATGAGATTTTCCGTATAAATTACTCTTCAAAAAGCAATCAAACACGTTCAGAATAATGTAGTGTGAATCATCAGTTTTTAATTTACTCCCGTTATAAGTGGTTTCAATTATTTCTTCATTGTACTCATTACTCTACACGTATTAACAGCTTTGCATCTCATGATGTTATTTCCTAGTATTTAACACAGAGCACAAGTAATTTTACATTGTTACAGCAATATGTAGAAGCTTTTCAGACGCACAAACAATTTAATAAGTGTTGAAAATATGTATTCGAAATTACGTTTTCTTCATACTTTGTGATAATCTAAGCTACAAAGCGTGATTGGCCAATTTCCATGAACGTGATATCATTCCCAAAGCAAAATAGTTCTTTCATCATATTTTAAGTTCATAATTTCAAATGTTTGTTTCAACGTTGAATGTACTGTGTATGTTGGCTGCAGTTCATCAGATAAGTGAGTTGCTTGTTCCCGCCAACACATGGGACAAGGGGAGCAGACGTGACAAGGTTAGCGTTGTGTTCTGTTGTCAATGTTCTTGTTTATCACAAAGCCATTGTCAAACAAAACATACTAACTACGTCCACGTCACGTCCATGTCACCTATTCCTGATAGATAAGTGAGTTGCTTGTTCCCGCCAACACATGGGACAAGGGGAGCAGACGTGACAAGGTTAGCGTTGTGTTCTGTTGTCAATGTTCTTGTTTATCACAAAGCCATTGTCAAACAAAACATACTAACTACGTCCACGTCACGTTGTCACCTGATAGATAAGTGAGTTGCTTGTTCTTTGGGACAAGGAGCAGACGTTAGCGTTTTCTGTTGTCAATGTAAAAAGCCATTGTCAAACAAAACATACTAACTACGTTTTCAGACCTATATTAAGTGAGTTGATTGTTCCCGCCAATTTTTAGCGTTGAGTAATGTTACTTCAGCATTGAGTGGCGTGTAGAGTTTCTTTTTCAAGACATAGATGTTTATAGATGTTTATACAATTTTAACCGGTTTCAGATAGTGACACAATTTCTTCAGGGCTTTATTTTTCTTTTTGTGTTATAGCTGCCAATCTATGCATACAGATAGATTAAATAACGAAATCAATCTAACGCCGTCATTTATGACTTTGTACCGGGTGTCCACAAAGTCCTTGACGGATAAAAAAAATAAATTACTACGGGTTTCCGCTGGTAATAATAGATGTTTTATACATCATTAAACAGCTGATTTCTTAAAGTTTTACTTACATAGATTTATAGCATTTGTATTCTAATCTATTTGTTAATTAAACAACAATTACCGTACTGATTCATTGTCAAATCGACAACAAAACAAGAAAAAGTTCAACGTGTTCTTTGATTTCATGAATCCAACTCTCCAATAACAGTTCAAAGACTTTTCAGAAGACCATTTAGAAGACATCCACCAGCCATTAATACCATCAAAAGTAGTTTTGTGTAGTTATTCAACAAGGCGGGGCGCCACCGCGTTGGTCGACACAAGTTAGAGACTATCTAGACGAAACTTTTCCCAACTGCTGGATTGGCCGTGGTGGACCAACATCCTGGCCTCCCCGCTCACCTGACATCACACCCTTGGACTTTTTCTTTTGGGGCTACATAAAAGATATTGTGTATGCTTCTCCTATTCCAGTCATGCTCACTTTTGAAGGACAATAATTACTGAAGCAATGTCGACAAGTAACAATTCATTCAAACAAATTAGAATTCAAATTCAATCAAATTCTTCATTCAATTCAAAATTGACATGTTATCAAATTCAAATTCAAATTATTCAGAACACAAATTCAAATTTATTCGGAGAGACATAGAATATCGCCTTCAAATCAAATTGATCTTCTTCCATCATTCAAGATCATTCAACAGTTCTTGATCAATCACCAACGAGGCCATTTATTAAACAAATTCCAATTCAAATTCATTAAATTCAAGTACGTGGAAATCGCCTAGCAGATTCAACAAACTTAGTATTTCAAATTCCAAATTTAAATTTAAATTTAAATTTAAAATTTCATTTGTTTGTAATTACAATTCATTTATATTATTAAAAATGTTTGTAATCAATAACCTATCGAACAGGAGAGACATTTCACAGTATCAATCACCAACGTTAATTTATCTTTTTTTAGTAGTTAATTTATCTTTCACATACTAAGGTTTTACAGGAATTTGACAGGTTTCCAAATAAACATTTTTATTCGTCTGAGGCCTTTCTAACACAACGTGTTTATCTTCAAAGGCACATCAAACTGAAGAAAATTGTTAAAACATTAATAAAATTATACAAATATGTTAACAGCGTTCAAATTGACGAAGATTTTGACTTCAACCGAAGAAATAAAATATTGTGCATTGCATAATGTCCAATTAAATAAATCTGCGAAAAGGAGAATTTTGAAGTAACCTGGGTTTATTATTTGCTATAAGATCATTTCATTGTTACGCATGTGGAAGCATTCTATTGCTTCTAAATATTAAATTTTAAACCTCATGAACGACATTCATTTGGTTTACTTTCTAAGCTTAGCAACTGCTGACTTTTCTTCTTGTTTTTTTCAAGTAATACATGTGTTTGTTTATTTTAGTTTACGTTTTTTTCTTCAGCTTTGTCCTATAATTATATTGTTTATTGCTACATTCATATTGTATTCCGTAAATCCCATATGTTTCTTTGTTCATCCTCATTTATTACTTTGTCCTTTGGATTGCCAAGCAGTGATTCTAATTCGTTTATATTTTGAAAGAACTGCTAATGTAGATATGTTTTTAATTCCGTTTTTGGTAGATTTATACTCAGGGCCGAAATTAACACTTTTCCACTGGATGTTTTGAGAGATATTGGTAGGAGTTTATGTTGTTCTAGACGTCTTTCCAGTTTACATGTCTACTTGTGTATCAAAGAGTCTATTAGTTTTGGAGTGTATCCCTTAAAATGTGTTATTCCTTTAATTCTGTTAACTTTTTTTTAAATGGAGTATTTAACAAGTGATGAATTAAACGCTACTCGTTTTTAATTTGGCGTGTAGTCATTTGTGGTTGGCAGATATTGCTACATCCAGATTAATTTAATCCATGAAGTTCAAAAAGTCTAGTGAACAGAATCCGCAACAGAATTCCGCATGCATAAAAATGAAGATATCTTAGTAAATTATAAACTCTGTTTACTTCGACATTCTCCTTTTATCAGATTGGTTTAATGACTGTATGTAGTGCACCTTTTTTCTGTTGAAGTCAAAATTTTCTTTAATTTGAAACATGACTAGAATTATTTTCAAACGTTTTTAAACCTTTTCTTCAGTTTGATGTGTCTTTGAAGGTAAACACGTTGTGTTAGAAAGGTCTCAGGTAAGCTTAAATTTATAACTGGAATATATGCAGTTTGTTTTAAAATTATATAATTGCCAATAATATTGAGCTTCTTAAACCATATGTTACTTTTCTAAAGTAATATTTAATTAAAGTTAGAAAGCTATTTGTATTTTCTAGTATTCATTTTTAAAGTACTAATTTATTTCAATGAAACCCTGTTGAAACAAACAAGATACAATGGTCCGCTGAGGAAATCCAATTATTGGTTTTCACTTCAGATCAAAGAAGGCTCTCTAACAATGGAGAGCTGTCACCTTTTTCAATCCAAGATGGGTGACATAAAATGTTTCTTCGGCTCTCTATTAATACGATTCAGTCTATGTAGGTCAGCAAAAATACAGGTGAAAACACCAAAGGTTGAAAAGGACAAATATTATTGTTATTTCCAGTATCATGAACTAAGTTATAAGTATATTTTATGTTTCAGTTTTAATACGTATACTGAATTTACTCGTATGAGTTTGAATAAATAAGGACAAAATGAAAAGACAGATTACATCTGCCTTCAGAAAAAAACTCTTTATAACCCAATTTTCACCTGTATCTCTTTAGATAAGAGGAAAGAAAAAAAATGTCATCATCTTATCAGATGAACCCATGTCGGGTTATTTATTTTAATTTCACACACGTCCTTTGGAAATCTCGACTCCTCAAGAAAAGTGCCTTTGTGTTTTAGAGTTGTGTACTTTTAAAGTTTCAGAGCAAATAGATGTAACGCCATACGATTTTTGTCTTCGGGGTTTCATCTAAGGTAAGATATATGTCCCAGCTTTTCCCGCTACCATTCAAGAACTTAGGGTTCGGATCGGATAACGGAAGCAGTAGACTCCATCACGCCAGCCACTGTGTCTCTCGTCTGGTAAGAAATGGACTACTGCTTCGATGTATGCCAGGCTGTATGTGGGACGCATATTGAATGCAAAAAACCACAATAACATAAACTTTGGACCTTCGTTCTTTGTATAGAGATTATTTAAATACCATAATCAATATAGTTTGTCAAAACCATGATATAAAATCTGCTCTTTCATTTGAAACGCACAGTATTAAAATATTCTAGAAATATTCTTTAAAGTTAATTTTAAAGTTGTTGGTCTGTTTCTGCCTGAGAGCATCAACATATTAAATCAAAAAACTTGCATCTTAAACAATCAGGGTGAATAGTATTTCTAACAATGTACGCGTACTCGGAAAATTAAAACTATTACATAGTTAAAACCCAATAACATTCAATTACCATGAAATAGTTACTATTGTATACCAAAAGCCTCACATAATCATTATTTTTTAATAGTTAACCTGATGTTATTTACATTTACATTAAACAGCGACCATGAAGTTATAAATCATCACTAAAATAAGTCAACGTGTATGGTTTTGTGTGCTATTATTTACAAGCACTTCCAGTTGCATTATCTTACCACCAGATTTAATTACTATAGTATGTCCAATCTAAATCATCTAGAGTCCATATACTAAAGCTATTGACCTTTGAGAGTCAATAGGTGTATTGATTACATAGCCATTATGACGTCACCGCTTTTGATTGATTGGCGGGTTATTGGTTATCTCTGACGTGTGATTGCTTTCCAAACTTTCATTGTAACCCTCAGCTATTGTTCAATACGTAGAATATTATTTAAACATCAACTCATCTACGTTAGTATTTATAAGTGAATTTTCTTTGAAAATAGAGCTATAGCTATTCATTTCCCTGCCAAAGAGAAGGAAAAGTTGTAGAAAGGTGCGATTTGTAGTTTTGGGGTTCCAACACCTCCGAGTCAAACTTCAAAACTGTATATAATTATTATATATGTATGACCACTCTACAGGCCGTCACATTTTTGGTTCGATTCACATAAAATTTGATACAAATGTTTCAAAGTATAATTGTAAATGGAAATTGAAAGTGTTTTCTTTTTCAATCTCAAAATTTACGATTGAGGAGCATAACAACTCTGGTTGCTCTAGAACCTACCGTTTTCAAGTTATTTCAGTTAATTATTTACTAGGAATTTGCTGAGATTCTCAGTAGCGCGTGTGGCTACGAGTCGGCTATGTTTTTCACTTTCATTCGTGTTAAACAACATCGCCTTTTGACTAACGAAAGTGTGTGCTTGAGCCTCAAAACCACAATAACCCCGTACAATAAATATGTCCACTATGTTGGATATGGATATTAAAGGTTAACAAATGTTTTAGTTGAGAAACGTAAAATACCTTTATATTTTTTGGTTAGTTTATACTCTTACAACCTGTAATCAAGGTATATATTAAAATCATGAAAGGAATAAAGGCGTCCCAATTCGTTTTCAGTCTCAAAATACACATTAAAATATTTTTTGTTTTACAATTAAATATCTAGTTGTCTCAGTTTAAGCGGAATAACACCAATTGCTCTCATTTGAAGGTTTGCACGTAGACAGATGTGTGTCTATATGTACAACGGGTAACACCCTGATGGCTCTTAAACGCTACTCGTTTACAGTCATTTTACACAAGATTAATATAATCACATGGTCAAATCCGCAACATTGTTCCGCATTTTCTAAAAATGGTATTATGTCAACAAGAAAAGTTCGATTCATTTAACCATGTATGTAACAATTTTGGGTTATTTTCACAAACCTTAGATTCTTAGCGCTTCGTCTAAAAATGTTAAACACGTCCGAGTTTGCTTGTCTGTGGATGTTTAAATTCCTCCATGTTACTGGAAACGTATTTTTTTTAACTCAAAATATTCAATAATTCGCGTTGGGTGTCTCTTATGAACTCTCTGGACCTTCTGTAGACATGTACTTGGGTCAAAACAAGAATATTTTACCATAGTTAAAAGGGGTCTATCGTTGTCCCTCTGTGTGTAGATGTAAAATACTACAATAATTATGAAAATAAAACTAATGGTCACTGATTTTTGGTTTCACTAAACTTTGACAGATCAAAATTTAAAATACCGTTTTCTAATTAGGAAAAAATATTATGTCATTTACTTATTAAATTTCAAAATGGCGGCCGTTTAAAATTTTCAAAGTTGAATAACTCAAAAACGAGTATTTTTATAACTAACTTATAAGAACAATTACTTTTAGTGTATTTATTTTCCTTTCTAAAAATGTATAAACTTTGAAAATCAATGAGAAATAACAAAGTTATTGTAATTTCTGTCTTACCGGCCCATGTCCGCCATGCGTTCCTCCAGTCAGCTAACGCAACAACAATGGAACTGACTACATTATTTTGATTCAGGAGTTTGTTAAATTCACCCACGTTTTGGACATCTCTACAATCAATGCCTTTGTGTTTTAATTAGTCTTTCCAGTTACTACCGTGTCGAAGGTCGTCATTTTGAACAGCTCTTGCACGAACAAATAAATTACATTTTATGTCCTTGGTTCTGGAAGTTAAATGGATTATTTTTAAAATAATTATGGGACGTGTTTTATGTATTCAAAACTAATAAACTTTCATAATAATAGTAATAACTGTCTCTACATAAACTATTGCTTCAAAATCTTCTTTTAGATTAGGTTAGGTTTGGAAAAAGTTGCTTAGAGAGTAGACCACTGATATTCATAGGAGAACGAATGTTACATTAACTAACTTAATTTATGGGCAATTAAGTCAACAGCTTTAACTAAGATCAAAATGTATTTTGCAATAAACTTTTAAAATAAATCTAAGTCACTATAGTTAACCTAATCAAATGGCAAAAATAAAAATATTTACTTGCGTTAGTTTAATTTAATTTAATTTAATAAGCATTAACTTAATTAGAAATTCTCAATAAGTCGATAGTTAACTTTCTAATAAATTTAAAAATTTGTTGAAATTCCCAATAAATAAAACTTTAAAATAAAACACTACATTTTAAACTTTTATTTAATCTTGTAAAACAGAGGACATTAAATGTAATTTATTTATTCGTGCAAGAGCTGTTCAAATTGACAACCTTCGACATGGTAGCATAACTGGAAAGACTAATTATTGATTGTAGAGATGTCCAAACGAATTTAACAAACTCCTGAAACAAAATAATGTAGTCAGTTCCATTGTCGTTGCGTTAGCTGACTGGAGGAACGCATGGCGGACATGGGCCGGTAAGACAGAAATTACAATAACTTTGTTATTTTTCATTTGATTTTCAAAGTTTATACATTTTAGAAAGAAAAAAAAGCGCGGTAAATACACTAAAAGTAATTGTTCTTATAAGTTTGTTGTAAAGGTACTCGTTTTTGAATTATTCAACTTTGAACATTTTAAACGGCCGCCATTTTGAAATTTGATTAGTAAATAAAATAAATTTTTTTCCTAAGTAGCGCTTGTGGCTAAATCGGCATTTTACTTTCTGTTCGTGTTAATTTTTACCAAAGTTTGGTGAAAATCAGTGCATTAGTTTTATTTTCATAATTATTTTAGTAAAAATTTTTTAACAAAAGGTTAGTTTAATTTTCATCCACACAGACAGACGGACAACGAAGCGCCGGAGACCCTGTTCCAAAATATATGGTAAAATATTCTTGTTTTGACCAAAAACATGTCTACAGAGTTGTCATGAGTGTTCAAGAGTTCACCGACACCCTGTATAAAGTAACCAGGTAGGCCAGACATAAAATAAGTTTCACCCCCGTAGTAAACCACAGATGGTTAGTCCACATACATAATAACATGATTTACAATAAAATTTGGAATTAATTTCCGTGGAAATAGTACGAGCTAAGTTGTCTCAGCAGCCCGTTCCGCAGGGAAGGAAAAGTTACAACAGTTTAGAGATGCAGTTTGCTCTCGGTTGAAAGGTTTGCGCTTCTTCCTGTACAAACAGATGTTCATATGTGTGCCTTGGACACCTGACAAACATCAGCTCTCCCACACACTCTCGTTGTACATGATACTAATGTTCATGTACCTGGAAATATCACAATAATTTCAAATGTGTTGTCAAAAGGTTTCACTAGTTCAGATGTGTTGAAGAATAAAAGTAAAATACTTTCTTATATCATGTCATGTGTTATTTTTGTACACACTTTATTGTTATCATATTGTTTGAATATGAGGGTTTTTGATTGTGAAGTGCCTTATAGGCAACACTAGTTCTTGTAAATTTAGATACTCGACTTAATAAAAGACAGCATTTAAATTAAAGGTAAGAAGATTTACAGTTTTATATTTGACCTTTCACACCGCAAAAATATTTCAAAGAAAATACGTACGTTCAGTCGTCATGAAACTTTTATTTTATACTATAATACTATAATATATAGGGTGGCCCATAAGTCACCTGGTATACGCCTATAGCAATACCTTGCGATTAAAATACAATTTTATTTGGCAAATTATTTAAAATACTCTGAATAATACTTAATTAGAATAATTAGAACAATAAACTTATAATATTTGTTCTTAGTGTATAATATTATTAAATTGATATACATGAAATATTAAAAGTATATTAAAAATAGAAATCAATGATAGAAATAATCTTCTAACAATAACGTGTTGACACCTCTGCAGGGTTCTCGTCTTCCTATGATTATGGATTTTGTCGGATATACAACAGAATTTACAAACATGTATATTCCCGGTTTTCCTGAATGCCGTATGTGAAAATACAATAACCATATTCCAACAATTGGATCTCTGGTCCACCTTCAAAGAAAGGGCTCTATTTTGTTCTAATTATTCTCTACCATTAAAGAAATATAGGTAAAGCAAAATTGAAAACTGTGATCATAAATGCTTGACAATTAAGCCATTAAAATTCAAAATAAAAATAGAGTATTATAGTATAAAATAAAGTTTCATGGTGGAATTTTCACTGAAGGTAAAAAAGCAAAGTCTATTTTCAATAATTGTTAAAGTAAATATTGCATGTCAAATATAAAACTTGTGGTAAATCTTCTTACCTTTAATTTAATATTGGGCATTGCTTAAGGCTGATTTCGCAAAAAAAACGTGGCACTTCAAAATCAAAGTCCTTCAAAAAGAATTAGGACAATTTCCTCTAACTGTGTTCACAAGACAGTTAAATTTAGATAATCACAATAAAAGATGTATTCACACGCAACAAAGCGTCGACAGTCTATGTGTTGAAATTATTGAATAATACTGTGTATAAGAGAAATATTAAAAGTGAAATCATATACTGATTATGGATTTTGTCATTACCTGTCATCTAAAAATTTAACTGATACCGATGGATTATCTTATGGCTGATAAGAAAACGTTTCATAGAAATATTGCATTCCTAAATTCATTCATACTCTCGTTTCATTTAAAAGCAGGTTTCTCACAGACCTTAAAAAGGCGAAAATCTTACATAGAGATTTTTAATAGCATAAAGTTTAGGATCTTAAAGGTGGCGGATCAAAACTTCATAATGTGGCTGAGATCAATTTATAGAAAATTATATACTCGAATAGGCCTGTGTGACCAGTTCAGGAGTATTTAGAGTCTGAGATATAATTTGTGTAAACTAATCTAACACGACTTGCAACAAAATGTAATGCAACAAATGTGTATTCAATTCAACATATTTTATAGTTTAAGAGAATTGTTGGGTAGCTAGTTAAAGTATAAGCTTATTTATCCATTGTAAATTACATTACTTATTGTATCCTAGCAGTATAGAAAGGGGGTTCTTCTTCTCTTTATATATAAACCCAATGAATTTTGACAACGTTTGACAATTAATGTAATTGTTTAACGGGTCAATATTTACTGCACAAGTCCACGGCCCCTTAACTATGGCCAAGTCAAAATATGATGATACTTCTTCACTAGTTGTATACCGTCCGGAAGAAATGGGGCCTAGCAAACAATGCAGAGCTAATCTAACAATTACAAAACTCAACTTTTAACCTTCTATTGGAGTTTTTATTATTAATGCTTTATTTATACAGTGCTATACATAGTATTTGCTATGATGTTTATATGACCTATTGAAATTTGTTTGGGTGGGGTTCTTAAAACTGATAGAATCCTTAGCGTTCTTTGTTGTTCCTTACTTTTAACAGTTTAATTAAAACTGAACTAAAACCATGTTCAAATTAAGTCGTTTTTTTCGGAACTTAAATTTACGTTACATACTGGCTTAGAGCATATTACACAGTATTTCAATGAGATCCGCTAAAATTACATATTATTTAAAGAGTAAAATTATTAGAAACAAGTACAAGTACTTGTATATTTATTCTTTAATACATCACTAGCCTTTAAAAGTGAATCTCTCCTAAGACTACATGTAACCTATATTTAACCTGCTAAAAGATATGACCTATGGGTTAACTACCAATGAGCCCAAACCTTCTCATTATAGGTGCAAATTTATAACTTTGGAAACACCAACGAATAATCCACGCAAACTGAGGGATACTCTGAGGGTAAAGAATGAGCACACAAAAGCTATTGAATAATTTTAAATGAGACAGTTTTCTATTCTTGGAGAGTCCTCTTTGATCAAAAGTGAAAACCAATAATTGGATTCTGTCCGGGTAGCAACTTTCTTTGTTTATTCTGAAAGTCCTTTATTAAACTAAACTGTTTTCTGGACTTAGATTGGCTTGTACAAACAAACCTATTTATGTTTGTTTTAGACAATATGCTCTTGATTATTTACTTGTTTTTAGTTCTTTCAAGACAATACTAAAAGTATACTCCCTTTTGTTTGGTCACTTTGAGACCGAATTCTCGACAAAGTGGTCAAAGGAACAGAAGACCACGACTGTGACACAATTCAGTGTGATAAAACCACGCAATGTCGTCTGAGTGGACAGAATAGTAGAGGATCCTTTTGTGAGGTAAAGTGGATTGTTAGAAATGCATCTCGTTTGTATGAAATATCTGAGTTCTAAGTCATGAAGCCTGAATGTATGAACTCGTTTCATTATCACACTTTATACAATGTGACATACAAACTACTGAATATATGGGGGTTTTAATAGTCATTTGAACCATAACCAAAAGAACTATACCAAGGAGTGACGTAAAGACAAGAAACTTGGTACTGAAATAGACCTTCTTAATATGGTCAAAATCATCTCCAACTTCACAATTTCTTTCACGGTAAGTAATTCAAAATCATACACCAAAACATTTTGAGTTATAATAAGTAAACAAGCGATCGTTAAAGCGATAATTTGACCAGAATCTATTTAATTTGATAAATTAAATAAAAAGTAGTTTTGGCTTGACGCGCAAAATAAAATGATTAAAACTGCCATTTAAAATATATGGAACGTATCATATAATCAAACAGCAACTTTGAAGCGATGAACTCAATAGCTATTAAAGTATTTAATAACCCTAATATCCAGACAGGCATGAGGATAGTTTGGTACTTACGGTTACTCGTCAGATGTTAAATACTTTCAGTCGTTCATAAGGCATGACAATAATCGTTAATTTTGTTTACGTTTTATTTTGTTATTTCAAAGTGTTAACCGTCAAAAAATAAATAAATTTGATATTATTTTCAAATTATACGAATATTTCTCCCGTTTCTACGTTACTTTTGAGTTCTTATTTTACGCTTGATGAAATTTAAGATGTAAACCCCTTGTATTATCAGTAGTTATTATGTCACCCTGGGTGCCTAACTATAGGAGTTTTGCTTCGGATACGAAATTTTGATAAAATCCATTGTAAATGTGTTGTAGTATATTATATTTGTGTTTAAAGATCTAAAGAAGTTAACGTGATAAGCAGCCAACTACAAAGTTCACTGACCCGGTCATCCGAACTAAACTGTGTGAAGCTGCTTTGTGCTTTGACGTAAACTTTCACAGAGAAACCCTTTGCCCAAGCAACAATTCACTATTCTTATAGTTTTCAAACACAATTCTTTGTTTGGACTTTGTTGTCATCGATGGCAGAATTTCTGAGGTTGAAAATTATTTTTAATTTCAAGATTTTTAATTATCTGAATAAGAAACCCAAACGTCGTGTTCTTCTTGTTCGCTAAAACACGGTGGAAAACGTCCGCAATGATGTTTGAACCTCCAAACATATGCTTGAGCGTTTAAAGTAAAAGTATACAAAGGAAATAATTATATTGCGGTAAAATTTGTTATACTGCGTTTTAATATTGCAGCAGAATTGAATAACTAAAAGCTGTTAAGATATAGTTCGGGTACAGCTTGGTACGTGTTATAATAGTCTTGGCCATTTTCCTTGTGTTTTAATAACAATACAGGGATTGTACATGTATTATATTTCACAACATATCACCTAATAAAAGTCACATAAAACTTTAGTTTATATTAACAGCATATAGGCGTAACCATGCTAATGATCATTGCAGAACTTCTCAGAATACATGTGCTACAGTCAAAAGTCTTGTTCCAATACTTTTGAAATGGTTAGTGCATACAGGTTAGTGGTGAAGGTTGACTCGATTTGTCTTTTGACAGTGTTTGTATTCAGTGTCATAGTTATGGTAGTATATGAGTAGTTATGAGGTGTAAGCTTTTATATCACTATATTACATTTAAGATGCCGAACTAGGGTGCCTTGTTACAAACTAAGGCCGACTCTTCCTTAGAATGGGTCATTAATTAATAGACCAATGGAAATGCAAGGACAAAAGGCTTAACGTGACTTCCGAACGCAGGAAGATGGTCTGATATGTCAAACGATGAGTGTGGAGTTGATGATCATCAGATGATCATAGAGACTATCTGAGCCACTTTAGACCTATATCATCCCTCTAAACCTTACTTCCATGAAGCTGGATTACAGGACTCACGCCACGAGTCCCAGTCAATTTAACTTCTCACAGTTTTAAAAACTTGTGTGAAATGTTAGAGTGCTGAGAAATACCAGTTCATAGTTATAAATCATATACAAGTTAAGAGATTTTGAACTTTAAAGTTAAGTTTGTACTTTGTATTGTTTCAGAAATACGTGGACTGCTTGGGTGAAAATACAATATCATTTTTACGAGAATTGCACCGATCTTATATTAGTGAAGACGTACAATCACTGATGTTATCATTATTAAATGGCAATCATGCGTTCTACACTTTAACCTAATTACACTGGTAATAGACAATGATTACCACCCTACTAATCATTGATTATCATCACTGATATGTACTCTACATTTCTACATAAATATTAAAAGAACTATTGAGCATATATTATTCATTAAGTACACTATTTATATGTAACTACGATATTTATTTAATTCAAAACACGTTAACGCTTGCTAATGTAAGCTTTTAAAGCTCAAAAGTTCAACCACTTAAGCATTGTAGACAAAAGCCCTTTGAACTGTTATGTAAGCGATGTCTAAATCACCTTGCAGCTTTGTGCGTATGACAGCTAACACAAACACCTACTCAGATCAGACTAATTACCTTATTACCTGTTTCTGTTTTTGATCCAAAGTTCGCCCTTTACCCGCGTAAATGTTTCTTCCCGTCGTCCTCGTGGCTTCAAAGTAGTGGGTTCATGTATCCAATATTGAGGCGTAGATGGGATCAACCCAGAGGGGAGGGATAAATACTTAAACAGGTCCCAAGAATAGATTCCCATTAGTTGGAAAATAAAAATTAGTATTTTATTTCTTCATAGTTAAATTTAATTGCATTTATTCAGTTTTACAGTATATTTCCGATTATAAGCGAGCATTAGGAGAGAGTTATGTGGATAAATATTTATATCATTGATATAAGTTAATGAGTCCATATCAGTGATCATTGCAATGATCGATAGGTGTAAATCGCCGTGGTAGTACCAGTGTAGTTAGTTTAAAGTGTAGAACGCAAGTTAGCCATTTAACGATGATAACATCAGTTATTTTATATCATCATTAACGTAACACGTACGTTGGTGCACTTCTCGTAGAAAGGCATTTGATATTGTCTTTTTTAATAATACATATGATATAAAAATGTAATACTTTTATTAGTTCTTAAATATGAATTTTATTCTTGCCAGTAGCTTCATCAATTACAGTCAATCTTTGTTATTCATTCATCCATTTTACCCCGTATATTCAATATGTTACGTACGGTGTGCTATTATTAGCGTATTTTAATTATATTCTGTGCATAGTCACATTTATCAACTTTGATTTGAAATCAATGATTCCTAGAATAGTTGTATGTAATATTGTACTTAATAAAGACACATTGACACGCAAAACTCAATTTCACCAGTCAAGCACTTTTCCCCATTGTACAAAACATGTTAGCGTCTAGGAAGCATCACTATAAAGACATTTTGAAATCCCAACACACAATACACAATGAGTTGGTCAGTATGGCATCTCCCATCGTTATAACGTAACGATCACAATTCGGTGACGTTGTCTCTTCCTCATTCATAAAACGTCTATCATTGTTTTATTTTCGTTTTCTGTTTTCTCAATTCCTAATGCTTTCACCGTGATTGTGACTCTTAATTGTGAACCTGTGAATACATCATAATCGTATAGTGCGTTTGACACTACAAATTGTATGTCTCATTTGGAACCGTATAAGACTGGGCAGGTGGGTGGTCCTTTGAATGGGTTTTCTATGTAATAACAATTAATGAGATAAGACAATATAATTTTATATTAGTCAATACAAACTTATATTGAGTTTGACTTTGTACAAATGTAGTTCATTGATACAAAATTATTTCATTTGATAATTTTGGTTAACCGAAATGGAAGAAACGAACGAAAAGGAGTATTTGTATGTGACGGAGCTGAGTAGCTCGAGGTTTAGAGCAGGGTCTTGTAGGGGAGGGAGAAGGTAACGTCTAAGTTGTCTAGCGCAGTCTGCCCTGGTCTAATATCAATGGCTAAGTCCTAAGCTTGCGTGAGCGCCAGGAACATGAGGAGACAGCGAGGCGAGTACAATGAGGCCCCGGTACAATACAGTATAATATTGACTACACTACCTATGCAGCCCTTGCAAACTAAAGCGTACGTGGGTTGTTTGTATCAGCGGTATTAGAAAAGGCATTATGTCTAAAAGAAAATTACAAGATTTTGTGTAAATGTACCAAGTGCAGGGAGAAGTGCCAAAAAATAAAACGACGCGCTTTTGTGAGAAGTAAGACTGGCTGTACTTCTGCTACTACCATCTTTCAGCACAGGCTTGCCAAAATAGATGATGACAAAATGTGTTTTAAAGCGTGAAACCCAAGAAAACCTGAGAAAACAATCACTCTTAAAAAGAGCTAAACGCACTAAAAAACTAAGTTGCAAAATACTTTTTATTTTCTAAAATTTTCCGGGTGGGGAACGCCCGGACCCCCCTCCTGTGTGGGACTGTACCCCCTAGCCCGCGATGTGCCTTTTCTTTTTTGAAAACTCTGTATCCACGGTACTGTCCCAATACGGATGGAATGTATAACAAACCTCTCTTTGTGCTTAAACAAAATTCTTTTACTATTTAGTATGATATTGATTTAAAGCCCCTTCAATATTTTGTCTACGACTAAATAACACATTTCATTATATTTTTTTACACATTTACATGTATATACCTTTTGTATACTCTCCATTTAGTGCAATGCAATTTGTCAACTAATACAGTCTAAGGAGAAAATGTTACAAATCATAGCTCTTGGAATGGTAAGCTTGTTACTCATGTCACTTAGTAATTTACATTGTCTTACATGTAATTTTAGTATATTGTTCCAATGTTTTAGTATTAAACATCAGTATAACTTAGACTATTTTTGAGGTAAATAAAATTACTCGAATAATCTTAGAAGATCATCTTAGAATCTAAGAATCACAAATAGGTAATAAAGGAGGTATTCTACTTCATTTAAGAATATTTAGATCGAGTCTAATATCATTTGAAGACATTTCGACGCCCATCATTTTCTCTAAGAATACGGAACAAGGCAATTAAGTTCAATATCTTAATGTTATAATGAAAAAAGGAAAGTGTTTATTTTCTTTGGGTTAGCCTACTACTACAGCTGTATGTACCTTTGACTAAACACATAATATTCTAACTTATCTGTAATATTTTATGTGTTTATCGAATACCATGTTTGTCTGATCAGTAACAAAACTCGACTTAGTTTTCCCAGGCTCCGCGAGTGCTCCACTAACAAGTCTCCGCTACAATCTACCTTATCAACTTAAACCCTCTTTAGTCAGTAGCGCCTCAATCCACAGTCTCCCAAACCCACATTCTCATTCAAGAAGACTACAATCAATTTCAGTAAGAAGTAAATACAGAGGATGATATAGGTCCACTCACTCTTTGCATCAACTCCCACCATCGACTCGTTGTTCTTTAAAAGTAATTGGGTTTGCACAAACTAAATGTTCTAAATGTAAGAAATCAACTTTACTACCACTCATCACACTCATCCTTCACCACATATTTGTACCCTGAATATATTTTTAGTGATTTCTATTTGTTGTTCTTTTAAAGTAATTGAATCGCACAAACTAATGTATTTAAATTAGTGTGTACACGTTGTTTTATTTATTGTATTATTCAAGAAGACCTTTTTCGGCAATCACTTTCAATAATAAGTAAATACGTGCCTATGAATGAACTACAGTGGAGTGAAAATAATTCGAATCTAATACACGTCTGGAGGATTCTTTGGTAGTGGCGAATGACGATCGTGATACAATGTATATTGTTTATTTATTTAAATTCGACAATTTTGATATTAGTAGGACATCGTTATACGAGCTGACCCTTAAAGCCACTTCGCCCTTATTCTTTGAGTAATAAACCGACTTTAAGCATGGTACGTGTATTTAGGAAATTCTTAAAACATGTTTAATCCTCAATCAGGTTTTTGTCCCCGACGGAAGTAAGGTGGATTTGATGTATTTATGTTGGTTAGGTCAAATATTACGAGAACTTGAAGTGTTTCAAGAAAAAATATTTTGTTGGTTAAGTTAACAATACTATGAATAACCAAGCAGCAAAATCTGAAATTGCGTTTTGAAGGAAGATTTAGGTTTACAGACCTCGTTCGAGAAAGAAGAATCATGACTAATCTCAAATCTACGCACAAATATACGAACACTGTTAAATTGAAACGGAGCATATCAATTTACAGTTCTTTGGGAAAGTGATTCAAGAGGTCGGTCTTAAAACATTTGCAAACGAATTACGTTGGCAAAAGATAACATCAGTCCTTAAATTATCTAAGAATGTGTATAGTAAGAGATCGATTTCTAACAACGCAAAACTCAGACAGTACGACGCAACATACAAACCAGAATTTCTATAGTAGCAGAAGCCTTAGTTATCCATAGAAATACGTATTTGGATAAAAAAAGAAAATGGAAAGGAAAGAATCGTATGAAATGCCATGAACTCTAAACCGCAAACGTACGGACAACGTGTAATACATAAACAAATATACGGAAATACATTCAGGTATTAAAAATAAAGATTTAAATTTTACTGCAATATAAAACTAATGTAACTGTCCAGACTAACAAAGCTAATTTTTGAGTGTTATGAAACTTGAAGTAAGGGGAAAATAAAACAATAAAATAAATTGGCAGTTAAATTTAAAAGGTAAAGGTATCGCACACACGGACATTTACGGTAGAACATTATTTAGACGAAAAGTGTTCGATTGGAAAGTTTAGCCAAGGGAAGGTAGGATAACAAGAAGAAGAGGAGTAGCCTGGAATGCTGAAAGAAAAAGAGCTTATGCCGGAAGGATGAAGCAAGTTTAAGCACAAAGAAAATGTCAAAATGGCGCTAGCGTACTTCTCGTGGTCCGACTGGGCCTATACGCTAATAATAATAACTAGAAACCTCTTGTTGAAAACACTATTTACCTTAGGGTAATACGAGGGAATACCCAAAATAATAAGAATTAAAAAAATTCATTTATTTTTACAAATTTACATATATACTTTTAGTGTACTCTCCATTTGTCCAATGCATTTTGTCAATTCGGTGATCCCATGGTTTTAACAATCCCCTCTTCCTCCTCAGACTGAATGACTGCACGCTCTATCCTCGTCAGCCTTTTCACTTCTTCAATTTCATCAAAATGGTGATTTTTTATGTAATTTTTCATTCTGGGGAACAGAAAAGTCGCGTGGGGCAAATTTGGAGAGTATGGGATGGTCATGCTGGTATTGGCTAAAAACTAGCGCACTGAGATGGCTGAGTGGGCAGGCGCCCAGTCATGGTGAAAGAACCGTCTCCATCGCCACAGTATAGTTTTTCTACGTCAGTTGGAATTCTGCACTCATTAACTCACCCAGACAGCAAAGGATATTCTCAAAGGTCTTCCGATGGTCTTCTTGCAATATTGACGTTTTTTTAAGCACGTTCATCAGTCCGGGAACATATTTCGATCCAAATTTATAAATACGATAAAAAAGAAAATATATTAAAAATTTATGACTTATTTTATGACTGATAGTAAAACTAATATTATGTTTGCAATACAAATTACGCTATTCTGAAAACCAGCATATTACTAAAATACATACCGATTATCTAGGCTTTATTAATATTGCACTAGTTACCACCGGTATTTTACCAAGATCCACGGAAAAAGAATACTTATATACTGAAGGCATTCCGCGAAAATAGGTTTATAACAATCGTGTTCACAAAAGAGTGTCTGAGAACTTTCGCTGTTAATCTCAATATAGTTGCTGAAAGCCACTAATGTAAGTAGTTGGACTAAGTTTGGAGCTGGGGAACCATAAGTAATTGCAGTGACTAATGCTTGCTTGAGAGAGGTCCCACATTAGAGGTTCTTGATATAAATGCCCTGCTTACTACACACCTCTGCAGTGTTTCGTCTTTATTGCGTTCAATTCTGCATTCTGTAACGTCTAAAAAGTTCAAATATTATCAGTTATAAGAGACTATGAAGCTTCGACTCACTTCATCGATAACAAATACAACCGAATCCACCAATTATTCTGTATATCTAACACGACTGATCAAAAGGTTTTATTAACAAATCTGAAACTTCTGCATACCTTTTGACTAAGAGTGACTATAAAGACTAAGATGGTCTATATTATTATGAGACTTATTTGAATGCATTAGTTGGGTAATGAATTGTTAAATCTATTAAGTAAGTTAAGAGATGTAATACTAGCAAAGCAATCTTCTTAAAGCTGTGGTAACTAGAAACTATTTGGAATTTAGATTACCCTGAAATCAAATAAGTAACAGCGGACGGAATTCTCGGACGTGATTTAATTAAACAGCTATTTAATAACATCTTTATATCTGCTTCCCATTTTACCTTTTAAAACTATACCATTAACTACAGGTTAAAAGTTATATTTATCAATTTTACTTAATTTGTTTACGAATACTACTAACTTCCACAACACCTTCTCTTAAGCACTCGTTCAATCTCTTCAATATATCTTAGATGAGATGCACCTCTCAAGGGTATTTTAAGGCAAATGTGGTGAAGGATTAGTGTGATGAGTGGTAGTAATGAGTTATAAGGTGTAGTCTTACAAACTAAGGCCGACTCTTCTTAGAGTCAATAATAGCAATGACCAATGGAAATAAAGGACCAACGGCTACGTGACTTCCGAATGGTGATGGTCTGAAAACGATTGAGTTGACGCGGGTATTTATTCACTGAGACTATTACCGCTTTAGACTTATATCTCCTCAAAACTTGACTCCATGAAGCTGGATTACAGGACCACGCCACGAGTCCCAGTCAATGACATTTATTGTGTTACTAACTTGTTTTTCCGTAGACTATAGGTATAAACACATAGTTCATGAAAAGCTCAAAACAGAAATAAGGGACCGTGACATTAATTAACTCAATATTGAAAAAACAAAGAACGTAATATATTCAAAAGGTTTACGTGAACCTTTTATTTATGTTCAAATAAATCTTCATTTTTATTGTGAACCCAATGATAATCTCACTATCATTAAAAGGCCTCGTCCAAATAAAATGTATAAAGTAGGTATTAGTTTTGAATACTAAAATTAGTTTATTTTATTTATTTTCATAACATTCCGATTTTACCTTTAGCTATCAATTAGGTTATTTCGTCGAACTTTGATTTACAGTGCATACGGAAATAGTTAGAAAAGCCTGATAAGATCGGTTGAAACAGTGAAATGTGGGTTTTAATGAATAGATCGCAAGGTGAAGTAAGAAATCAACCTGCACAAGATGAATCGACTGCTCCTGTGTCTGATGTACTGCTTTGGGTTTATCTCCATTAGTGTAGAAGCTTGTCCACTGATTCTCGCCGGTAATGTCTTAGGAATTAAATACGTGTATCTGTGTTTTCCACTATGAATTTATTGACTACAGTTATAATCTTATTGGTCCATTTACTTTGAAGAAGATGTCCTGTCAATTTGAAGGTCTGCTCTGCAAATCCTTTCAGAAGATTTTCTAAGATAGCGGCGAATTTAAATTAACATGACATTTCTCCAAAATATATGGATCAACGATGCCTACCTAGACTAGTGGTTACTGGGCTTAAAGCCTTTAGCCAGTCCAATATTTCATTCATTGAAATGAAACATTCAAAACATAGTAAGCTATCTTGAAACATTAAAGCTGCTTTCTTAAGACTAAATATTATTGGTGGAATTTAAATGCATTATATAAAGAAGAAATTTAAAGTTTCATTTTGTAATTTATTGAAGTTTGGTAACAGTGACTAAATACATTAAGACACGTAATATTTTGTATTTAAAGTTATTTTACCTTTTTTGGGATCTTTTTATCCGACCCTTTTTTGAAGTCGGTTCACTTTTTATAATAAAAATGGTTTATGATTATTATGTTCACGACGCCACAACGCATAGTTTTTGAGATATAAGTAACGGAGTCAAAGAGTTAAGTTAACGAAGTCAAAGATTGTGTTTCCCTATACACCTTTTTCGAGCATTCGTTGTCTGGACTTGTAGCAATACTAAACACCAATTCCATTCCACTAACCTTAAAACTACACAGTTGGGTTTGTCAAATTAGTCAATTAGTTGGAACAATTCGTTTTAATGTTAAGTTCAAATGATGGCTAAACCGGCAATAGTCGAATTATTATATTGGACTGCTTGAGAGATAATGTATTTGCAAAGGTTACGTATTCTATCCACGACTAAAATTTTCTGCGAGTAACTTAGAATTAATATTAGTCGATCAATTAACACGTTTGATCTTTTAACGTTAGTATTAAAAATTAATCAATTTTAAAATTAGTAAAGTATTTTAACGCAGAGGGTAAACAATGTACAGTATAACAAATAGCCTTTTAGGACATTTAAAAGTACCTTTCGTATTTCATTGCCTGTGATGTCCTTACATTTTATAATATGTGTATGGACTTAATTGAGGTTGAAATTAGTTCCTTCAAGATCTTTTTCAATGTAGCATTCACGAGAAAGATCTTGGATTGTATGCGAGTAAGATCACACGACACGGCCCCATTGCCAAAACTCGACCCGAAATTACCCATAACTCATCCTTCTGTGTGCCTTCTTACCCAGCATATAATACAGCCCAGTTTGAATGTCTTCCCTACGCATAACATATTTCTTCAGTTATAGATGCTAAGAACAAACAAAATGTTCGGCCATCTTGTTCTCAATGTCTTAATTACCCGATTAAAGACCCGTAATCCTAGGCGAATACGTAAGTTTATTCATGTTTCATACAATAAGTTTAGGAAATATTCGTTGATTAATTATTTGGGTACTAACAAAAAAGAACTACAGTAAAGTGTATTTGTAATAATGAATATGTTTACTTCAACATTGTCCAATGAATCCTCTAACCCTACGAGTTAACTTTATTTCTATCTTGAATCAAAGTTTGCTTCACGTGTAGTTTTTGGACGGATGGTTTACTCATTAACTGTTCCACAATATTTGTAGATCGTATATTTTCAGCCTGCACGAGGCCACAACGGTAGGTAAACTAATTAGTAGGTTTACAAACCATTAAAAAGCCAGAAATAAGGTAGTTACTTGTTGCTGAGCACTAAGTGAGGTCTTTCTGAGCATATCACTTAGTCTGAGAAAATAATTAGTCTATAAACAATGAGTTATGAAATAAGTTTAAAGTTTAGAACGTACAGTTTTGGCGCTTGGGCTCTACAGTCTTCTACTGGCCTTATTGAGTTGTGTGATACTCTACTAGTGGGTGTTATACTTGGTTGTACGTTTTATCTATTAAATTTATATAGGACGCTATGACGTAAATAAATAGAGCTTTTGGAAAATAAAATTTATAAAATGACATGTTTATGAAAAGGAATGAGCCATAGTTTAAGAAGCTCAGTGTTTTAAAAATATTTAATAAATGAAATGAGGTTGAAATTTTCAAGAAGATTCAGAAATTAATCATTGGAAAGCATGTTCGTAGGGTTAGAAGACAATACGCTTGTCTTCCTTGAAGAATGAAGAACACAGAATACACAACAGAAAGCGGTGAAAGGAACGGATCGTTACAAAGAAGCTTTTCACCTCTAGCTCGCTAATGGCGTGAGAGAGAGCACATTGATACATCAGCGTAGGGGAGAACGTAATGTTGTTGTTAAACATCAACAAACCAGAGCTTTGAAACTGGACAAGTTTATACAACGTTAACTGATATTAGATTTTGTACTTTAAGCTCGTTTATTTTATTTCCAGCTGCGATTTTTTCAAAATTGAATCGCAGTTATTACAACAAACTAAATTCCTGGTCAGGAATTAAAACTGCATTAAAGAAAGCAGCCTACGTGGTAAGAGAAATCGGTAACTTGACGTAAATTCCAGTTCGTTAGAAGTTTGTTTTATAGTATTTGTTAAGCAGTTGTATTTTAACACGTGCTCTCAAAGGTCTAAACTGGAACAGTCACTTAGTAACTGTTTAGAATCTGCTACTAGCCACATAATATGTAAAGTTTACTGCATGACTCATTTTAGGTAAACTTCACACACCCAGCTGAAGTACCTGCTACTAACAATCCATGAATGGTTACTCCATAAGACTCAATAAGGTTTCTGTTGTAGCTTCATTAAACTCAATAAAGTTCCTGGTGCGTGTTGTGTAAGAAGAATTGTCCAAACTGTAGCTGCAGGTAAATTGTCTAGTTTCCACTGGAATAGTTGTTAACCCTCTGTAAGTACTCTAAGATCTTAACAGCTTATTGTCCTTCATAAAGCTATAAGAGAAATAATTTTGCGAAAACCAATACAAAAGTTTTAAATTTTTGTCATACAGCTTTTAAGTGTGCACTTAATATATTGCCAAGTTTGCCTTTTTAAGCACAATATACATTTCATTTCAGAGCTCAAATCATGATGGGTAAATAAATAATCTCATAGTAGTTCCTAAAACCAAGTATTACTACATATATGCAGCTGAGCTAGATATTGACTGGGACTCGTGGCGTGGTCCTGTAATCCAGCTTCATGGAGGTCAGGTTTTGAGGATGATATAGGTCTAAAGCGGCTCAGAGAGTCTCAGTGATCATCTGATGATACCCGCCTCAACTCCCACCATCGTTTAGACATATCAGACCATCACCTGCGTGGTTCGGAAGTCACGTTAAGCCGTTGGTCCTTGTATTTCCATTGGTCATTGGGCTATTAATTAATGACCCATTCTAAGGAAGAGTCGGCCTTAGTTTGTAACAAAACTACACCTCATAACTCATTACTACCACTCATCACACTCATCCTTCACACATATTTGCCTTAAAATACCCTCATGAGAGTGGTCGGAATCTCAAATAGTGATTTAGTGATAGTGATTTATTTAAGCCTAAAGTCCTGTGTAAAATATGTTTTGTAAGTGTGGTTGTGGAGGGGTTGTGAATGTTGCTTGTAGGGGGAAGGGGTGACGCTCTCGCTCAGCCAGTTTCCGCTTCAGTCTGTGCTTGGATGTCGATCGAGAACCACGTCACAAGTGTACGTAAGGATAACAAATCATGTGAGTACGAGTTTGTATTTCAGTTGTCTGGTTATAATAAAGTACTCAGTCTGTTGTATGATCGTAGTAAGTTTAGGTTTTACAGAATATTGGTATGTATTGTTGATAATGTAGTGTTTGTGGTTGGTTCAATGGGTCTTGAATTTAAACAAGTTAAATTATGTATATTTTTTTAGTAACCGAAAATATGTTAAAGGTTGTTTCTATGATTTCTTTTTATTGTTTTATTTGGCTTTTTTTAACAGTGAACAACTTGAATAAACATCTTACAACCCCTTAATTGTTCAAAGAG
The DNA here is from genome assembly GCA_018831715.1 of Matsumurasca onukii. Taxonomy (NCBI): domain Eukaryota; kingdom Metazoa; phylum Arthropoda; class Insecta; order Hemiptera; family Cicadellidae; genus Matsumurasca; species Matsumurasca onukii. Next base: position 43,900,810 of record CM032061.1, read on the forward strand.
ATGACGACCGAAATTCAAACAAAAAGGTTTATATTTGGTTATCTCCTTTAAGCTCATAAATTGAAGAAAAAAATAATAAAGCCGAGAGATAACATGATCTAAATGTACTTTTTAATACACACAGTTTACTTAAAATATCATAATGTAAATAAGGCTCATAATTTAAATATATTATGGTTTGAAATTTATACGGCAAAGCCTTAATTCCACAAACTATTTTTACAATTGCAATCCGTTAAATGTACCAGTTTATCATTAATGCACCTTTAGCAAGTGGAATCAATTGCATTTAGGCCTACGTATTTTCCATTTCATCAGAGAAAAAATATGCAAATTGCCATTTATTGGATAACGTGTGTAGCTAACTTGTTATCAAGACAAACATGGATTCGAATCCCTTTCTTTTCTCGTTTTCACAACTCTCGTCTTTTAGTCCTATTCCGTCTCGTTATCGTAGCTTAAACCTCCTAAAGGGCCTTCTGTCTCCAAAATCGTTTCCTTAAATTTGATTTGGTGATAAGTTACGCAGAATAGGTACAGCCCATTCAATACTATGATTAACATCTCAGCCACGATGTCTAGGTATACAGGTTAACACAATAACACAGAGCCATTTGCAACAATTACATAATACAATAAGTATTGTGACAATCACATGGTAATTTTCAACCAAGCCTAACTAAATAAACAACTTAGAAAAAACTTAGAAATTCACAATTTACTAAAAAGGCAGTTCTTTGTATTGTAACTTACAATAAAAATAACTGCCTTTTTAGTAGATTTTTAATTTCTAAGCTTTTTCTAATCGTTTATTTAGCTAATAGGCTTGGTTGAAAAAAATACTTATGTTATTGCAAATGGCTCTTTGTTAAAATTAGGGTTAAATTACATTATGTTTTTATTGTGAACCTTTCAAAATCATGAAACAAATCAACGCCAACATTACTCCAGGCACTACTTGATTAAATTTTTGAGTTAAGGCGAGATAACGAGATGAGGTTTCTATCTTAAACCTGATGAGAAATCGTTAATTCGGAATCAAACTATCATTTCCCAGTAACAACAACTTGTTCACGATGGCCACTACCCGTGCTTCGCAAGTCACGTTAAGCAGTTGACGTTAAGCATCCCATTGGTCGTTGGGCTAATCTATTTCAAATTCTTGAGAACAGTCCCTAGAGGGTAACAAGACTACACACATTATCTTCCATCAAAACACTCATCACACTCGCCGTTCGGCCTATATTCCCCTTAAAATACATTCGAAGAAATTTCAACGAACTCGGCCAAACTCTGACTAGATACACGTCGGTATCAAATAACTTAAACCAAATATGAGGTTCTAAAAACAAAAGGTATTTTTCGTTTAACACGGCAAATCAAAGTTTACATTTGCCATTTTTTAAACATATAAAATGTATCACGTCTACTCATAATGTCACCTGTGCTCTGCTGCAGTATAGATCTATTAACATTTCATGTATTTAATACCTCCGGTGTGCGTTGAATATTATATATTTTTTGTACGTAGACCAATGCACAACCTTTCTCTCCGAAATTGTCAAGCAAATACCGCATAAATTCAACAATTTGTGCAGTGACTATTATGTACCTTGCCACTTTGTTTCAAAAGTTAAAAAGTATATCTTAATAAAATGATGAAACTTAAAGTTTGTTTTAAACTGTACAGTAAGTGACTTTTAATTTGAACGGGCAATTAAAATTATTTGTTTTTATAACTTGTACACAACATAACAAGAAATATACATTATCATAAATAATTGCGGTCATATAACTTGTGTTAACAATTAAGTGTTTGCGAATAGTAGCTACCTGTTTTCATCTAATCCTTGCAATCAATAGGGTGATCAACTTTTAAATAAATAGCTTTCAGTAAAACATTATTAGTGCCATTGAACTTTTGGCAGTACTTTTGTTTAGTCATGGGCTAGTGTGTACTTAAAGGTATTTTCATTCCCGGGCTTTGATCTCTGTTATTCGTTGCTCCCCCTCCCCCACACACCTCTGCTTATTGGTTACTCCAGCTTTGATGCTGGTTTTGATTTAAGGTGTTAACTTTGTTCTTTTGCTTGTGACGCAAAAATAATACTTCAAATACACTTCATCACATTTTTATCTTTGTTTAAAATGCAACCATTTGTTATTGTCTCAACTAACTCAAACATGATGTATTACATGCATTTAGTTGAGTTTTAAATGTTTCCACAATTATATATTTGATTCACAAGTTTTGAGTCAGCTAATATAGCTCGCTGTTTTACAGATTAGTAAAGTGTGTAGGCTACATACAGAGAAAATGTTGTACACATTATTTATACCTTACTGAAACTATAATATATGAAATAAATATACTTAAAACTCATAAAAGTTACTTAAAAATCAAATTTTATTTTAATACAAAATTATTTTGGCATGGCCTTCTATAAGGGGTTTTATGGTTTTATCAGAGCGAACTTATGCATTCAAAGTTGTCAAAGCTAGTAATGTTTTAAGTTTGTCTCCAAACCTTTTGTTTATCTTTATTTATAATGAAACAAATTTAAAACAATATATGTATGCATCATTGTCGATAATATGAGCTATTAAACTATTCCAATAGACATTATACAGAACCTCAACTGAATGTTCAATTTTGTTCGCAGCCAACTGACATTTTCACATACTACGATGTCTAGCAGCTAGTTGTTGCTCCCCATGTAGCAAAACAACTTCAAACTCACCCATTATTTCAACATAAACTTGAAAAAACTCAGCAAACAAGATTCTCATTAGTTTTACACGTCTACAACATTTAACGCTAGTATCTGCTACAGAACATAAATAATGGAGAACTATAGTATCAAAGTGTACAATACCTTTGGCAGTATTATTGCTCAAAACAGGGTTAAAACAGAGTTACGAAACAGTGTGTCTATTAAAGCTTCATGTGAAACATTATTGCACGTTTATACGTAAATTACTGTGAGTGTTTTTGCCTTCAAAGAAGTAATCACATTATTGCAACAAAAGATGGTTCTTAGAGAAGCTGCAAAAAGTAATTAATCTCAAACAATGTATTGTATTTTCAACTATAAAACTATACATTTTCATCATGCTTTAGCTTCCGAGAGCAGAGAAACAAGCAAGATTGAAAGCATCTTGACATTCTGTCTTGAAGCGGATATTAAGAAGGAAATACCCTGGGTCATGTTTCGCCTGATCTATTTATGAGGCAGTTCTATTTCAGCTCTCTCTGTTTACAAACATTGAAACTGCTGCAGATTTCAGCATCTCTCAAAATAAGTGACAATGAAATATCGCGTGGGACACATATTTCTCTCTTTCGTCATTCATGGCGAACAAACTATGTACTCAGGAATTAAGTGTTTTTTATGTATAGTCAACGTTCGTTCAGTGCATATTAACAAAGTAAACGTTCATATTTGTAGAGTAACGTACTCAAAGCATTCCTTAAATGGTTTAAAGGTCAGAAAATACAGTCGGTCTTTTCTCTCAGACATCACAGTGATATAATATTTTATCATAATTTGAATCAGATAAAAAGGAACACTTGAAAAATAGCTCATTATAAAGATGAAAGATCCAGTGTTTGTCTTGATTTAAAAAGTTAACATTGGCTACTTTTGTGAAAATAAAGTAACTTGCGTTTAAAACAACCTAGTTTTAAATACCTTAAAAGTTTAAACAACGAAACAGTGAAATAATATATGTACTGTACGTGAAAGACCTCAAACCTTTATCAACCTTTATCGCAAACCTTATCAAGATCACAATATGAGGGCAGTTTTTAAAGTCCAAAAGCAGATATTTGGTTGATTCCCTTAAAGTGTACTTTTGGTTACTAATAATTATTCACTGAAATTCCCATGAGCGCTTATTGTGACGCGCCGGCTACTGGTTTGGTTTGTCAGCTACAAGGTACATTATTTCAGGCATCGCTAATTAAAATGAAACGTACCTAAGTAAATAGTGTACGTTAAGAGTCTACAAAGTTTTCAAATTCGTATAATCGGATCCCCACTAAGCTGTCAAAACACTATTCTGTTGATGCAGGTTGGTGTTAGGCGGAATGTTTGGCTTAGCCTAATGGAGTATTGGAACTGATAAGATTAAACGTACGGTGACAAATACCGTAGGAATTGAACTAACATTATTTCAACAGTTCTGATTCATCGAACATGCTAATGTTCATCGTACATTCATATGTCTTCCTAACATGCTTTTTAAAACTATGGAACTAACGTTTAATGTTTTATAAATGCGTAAACTCAAAGTTGTTTCAGCATGTTCAATTTACAAATTTTAGGGGTACAAGTGCCATTTCAACCAATAGCTCGGACATTAACAATCTGTTTAATTACGTTTAAAACAATATACCTGGTGATTACAAATGAAATAGACATCAATAGAAATTTAAACTTGTGTATTTCAACATAGTAAGTGATATAGGTTTGTGGGGAATTTCTTAAAGTTTATGTTGGTTAAAATTATGATGGAAAATTCGGAAACGTTGTTTATGTTATTACAAAGTTTAAAATAATACCTTTTTCATTTCTTATGAAAGGTTAATAGACATAATGTTTGTAGAAAACCAAAGAGAGACTTTTGGTCCTCTTAAAGATTTTTGCGCTTTAAAAAGGTTTACGGATTAGACACACAACTCTAAACTAATAAAACAATTGTTGTATTTTTTCATTTATAACCGGCAGTTTGTGGGTTAACTTCAGGTCTTTCTTGGACCATCAAACTAATAAAACAATTGTTGTATTTTTTCAACTTAAAGTGCCTCAAAAGCAACTTAAAGTGCTCTGCTGTACAGCAAAGTTTAAAAGACAACGACCTTGATAGGTCACTCTAAAAAAGGTGTTGGGTACTTAATAAAATAAACAGCAAGATCCCACGATCAATAATAAATTTAAAGAGAGTGTTAAGTTTTAAAGTCAGTTTTTAACCTTGCAGCTTTTGAAGTTTTTGGGATATTGCCACCTCATTATTGTTTTCAAACAAAAGTTACAAAAGAATTTTGTAAACCTTCAGTACGTTTACTTTATTTAGAATCTTGAAACGAAATCAATAAACTCGTTGAACTTTAGCGTGGGTAATCCCATGAGAAATGAAGCACTTCTTTTCCTTGGCGCAAGTTGTTTAAGAGTGTTGTTTTGACAAGTTAGTAAGCTCTTCCAAACTGCTTTGATTAAACTAGTGTTGATATTATAATAACTGTTTCAAGACCAGTCTCTAGATAAGTTACACAAACGTACTTTTCAAAGCGGATTGAACTTTTGAATGAATACCCGAAAACCCATTTTTGTAAGTAAAGCATTGAGCCAAATAATAGGCTACAGTAAAGGGTTCAGTACCAATAGCGTTTGTGATGTAAGTGATCAACTACATACAGAATTTGACAGGACCAGCGGTTCAAGGATTTGACAAAGGATTATTTTCAACATCATAATCAAAGGCATTCCTTGCAACACGTAGCTTCTATGCCCTTTTGTTCAGTACCACAAATGGAAATATTTATTGAGCCCGTAGTTGAGTGAGTGTTCCTAACGAAACCTTAGACAAGACTTTTGACCTTTAACATTAGAATACCTTTGTGAAAGGCTCTCTCTTAGTCACAAGTGGAGAAGCTCAAGCTAGTTTGAAGCACTTTCTGTTCCGGTTTAATTAATAGGTGATCAAAACTGCTTGGATGTAACTACGCTTAGAGCGCAGTATGGCGGTACAAAACGACAGCGTAATCTGAGATCCAGCTAATAAAGTCCTCGGGCGTTGAAAGTGACATGGTTTTGAGCAGCTAGGCAGCTACTAGAACAGCTAGTAGAAGCTTCTCGTGGCAACTGTATACCGCGCCTGTTAGTCTATTTACAAAGTTTTGCTGTTTTCAAAACGGCGCTGTCATTAAACGTTTAGTTTTAGGTTTAAAAACTTAGAATAAATCATCAATATATTTTAATTATTTTTGTAAGTCAACTTTTATTTTAAAGTGCTTGAAATACCATTAAAGTAAACATACCATTCTTGTTGCTAGATGCACACATAAACTATTTTAACACATTATAAGTTCCTACATACTCTCTCAAAAAAATAATAGAAATGATTTGACAAACCTGTTTTCAAACACGTTTGTAAAACAATACATTCTAGCTTACATTCAAGATTTTCAAACTCCAAAAGCAATATTTCGAAAACTGTGAGCGTCTACAACATGACCTTTTTCCGCCTAGAATGCATAATCTTACGTCATTACGGTTTTATATCCTTTCTAGAAAAATTAAGCTCGTGTACAAGCCATCAAATTTGTTGAGGTTGTTGAGTCACAGCAACAACTCAAAGGAAAGCTCAATAAAGACCTCAGCACAAAGGATGTATTCATTGTCAGGTTTCAGCTCAAGTACAGACGGCATGTTTGGCAATAAGAGAGACACTTAATTCTTGTGGCAAGGGGATTATTCTTTCCTCATAGCAACCAAAGCAAAAGCCTTAGCTTTGAAACCTATTTTCATTTTACCCTTTTTTCTACCCTTTGTCACGTTCTCATACTGATATCACTATAGGTGATACTTACACTGTATGTTGCCAGGCACAACTACCGGAAGGAGTCTGTAGTGAGTGATGTGACCAGGACAGTGGATGATGTGCCCACAATGGTGGCCAAGCTGCACACTAGTGCACTCTGGACACAGAACGATACACTCTACCCTTTCTCTCAAGTGCTTAGAGAGTACTGATACACACTGAGTAGGCACAACTACCGGAAGGAGTCACCAGGACAGTAGATATTGCCCCACAATGGTGGCCCTCTGGACCTGAACGACACACTACCCTTTCTCTCAAGTGCTCAGACTGCTTACTGTAGTGAGTGATGTGACCAGGACAGTGGACGATACAATGTGGCAAGCTGCAACTCTGGACCAGAACTACACCTCTACCCTTTCTCTCTCAGGGTGCAGACTGAGAGTTCACAACCGGAAGGAGTTGAGTGTGGACGATGGCCAAGCTGCCCACAATGGTGGCCAAGCTCTGGACACTAGTCTACCCTTTCTCTCAAGTGCTCAGACTGAGAGTACACTAGTGATACTTACACTGTATGTTGCCAGGCACAACTACCGGAAGGAGTCTGTAGTGAGTGATGACCAGGACAGTGGTGCCCACAATGGTGGCCAAGCTGCACACTGAACTCTGTTCTACCCTTTCCCCAAGTGCTTAGACTGAGGTAGTACATCCAAAGGAGTCTGTAGTGAGTGATGTGACCAGGACGGTATGATTGCATCACAATAGGAACTGTGTGAGTGATGTGATGTGACCAGGATGGACGAACAATGGTGGCCAAGCTGCACACTAGTGCACTCTGGACACAGAACGACACACTCTACCCTTTCTCTCAAGTGCTCACTGACTGAGTACACTAGAGTGATACTTACACTGTATGTTGCAGGCACAACTACCGGAAGGAGTCTGTAGTGAGTGATGTGACCAGGACAGTCGATACAATGGTGGCCAAGCTGCACACTAGTGCTCTGGACCTGGGAACGACACCTGGACACAGAACGACACACTTCAAGTGCAGACTGAGAGTAACTTAGGTGTTATGAAACAAGAAGGAGTCTGTGAATGACACTAGCATTGTTGTTGTTGTTGACGCTACCTCTGCCGATGATTGCCTTGTTACAACTCTGTATACATCCTACAAGTTATACTGATAAACACGTCCAAGCTGACTGCTAGCATTGAATAGCCATGAATATTGTAATGACATACAACCAACTCATGTATTATACTGTTATACTGAGTGTGTGTAACGTATTAGCAAGCTCTAGCTTTGAATAGCCATGAATATTGTAATCAAGTATGTCACTCGTAAACTTGTAACTGATGATTTTGTTATCCCCTCAACTTTACCCAACATCAAATTGTTTGGTATTAGTATTGATTGGTATCTGGGACTACAAATGTAGAGGAGATATCAGTGTTGATTTCAACCTCAGTCACCCTCGAGACATGGGTTTATACAAACACAAACACCTAATCAGCCAGTAGCAATGCACGTGTATGTCTATGTGTGTGTGTGTTACAGATAGTTTGCGGGATATGTATCTTGCTGATGGGCTCAGTCGCTTGTATCGAGGATCCCAACTCGATCCTAAGTATTGGTTTGGGAGTACCTGCAGGAGTCATGACGGTTTTATCAGCGGGTAAGTTAGTAAAAAGTTGTAATTTTAATTACATAAATAAGTAAGTTAAACGGATAATTAGTTAAACTACGTACACATTAATTTTTGTATTTCGGCCATAATAGGTGGCAAAACATGCGTTGTCTTATTTTTCCGTGCGCTAAACCCACAGGTGAAATGCTGGATAGAGCTTGTGTTTAGTTCCTTCTCTATGGTGTTGGTTACATATTTTGCCTTGTTACTTTTTTGTTTTAGGGAGATAAATAGAATCAAGTTAATACCTAGTTTGTATGTTTCGACTATAGTTATACCTCAAACAGGAAACAACATAAATTTCAAACAAGGGTTTCTTTAATCTTAATTCTTAAGCTTTTGCGGCCAGTGCATGTCATCATTAATGTCTAAGGCTTCCGTCTCTGTTGAAATAAATAAATATCGATCTTGATTGCTGTGGAGAATCATCAGTAGCTGGTTGACTGGCTGAGATTGATTGGCCGGCCGTGTCGTTCTTATAGCCCAAGCGGTGGTGGCTGTCCCTGATTCTTCTAGCAGTGTTCTTCCTAATACTACAAAACGCAGAAGAATCAGGTGACAGCCCCCCACCCTCCACCGCTTGTGTATATAAGAAGACGACACAGCCAGCCAATCCAGTCTCAACCAGTCAACTAGCTACTGCGGATGACTCTCCACAGCGAGGTCGAAACGTTTAGCAGTATTTGTATTTCAACTGTGGCGCGTGTAAACCGGAAGCCTTAGACATTAAAGGTTTCTTTAATTAGAAAAACTACACACAATTTAACATTTAAGTTCCTTTTTCAATACAGTGAATATGTTTAACCATGATATGTATGAGGGGATGTATAAAACCATTTCAGTCCTTGCAAATACCGCAATTATTCAACTGATGTAAGTGCCTATTGAGTTGAGCTCATGTACGTTCAAAATGGCAAATAAACCCAACGTCAATCCCACTTTAGAAAACTTTGGAGTGCACTAAGCCACATCCACTTTCAACTGAAGTTGTGTTCAGAAAATAACTCGAACGTGAACTTGCTGCTAAAAGGTCACAGTTCACGATACTGCACGCGGAGATTCTTTTTATTTTTCAGTCTCAGACAGAGGAAAGATGCACTAAGGTACTCTTATCGAATCAGGCGAATCTTATTGGTTTACATTTCCAGTAGCTCAAAATCGAATTTTAAATGCACAATATGAGTTCCATTGCAATTCAGTTTGTAACATTCAAGAACTTGTTAGCCTTTGTTACAAAATATCTTAAACTAAAACAAGTGCAATAAAAGGCTTGTAAGTATTTCAATATTAAAGGGGTTTTATGGGTTTGAAACAAATATGTCACAAAAACACTTTTTTATATATAAAATAAAACGGTTAAAAGAATATTTTTCTTTTTAACCAGGCGAAATTAAGACAAAGAAGTCCTCTCTACTTATCACTCAACCTCGACCCTTACATAGGTAGACGTATGCTCACTTTACAAATTGTAAGTGGTGAAAGTGGGGGATCGAACACAAGCCACGTGAGTGATGAGGTCCTGAGTTGCGCGCGAGACCAAGCCGTTACGTATTTACTGTTTTTATTAGGCTTATTTATAAAAAGTATTTTGAACCAGGTTCTTTTTTGTGACATATATTCTTTTCTTAAAAGATTGTATATACTAAATTTGGAAAAATATACCAATCTCATAAATTTACGACTACCAACCTATCGAATAATCGAACCATATCACCCTGGCTGTCTTGTCTCCTCGGTGCTGATCGGGAGACGTGTGACATCTCCCAAGTTGCCTGGACGGTGCCTATACGATGAAACATGATTCTATGGAAAGATATTGTACCTTAAATATAATAATTTAGTTCGATATTAATAATTACATTTGACGAGGTATATTTCACCTGATTCCAGGAGCCAGCATTCACAGCAGTAGAGGGTTTGGTGGCTACAAGCTGAATGCTTGTCCCTACCAGAGTCTCAGATGTCTCGGTCCCTCACCGCCTCTAGCGTGTGTACTCACTCTACTGTGGACCATCACTTGTGTCTTACACATACTGCTCATTGCTCAGGCCCTACGTCACACTGACAACAGGTAACTCTATACTGTTCAGTTATTTCTACTTTGATGGATATTTGAAAATCTGAAATTGACCCTCCTCTCATCAATAACACATCATAAACTTCAAAGGATGGCGGTTATACCTGTGTGCGTGGCTAACTCGCGAATATCAGCTTTGAAATAATCCAATGCTGTCAAACGCTTTGTCCCAATATTTTATTCTCGTTCGATGTATTTTGTACAGGATCGTATAAGTTCTAGTTTGTTGCATCAACAGAGTTTTAAAAGAAGTAGTAATGAGTGTGATATGCATATAGGACGATAAATAAATAAACAGTTCATTGTGTGAACGTGTTTTGCAATCGTTTTAGATCATAGTTTGATTATAACTTAAATTTTAGATGCTTTCCAACGTTAATAACCCATTCAGACATAAATCATAAATTAAAGTTTTGAGATGCCGACCACTTTTATGAGTGTATTTTAAGGCAAATATGTAAATAATACCGAGCAAAAATATGGACAATGTATTCTTTGCTTAAGTGTTGATGACGGATGTGTAGTGGTCGTGAGAGATCCCGTTGGATTCCCGATAATTCACTGTACATAACCCTTTTTCTAAAGGTTCATGCATAGGTTTAGGTCCGAATCAAGGTTCAAACTTTCCATTCTCTTCTTACCCAAAAGGATTCAGTATGAACTATCTTAGGTTGAAGAGTTAACAACAAATGTCTATTGCGTTCTATAATCCACAAAACTAAACTTATAAACTATCGTTAGATCTTTTGTTTGAGCTGTCATGGGTTGCACATTCCAGAAAAACGATCAGCTTAGTTGACATACGAACTTTCAGTAACTTAGCTGACATTACATCCGAAGTTTCAGCCAGTGATAACAAACAAATTCTAACTATTGTTATCGGTACAATAATAAATGAGTATTACAATTCGCGGGCATCATGAATGTTAGCGATTGAATATTAAAAAAAATTTCACGTCAATCTTGTACACGCGAGATGTATGTCTTAACAAAATGTTCTATCCTGTACAACGTTGCTTTCATAACTAATTTTAGAGTAACAATATTTTGTTAAATGTAAAATACTTTGTGAGGTAGTAGAAAGTCTTTGTTTAACATTCGACTTTAAAATTAGTTCTATAATTATGTGAAAGTGCTGTGTTAATACAATATTTTACCAGATTGTCCTAGACTCTGTGTAAATTCTGCTTCCTTACCATTCAGTAAAATGCCTAAACCTGAAACTTATTTACTCCTTTACATTTCATTTTTGATAATCACAACGCTCTACAGAACGCTCTGCATCGTTACTACCCGTTCTTAGTAACCTCTACCTTGTTACTAACTAATGCTTCCGGTGTAGACCGCGTCAATTGGCGTCAATATTTCTAACTTTTACTGCGCCAAACGTTTCGCTCATTTTCCAATGGAGCATCCTCAGTGGACTTGCTGAGACTGTCTAGACCCTTGTTCATACTCTTACGGCTGACCGACCACTCGTGGAACAGTCTTTCGCTTCTTGTTTTAATTACCCTCAAGGTAACGAATTCTGTATATTGATCTCTTCCAGATCGACGCAGACGAGTGTACTGCTTGCTCTGGTGGAAGTTCTGCTCTCCACTGCGACGCTGGCTGCTCTGCTCTGGGTGACCAAAACTGATCTCTGCTACGACCCTGATTGACCAGACGCCATGACCTCTCAAGATCAAGGGGTCAGCGTCACCGGCATCAGTCTCGTCCCAACCTCTAGTGATCATACTTAATCCTTACTTCTCATCTCCTGACACTCCCTTGCATCACATCACTTCTTGAGATGACAAATACTAACCTTTCAAGTAACATAAACCGTGTTCTACTTGCAGTGGTTATACAGCTCTTTTTTACCAATTATCTCCGTTCAAAAAACATAATCATCGCCATTCTTTACTGGGCATTTATCAATGACCCTGCTATGGCCCTGATCATACCACTGATGGCAAAGGATCAGTCTCACAATCATCAGTCTTGTCCCACTTTCAGTCATTTTACCCATCTTGAATTTTCACTTGATGATCCGTATTTTCTATCAACTGCTCCTGGTAATTATAAATTACCTCTGCTAGGACTATGATACTATACGCTACGGCTGCTGCTCAAACACAAAACATCATCGTCACCTCATTGGCATAAATTTCCCAATCCTTTTCTCATTTCTCAGTCCTTGGTTTACCTGCCTGTAGGTCCTAAGATGTGTTGACTATATTCCATAAGATGCCAATTCTCAAGTGTATTCCTTCCTCTTTCTTCTTATCACTAAATTTGTATATAGACTATTTGGCAGGATAAGAAGAACACATGAAAATGGACAACTTATCCCGAAATCCATCGTGTGAAGGTTTCAACACATCTTAAACTATACAGCAGTATTAACCAGTAATAAAAGGTCTAACCTGGAATAAAAATTCTTGCTATCTATCTTACTACTTTGTGAATAGGCTGTTCAGTGTTTAGGTTCCCTTTGTGAGAGGGATCATAAGTACTATGATTTCCTTAACTTGAAAATATATATCATCCAAAGTACCACTTACCTCTAGTACATCCTAGTTACCCAAATACCATTCAATTTCTACATTTATCAGTTTGATGTAGTGTTTTACCTTTTCAACGAAAACTATAACTACGATAAATGGCTGTGATTATCTTTTATAAAATGTATGTGGACTAATATGTATTCACAACATATTTATGAATGTGGTTTAATATTCAATGTTGTACATTTGTAACTGTATCATATTTATGTACAAGAATATAACTGCATGTACAATATATACATGGAATGGATATTTTAAAACCGTATTATTATTTGTCACCCCTTTTACAGAAATGACATGTTAAATAGTTTCATGTAATTGGTTATAATAACGAGGGTTATTAGCTCTAATATTGTTAGTTATAAGTTAAATGCATAGCAAGCTAGTGTGGTGATTGTGGTTGCCTCAGTTAAGCAAATTCTAACCTACTTTCCATCCCAGTGACCAGGAATGATATGCGGGAACTATGCATTCATAAAGTGTTGAGGATTTGTGCAGTTCAACCAAGCTTCCATATATACATTTTTCCTGCATTTTTATTTAACGTTGAGACGGTTTCCAGCCCAGGAAAAATTAACACGTCAACCAAATAAATTAGTTGAATGCGTTAACAGTATTGCAAAGTTTTACGCTAACTACATTTCTTCGACAGTTATTTTTAATACAAGTTTAAATTTGACCTTATAGTCTAAGGTAGAATTTCAATTTGTTTATAAAAGAACTTAGTTAAAAACTTTAAACGAACTTCTTCGTCAAAGTTAAACTTGAATAAGGTTAACCGTTTTCTTTTGCTTGTCTTTGTCAGAGGTCGGTTCATAAAGATCATTCACTAAGACAAGTAAAAAAGTAATATGTGATATATAAAATAATGGATTATGACGGTACGTTATTTTCAAACCAACACACGCGCTTAACCAGAAACAACTTGTTTATTGGACTACTGAACGCTAGTTCTTTTAAGTACACTTTTATCCGGGTTTAATATTGATTTTTCAACTCAATTTCAAATTTAAACGTAAGATTTATGTTTAAAACGTTTGGAAAATGCGTTAAACGAGAAGGTGTCATTACATTCGATTAGTTTATTTAGAAGTTATACAAGAAAGATCCAAGGTACGAAAACAAGACTGAGAACCAAAGAAAGAGGAAAATCAGCAGCCTTGTTCGAGTTAGTTTCTGTAATTTACAATAGAAGCTGTCTCTCATTAAATGATGAAAGTCAGTATTAGACAAATACAGGTGGTCTCTGACCAACCGAATCCAATATTTATCTCAAGAACGATTTGATCTCTATAAATTTAATGTTAAACACCCGCATTATATTAATTAATCAAACTGTCTAATAAAATATTTACCACCCTAAGTTTTCATGCAGCAAGAACACAACATTAGAGCCTCTGATGATGTGTACTTGGTATATGAAAAGCTTTAGGCTAGTAAAAATTGTTTATTGGACAGTTTGATTCATTTCAAATTTAAATATTCCAATAGTTTCAGCCTCAATACAATGGATCTACATTACATTTATTTTAGTTAGCTGAATGAATAAAGAAACATTTCAAGTTCTACGTGTACATAATGTTCCAAAAACGGAAGGCAAAAATCAAACATCGTTACGGTACTTTCACTTTGTAACGAAGGGCTGTGTACGGCGTTTTAAAACTCGTATAGCTTACTTACCTAGTAAGACCTACGTACCTACAGAGATATACCTTTTGTACTTTCCTAAACCCATTTAAGTACATCGGACTAACTAGATACACCTTTGGTATGAGTCACGGCACCCTTATTTGTTCGAGTAGTTGGATTTTGTTTTATTTTGTTTTTGTTATATTGTTATTTTGTTTTTAGATATTTTGTTTGGATGTTTGTAGCTGGAGAATACTGTTTTGCCGTGTTAAGAACGACCGATGAAACACGACTACGTACAGGTTATTGAAACAAAAGCCGAGGCAAAGCATTGAAACGTGACTTTAGTCAATACTGGAAAAGGGAGTAATTACAGATTTGGTCATAAATGTGTTGGCTTAGAACTCTTTTGTCACGAAACAAAGCGTTCCGTTTCACACGCAAGAGTTAAGTAAGGAAATACTAGGTTTGCTTGCACATAATACGCACCAAGGATATGGTCGATATATAGCAAAGGGATAAGTTATGATGGTTATCATATACTTCAAAACAACGATACACATTTCATTGATTTAAGAATGTTAAAAGAATTAAAACTTGTCTTTGTAGTTAACATAAGGAACAGTTGTAGGTTTCAAGGTGAACCTTTTTAACACGGAATAAATTTTAACTTTAATAGAACAAAATTGTATTCTAAACAGAAAATGTACTGGCAATTTATAAAGGTATCAGTCTATTATCGAATGGGTACAATTTATCGTACAAATAAGTGCAAACTAACCGAGTTACAAACATTGCATGAAGCTGAGTCGTGTCAATCAAAGAAGACACTTTGAGCTTTTCATCCGAATCAAGTAATGCGACAATCAGTTCCGGATTTTACAAAAAGGGAATTTCTAATAATCTTTTACTTATGATTCGTACGAGGTTTTTTGTAAAGTTGTTAGTTTTAAAAACTATTGTTGAGGTAATTTGATTAGCAGTATTGAACCAAATTAATTACTAAGCTGTTAAAACTCTTACCGATGTTATTTAGCTATCAGCCTTCGTAAATCTAAAACCTTTAACCCCTCGAAAATATCTTCAAATGAAAGATATATTAAATATTGGAACCTTAAGTGCCGTAATGTTAGTTAGGTTGGGTCTCTGCCAACTGTTTTCATAAATCAACACCAATGTAACACAAATCTAAAAGAAAGAGTTCAAATTACACAGAACAAGAAGAAAGAAAGAAAGTGACAGCTGGAGCTTGTGACGTCATAATAACACAGATTGTTCCCAAGAGTAAAGTGAACTGTTGAGTGCTTGGTCTCACCACCAGGGTCGTTCACTTGGGACACAGTCTTTCATAACGTACAGAAACCCCAGATACGCGTTGTTGCTGAGTGCTTTCGTCTTTCAGACATTTTAAGTTCAACATTGCTTGGTAAAGTGTAAGTTTCCCTAGAGAAAAAAATGTTTTAAAAATTAATTACTAGTCACAAACGTATTTTCAGTATTGAAAATATTTATTGTAAAGTCAGCTACTTAAAAGAGTGAACACTGTGAGATTGAACGTGCATAAGAGTGGAAG
This sequence comes from Matsumurasca onukii, assembly GCA_018831715.1. NCBI lineage: Eukaryota > Metazoa > Arthropoda > Insecta > Hemiptera > Cicadellidae > Matsumurasca > Matsumurasca onukii. Next base: position 43,916,869 of record CM032061.1, read on the forward strand.
AGATCAATTATAAAATTGCTTAGCCTGGAATTGTCCGGCCACTTTAGAAGAAAGACTACTTCCTACTTTTCGGGTTGTTGAAAATCTCTCTCCCCGTTGTCTAAGACTCTTCCTGTGCCTAACCTAACCTAGTACATCTTAATTAGTACAAACACTTAATATATAATTTATTACTAAAACAAATTGAAGATAAAATGTATAGACCAAACATGCTGATCACTATCCCATAATCTAGTGTAAGGTTAAATTATTCCCTTGACAACGGATGGAGTTTCCCAGCTGCCCGAAACATTTGCTCATGAAGTTGTCAGATAGTTCCGAGATAAGCAATTTAACAAAGTAATAAACAACATCCCGTTAAAAAAAAGGATTTGATACGAGAATGTCTAGAATTATTCTGAAAAAATTTGAAATGTTTAACATATTTTAGAAAGTGTTTCATAAATATGTATGTAAAAGTGTTCAGCAATATTTGTTCAATGTTGTTCATTTACAGGCTTGGAAGTCATGTAGACTGCGAAGTCTATAACCTATAAAGTTGTCGTTACAAATTACTACGCCATGAAGGTTTCATGTACAACATAAGGATTTTATTGCAGCAATACCAGACCTCAAATCAAGAGTTGTTTGATAGATCTCACTCCTTAGCAAAACACAAGTGTTCGATACACAAGTGTTTCAATCAAAAGTTCTAGTTAGACTTATGAAAATGGTTAGATGATTAGCTACCACTAAGTAAAAGTCGTTTTACTCAAAGAGGTTAAAAAGGTCCGGATATGTGATATTTTTAAGTGAAAAACAAGATAGGCCTACCTAAATCAAGGCCTAATTATAATGACAAGTAATTATTTTAAAACTGAACTCTTTTTTCAAAACCCCAGGCTGCAAAGGTCTGTTGAAGAAGATCTTACAAGAAGCCATGTGGCGTATCAAAAGAAAAGTCATAATTATAATGAACTACAATACTACAAATTCAACCTCAAATGATTTACTTTATTCGAAATAGAGGCAATCAAAATGTTTGGAGCTAAAATCTTAAATATTCTGTCATGCCCGATATCGCACTAACCATTCTTTATACTAACTTAATATTTATAGTTTATTAGACATTTAAGTTCAAATTAATATTTACTTATCTAACTTTACTTCGTCAAGTGAAACAACCTGTTTTAAACTTTGTCTTACAAAACAAGTTAAGTAGTGCTTTAGAGGTTGAAGGTTGATTTTGCTCAAATAACTTTCTCGCAACCCCTTATATTGGCTAACTTGATTGTCCAGTACAGTATACTAAGAACTCGGTGATAGCTCCAAGCTGTCGTGGTTTCTCATCTTGGTTGAGCGTCATAAATTCTTTTCACCATATTGAACCGCTCTCTTCATCTTGCCTTTACTTTACAGCCTTTTGTCATCCAACTCACTTCACAGCGTTCTTTACGTTTTGCAGATTCCTACAATGTTGCTTTTCACATTAAAGAGCTGGTATTTTCTAATCTAAATTGTATGGGGATCGTTACAAAACAGACGAAAAAATAATAATGGCCCATTTGTTATTGATTTGACCAATTTCGTACTAGCATAGCTGGCATTCGTAGTTAGTGAGTACATACATTGGATTTATACGTTATAGAATTAGAATCTTCAACTAGAACTCTTGTTTGCTGAGTTTAGCCCAAGTCCTGTTGGCATAAGCACCAGAAGCGTTTAAAGATGTAGTAAATGGATAACGGAATAGATTAGTTTGCTCACATTTTAATGACCATAAGCAACACATACGTCCATACCTGACTTTTAGAGTGGATTGTGCTCCCGCATTTGTTGCGCAGAAAACTTACCCAGCGGATCATATTTAAGCACATGCAAGGGAGACATTAGCTGTGTACGTGTCTAGGACAATATTTCCGGAACAAATACACACATTTTTTCCAACCATAAAGAGTAAGAAAATGGCTTGTTATAAGGTGTATTTATTAATTTATTAATGGCAAATGCCAATATAGAATGTGTAAATACATGCAGATGGTATGAGTCACATAATAATTATTAAATAACTTTTAATAGGACGAGGCCTTTCAAAGGCAAAACCTTTATCCTCAATTCCACACACACAAAATTATGTAATTAATTTCTTTATATCAAAACAATAAAACCACCATAGAGTAACTTAATTATTTTAGATGACACGTTAAACACTGTATGTAAAATATGGAGTTTTTGAGCTGCAAACTAAGTAGCTTATTACTAAACCTATACTTTGTTATTAACATGGTTATAACAGTCGCCTTTTGTTTAGTAGGGAAACTGTTTTATGGGTTTCATTAGTGTGTCACAAAGTGTAAAAGTTGTTAACAAATATAAAATTCCTATGTAAAGTCATCTTTCGACTTTCAAAAAGAACAAAAACAATAGTAGCTGCACAAAGGTAGATGTTGTTTTGGAAAAACAATTAATTATGACTTCAGTTTTTTTAGTTCTAGACACAGTATTGTAGAACACTCTATGAGAGTTTCGAACCCTGTATAATAAATTGTCGTTTGTTGGTAACAACAAAAGTTGTATTGCAACACATGTCTTATCAAGCAATGATTCTTATCAACGATTTGGTTGACTTTAACTTCATATGAAGTAATTACTAGGAACTGTG